>OX421494.1:17469537-18069537 GCA_949126835.1 Anisus vortex
AACAGGAAGCCCACAAGATTACTTGTATAGTAACAGGAAGCCCACAAGATTACTTGTATAGTAACAGGAAGCCCACAAGATTACTTGTATAGTAACAGGAAGCCCACAAGATTACTTGTATAGTAACAGGAAGCCCACAAGATTACTTGTATAGTAACAGGAAGCCCACAAGATTACTTGTATAGTAACAGGAAGCCCACAAGATTACTTGTATAGTAACAGGAAGCCCACAAGATTACTTGTATAGTAACAGGAAGCCCACAAGATTACTTGTATAGTAACAGGAAGCCCACAAGATTACTTGTATAGTAACAGGAAGCCCACAAGATTACTTGTATAGTAACAGGAAGCCCACAAGATTACTTGTAGGCCTATAGTAACTGGAGGGCCGCATGATTACTTATAGATTGACTGGATAATGTTTCGCTGGCCATAAAATATCCGTCTTGATAACCGACATCCGGACCGCGTGTATGAGACCTTGCATTATTGCTTGGCTGGAAAGATAGCCCAGTCAGGGTAGACACAAATATCAAAGATTTTAAATATGTGTATATTCCATATCTACGTGTATTCTAGGTCTCAGTGGACAGCAAACTTTTGACAAAAGTGTGCCAAAGTAGAATTTCTATATCATTTAGCCTCCAAATAGCATAAAAGTCAACCTGTTTTTTATCTTTTTGAAGGAACTTGAATTCCCTTTTTTTTTGGGGGGGGGGGGGAGGGGCGGGGGGGGGGGGAAAGGGTTTTTTTGTGTGCTGTTGAAAATCGCTCTCCGTACCAAGTCTAGCACGCGTTTCGTAGGTTGCCGACCCAAATCCTAGGCTATTAAGAGATGCGATGCTTCCGAATTTTTCTTGGCTTCTGTCACAGAGATCACATCTCCAACGAATAAGTACGAGCCGCCGGGGTGATAATGTCACATCACAAGAAACACAGGTTCTTGCTCATACAGTCATGGAGATCACAACAAGATAAGAGAGAGAGAGAGAGAGAGAGAGAGAGAGAGAGAGAGAGAGAGAGAGAAGACAAAGGCAAAGACTGGGGTGTGGGGGAAGGAACATCGTACATTCTATGGAAGTAAAGCCGGGCGATGTCATGAAAAGTTTAGAAAAGCGTAAGGAATACAAGTGGAATACAAGTGGAATACAAGTGGAATACAAGTGGATAGATTCTAGTGTTCATGTAATCTGTATCGCCTCAAAAGGCCCTAGTTAAACTAAGGCGAAATTTAGGATTAAATAGGTTTTGACCAGACAAGCTCTTGCATGGAATCCACGAAGAGATTCAAGAACACCTGGCGGAGACATGTAGAAAAGGATGTGCAGCTGACCGGTAAAGAGTTAGAGAAGTTCGCCAGAGACAGGAAGACATGGAAAGAAATTGTTAATGGCCTATCCTCCATTGGGAGTTGATGATGGCGATGAAGAAGACAGGATCCTAGATTTTGAATTCGCTGTATGCGTTTGAGAAAGATTGATTGGGTCTTTATGTTTGATTATAAAACTGTGCAACATTGATTTTAGAGGTTTGTTTTTTTATAAAATAATTTTATTTGAATTTATTCAATATCCTAATTAAGCTTACAGTCTATATTTCCAATAATCGGTTCAAACTAAAAACAGTTCATTAAATAAAACTAAATATTTTGAATGTAAAGTTTCTACAAAGTTTTAAGTTGTGAATTTTCAATGCAGGGAATAAAAAAACACTGGTTTTTAAAAACAACAACCAACAAGAAAAAGAAAACACTGCAAGGTTGATTAAATTTCATGGAACTTAATCCGGGGGTAAACCTTCACAGGGTCAACACCGTAACGGAAAGAAACGAGAAAATCCGAAGACAGAAAAAAAAAGAAAACATAACAGACTGGGGCGAAAAAAAAGTTTAAATTGTATTTTAATTTAAAGGTTCTCAATTAGGGTTTGAAAACAATTTGAGGTTCTTTCTGACAGGGGCCAAACGTTTAATTTCAAGTTTACTTTTTGATTGAGCGGATAAAGAAACACCATAATATGGTCATGTAATTGATTTCTTGCTTATATTTGCGGGTTTCCCCGAAAGACGATCCGGAAAAACTCGCTGAAACTTTGCTCTATTAGGGGCTGTCCGTAAATGACGTCATGCGACTGATATTTTTAAAAAAGGAAAAAGAAAAGAGGGTGTGAATAACATATAGGAAATGATGTTATTTTGTGGATATGACAGCGATAACAATATTCAACAAAGATCCAAGGTACGGTTTAAAAAAATATATGATTTAAAATAAGATGAACATCGGTAATTTTTGTTTTATCATTTTTCATTCACTATCGTATAATGTACAATTAACCTTTATCGCGATCGATTTGCCTATAATTTACTAATGTGTTGTGTTTTTAGGAGGGATGAGAAAGGGAAGGAGTCCCCGATGTGTGACGCGTGAAGATTAAAAGTTGTGAAGAAAAAAATCTTCCTTTTTTTTCAAATAACGTTACTTCTGAACAGCCCCACATTTTCGAAAACCGTGAATCGCAAAAAAACGAGTACTCGGTTAATGTCTACACGAAAGCACATCCTGCTACTGCATGCGTGCGTCGGTCAACATCCTGCTACTTCATGCGTGCGTCGGTCAACGTTATGCTTGGTTTTGGTTTTAATTTCTGAAACTGTTTGATGTGCCGTAAAAAGATATTGAAGCCAATCTCGGCGTTATATCGTCTGTAATCTCCCGCGTTTTACATCTTCCGACCTGGTATAATATAGAGGTGTTGTTAGAGCTGCTCGGCGCATTACTCCAGGCGATACTCGGCGTAACCTTTGACTCCGTCGGAACATCAACAACAGCAACAAAAAATAACCCCCAACTAACTTCGTATCTTTTCACGCAAATTTCAAGAACTAAACGTCGGTACAAATTCAACGTATAGGCCTACATTTTCTTTTTTTTTTTTTATATTATTATATTTTCTTCTTCCATAAAAATAAGTTACCGCCCCCTTTTTCATTTTTGAAAGTGTGCATATAGCTTGCAGTGCTGTTATGTAGAGCTAATTGCGCATATCGTCTGATAGAGATCGTCTGCAGTATTGTCATTTTAATAGATTCGTATAATGGTTGGGCTGGGACCAGGACTGTATTTTTTTATATAACTTAATGTGCATCGGTATGTGGCAGTAAGTGGTAGAAAGGTTAAATGCTGATGTTCTACTCAGTTTTTACTCAACAATCTCTTATTTTTGCCTTCTTGTGGGCCTCTTCTTTTATTGTCGTCTACTGTCTACAACAGAATACTGCACTTTAAAAGAATGATTAATACATGTATATATATATATAAATATATATATATATATATATATATATATATATATATATATATATATATATATATATATATATATATATATATATATATATAAGTAGAATGTGTGTGTGTCGATTCCAAATCTCATTGGTTTTTTTAAAAACACGTGCTCTTATTGTCTTGTATTTTACATGTGCGATGTCACTGCCTGCATGTGTCATCCTTAGCAAACTGGTTAGACTGGCATTCGAGTTAGGTCTCCCCTCCGATAACTTTTGTTTATATAATAAAAATACCTACATTTTTATGATTACACATTTTATTTTAAAACGTGAAGTTTTTATGGTATTTTTAAGCTTGTCTTATTGTATCAATAAAATATTCTTTTTGTTTTGTTTTACATTTCATTATTTAGTTATTTTATTCGTATCGTCTGGGACAGAATATCTCTTCAATTGCGGGCCCAGAAACCATTATGGCGGCGCCAGCCGATATGGTTCGGTCATGTGTTGCCGCATAATAACCTGCCAAAAACTAAGACACTGTTGAAGGTGGACGTTGCAGAGGCCGACAGCGAAATGCTGTTTCGACAATATAAAAGATTGGACAAAGCTGCAAATGACTCAACTATTGACCGTGAAAAATGGAGAAAGATGACTGCTTAGGTGTCCGTCCATTCGCTCCCCCCAACGACCATAACGACCAAGGGTTTGATGATGATGATGATGATTAGTATTGTATGGCTCAACTATATGTATTTAGTAGGCTTATACTAATTATAATTGTAAGGTTCGACTTAGAATAGTACAAACACGTTTTTAATAACAATCTGTCTCAACTCTCAAATCTTAAGTAGTAAAAACTTGTAATTTTCCTGACTTGTTTTTGTGGGCAACGCCGGGTAATTTAGATAGTATATATTTAGGGTGATATATAGTTCTATAGAAATAAAATATACGACTAAACTCGTTATCTATTACTCACAGGGAGTAATGGGGAGAGAAATATGGACAAAACTAAATGGTTGTGTTACTTTGTATAAGCCTTAGCTCGCACCTTGTGACCTGCTACTAAAAGGTTACCGGAAAAGGAATGTCCACATCTGCTCTCTCGGGTACGTCCGTATTTGACCCTGTAGATATTTTTTTGTTAAAAGATTTTTTGTTATTTACGTCGGTCCAGTAAATTTAACTCGGATATAGCGCAATAGAACATATTTCACTTACAGATATAGCCCAATAGAACATATTTCATTTACAGATATAGCCCAATAGAACATCTCTCACTTACAGATATAGCCATATAAAACATCTCTCACTTACAGATATAACCCAATAGAACATATTTCACTTACAGGTTTAGCCCAATAGAACATATTTCACTTACAGGTATAGCCCAATAGAACATATTTCACTTACAGATATAGCCCAATAGAACATATTTCATTTACAGATATAGTGCAATAGAAAATATTTCACTTATACATATAGCCCAATAGAACATATTTCATTTACAGATATAGTGCAATAGAACATATTTCATTTACAGATATAGCCCAATAGAATATATTTCATTTACAGATATAGTGCAATAGAACATATTTCACTTACAGATATAGCCCAATCTAACTAGAACTCCTATTGGAAGCGAGAGCTGGAAGTATTATTCCCTTGTAGCTCTGAACAAGAACTCAGCCGTGCGTTTGAGCACAACTCTATCTCCGTAGAGATCAGTGGGTAGTGGGTCACCCGTCCCATCTCCTCGATCGACGAGACGGGGGCACTCCCGCAGGATATGCTCCACTGTCGCCTCCTCCTCCCCACAGTGGCGACACCGCGAGTCGTAAAATATAGCCCAATAGAACATCTCTCACTTTCAGATATAGTAAAAAAAAAAAGCATATTTCACATTTAGATATAACATACGATGGCTCATCTATTAATTGCAAATAGATTCCAATAAAACATCTTTACTTTAAGTTACAGAAAGTTGGGACCTCTGGTAAAAACAGGGACACATCTAAGCAGTTCTCATGTGTGGCTACACTTTAGCATTAACTCTAAGGTGACTTATTCTTATAGAAACAAAGTATTATATTAAGACCCAGAAATGGTTCAAAATAACAACAAAAAAAGTATATAAATATATATATATTTCTTGTCCCCCTAATCAGTAATGCCATTTATCACCACCTCAAACCTAGTCTGACAGGCATGTATCTTCCTAACCAGGCACGATTGCCCCCCCCCCCCCACACACACACTCCCCACACACCCAGAGGTTGATCCTGATCCTGCCAGGACCCCACATAAAACATCTCTCCCCCGAAACCCCAGCCATGATCCCTAATGTATCCCATAAAATATCCCTGGATCTTGGCGCGGTCTGATCTCCTCCCTACTTCCCCACCCCACCCTGTAACCGCACAACAGTTAAAACGTGGCCGTTAAGGTTTTTTTTTGTTGTTTTTTTTTAATAACCAACCCTCACAAAGCTTGAACAACAACTTAGATGGGCTAATGCTTATCTTATTATCTGTTACAGATTAATGCTTTCTACGCTTATCCGTGGTTTGGGTTTAGTCTATATCAGACGACAGTGAACATTTTGTCTAGATATAAGATAATAATTTGGAAAAATTGCATACGGGATCTTTGTCAGAATTTATCAGACATCGTAACAGCGTCAAAACAAAAACAAAAACTTATGTAAAGAATGATCGTCTGTAAGGTAAAGGGGAATCAGATACATGGACTGTATAGAAGGGAAACATTTTGGTTTATAAAAAGCAAACTAACAAAACCCCATTTTTATACTAAATCGGGGTAAAGCGGAGCTTTTTATTGCCAAACAAATTGAGTCAACACCAGAAACACCATCTGAAAATCGGTGTTCTTTCTAACCAGTGTTCCCGCGAGCCGGTGTTGTTGTTTTTTGCTAGCCGGTGTTCTTTCTAATCGGTGTACATTTAACCAGTGTTCTTTCTAGCTTGATGTTTTTTCTAAGTGGTGTTCTATCGAACTTGTGTTCTTTCACACAAATTACAGGTGAAATAAGCAATTATGTGAAAGCACTTGGTTTGCCAGCGCCCGTCTGTTGTTTAAATCATCCCAGCCCCCCCCCTCCTCCTCCTCAAAACACCACCACCACCAACACACACCCTACATTCTAACCCGTTGTTTTTGTCAAGTCTTTCTTGCCCACCCATTGTGAGAGGCCCGCCTGTGTGTTGTCAGAATCCGCCCCTGTCACAACACGGTCCGCCTTCCGCAAAACTCTCAAGGCTACATTCTAATGGATTTATAATTATAAGGAGGAAAAAAACAAACATACATGGGCGTCTCCTTGAGAAATCACCCCACCCTCATTTACAGAATATATGTAACGTTTCTAAAACTAAATGTAAGCCCCTCCCCCCATACACTATATTTGTACACAGACATTGATTGCTTGCACATTTAATTTGCTATTTACCCAACTTTTGTATTTAAAACTGTAACTTCTGACGTGATAAGAAAAAGCGCGCTAGTTTAGTGGGGCAGGGGGGCGACAAAACTTGTCAAAAGTTGACCATCCGTGTCCACCTCGTCCAGCAGCAGACATGAAGTGTCAGCCCTAGACAATCCCACGGGCTTGCTCATAAAAAAAAAAGAAGGGTTTGAGCTTCAAGGGAGTTAAGCCGCTGTGTCAAGGAAAGATAAAGTCTGCTGGCTTTTCTTTTCTTTTTTTTGTTAACCAAGAGTTATCTGCGCGCTTCAACAGATGCACTGACTAAGTAAAACATGTCACAGCTTCTGGTGAGCTGGTGTTAACTCACGTGTGAGTTCATTCATTACTGACAACCGCGAACTTTGACCCTCGACGCGCGGCGTGTTAACTACGGTGGGCAGTTTTAATGCGTTATTGCCTGGCTGAAGTTTAGAGTTAGAGAGATGGTTGGTTGATGAGTAGTTTACTTTGATTAAGTGGCAACTTAGATGAGTAGATTGAGGGGAAAACGCCGGACGGAGAAACTTATGGATGGTTGGATAGATGGATAGTTAGGTAAAGTACATAGATAGATAGATTAATAGATAGACATACAGAAGGATGAAAAAATAGATAGATGGACATAGAGATGGATGAATATATAGATAGATAGATAGATTAAAATACTGCTATTCAAATAACACTAGACATGGACAAGACAAGATATTTCAGAAGCTTTTTTATTGTCTTAATTACAAAACATCCCATAGTATTTATAGACCTATATATAGGCCCTTATATATATATATGTATATATAATATATATATATATATATACATATAAATATATATATATCTGTTTATATATCTGCTTATAGATTGTATATGCACATTTACAATGTACAATAAATAGACTGTGTGAGAATGTGTAGCCAACTGGATTTTCGTGATAGTTATATTATTGTTAAAACTATATTTAGTGTAGTGGCGTAGCTTAATAAAAGGTTTTCTTTATGTACCTTACAAATGTGTTAAGGCTATCGGCGGCTATCGAGTTTTATTTTATAACCTTATTTCATTACTAGAAAAATGTATTAGTTCTTTTTCACCATGCAACTCAAGAGTGTCTATCTACAGTAAAATAGTAATAATTCCTCCATTCACTAAGTTATTGTGGTCCATTAACTATTCTGTTTATATCAATGATTTTGTTTCCGCAGTAATTAAAAAAACTACCCCCCCCCCCCCACTATTATAGCATACACGACATTTTTAAGTGAAGTAAGAGACGGAATAAAAAAAAATGCATTGAATCGAGCCTATCTTTGCATCATCTCCATGTTATGGCCAGTTTGTCTAGATCAATGTGCATAGAAATCTCTCAAGTGACGGAATACAAACTATACGGTAAGATCGAAAGATAAATGTTCTTGTTCTGTCTGTCTGTCTGTCTCTCTCTCTCTCCATAAAGTAAAATAGTTCAATCGTCCCGTTGCTTGACTAAATCTCTAGACAAAATCTACATGACTGGTATAACACACAGATTACAAAGACACACAGATCACACACATTCACACATCTTCACACCTCTTAACACATCTTCTTTCTTAATTATATCTTCACAAATCTTCATACATCTTCACACATCTTCATTCATCTTCACACATCTACATACATCTTCACACATCTTCATACATCTTCACACACCAATTCTAAGTATTCTAGTTTACGTAACAAAAGATACAACACACACCAAATCTATAACCGCCATTTATTATCACTAAGAGAAACTATTTATTTATTTCATTGAGCATACATATTATATGCATTCCATCCCGCCCTCCACCCATTAAAAAAACAACAACAACAATCTGTGAAGTTTATCTTACCTGACGACACAGGTGCTAACAGCATCACTCCTCTCGGCTATCCACCCGGCAGGCTGAATTCCAAATGAAATAAATTACTCCACTCACGGCTACCAAATTTCCACCAACACTTTTAATTAACGGGTGAATAGAAAAATTGTGAAGAATGGAAGTTGGGAACAATCAAAATAAAAAAGATGAAAAAGAAAATATGAATCAAATCCTGCTGTTCGGAACAAATAAATGGCCGAAAAAACAAAAATTCGAATGTCCACTATTTAAGAATTTCCACTTAAGTTCAAAACGATTGTCTCCGATAAAGAATTTATTTTAATAACAAACAACACAATTTGAAATAATGTAGAATGTAGACTCGACGTTTAAATGAAGGAAGGCATTAGTGTTTCTCTCTCTCTCTCTCTCTCTCTTTCTCTTTGCACCTGGAAAAATCACCAGAAAACACCCCGCAGTTCAACAGACATCCAGGGCGCGATGAGGGAGGGTGGGAGAGCGCTAGAGAGTGGTGGAGGGTGGGGGGAGAATCTAGACTGCCGCTGGAGTTAGGGTGTGGGGGGGGGGGGGGGGAGGCAGCAGGTTGTGCTGGTATTTTGGCGGCCCAGAAGGGGTTACTTGCGTCTCACTTGGGGAGAAAAACTCGAGGCTGAACTTGAGGGGGGAAAAGAGACATTTTTTTTTTTAAGCGCGACGGTTTACAGTTTCAGACGTAGACTGAGATTAGACAAGGGAGGGAGGGGAGTGGAGGGGGAGTTCGGAACCGAGGATCCTCCCCTTACCCACTCTTCCCTTTTAAAATGAGAGTTTGGAACTAAATTGAAACTATACTATAGTATAGTCACAGCAATAAGCCATTTGTTTTAAAGAAAATAAATATTCAGTTAAAGCCGAGAGGGGGAGGGGGAAGAGGATGGGGGGGGGGGTGCGAGAGGCCGCGAGCAAGACCTGAAGGTGCTCTGCGACTTTTCCGCTCGGTTGGTGATAAAACACGTGTGTGGATTACAAGTGGTAGTAAGAGTAATCAATCAACCGAATGGGGCGTGGCATTCCTGTAAGCCACACCCCCATCGTTGAGCTAAAAGCTCAATAATATATCCTCTATGTTTACATTCTCAGTCATTCCAATAGATTTCAAGCGACAGCATACTTTAACAACTGTCTTTTGTATTTAGGTCTAGACTGGCCTATACTCCTATACTATATATAGGCCCATTATGAATGTCGTGGTTTAATTTAAAAGGTCTAAATTATTTAATCAGCCAAATTTTTCTAATGAGACTAATGGATGGCCATGTGTAAACTCACGATGGTATTGTAACGAAAGCTGCATAGATTTTATAGACTGTAGCCTAATACACTGGAAATTCTAGAATTAGGAAAATTCACTAAACTAATAAGAACTTATGTTTTTGCAAAGATATCACATCAATTATAATTTGAATTATATATTTAACTGCCCCGAGTGGGCTCCCTTTGTTTTGTGCTTTTCTAAATAAAGGCTCAGTGGTCGAGCGGCAGCGCGTTCGACTGTCATGCCGAAGATTCTGGGTTTGAATCCTGGCGAAGACTAGGATTTGTTTCCGGGATTGGAGGGTGTCCCTGACTTTACCCCACTCCAATGGGTAGGCCTACCTGACATTAGTTGAGGGGAAGTAAAGGTCACGGGGCATTGTGCTGGGCACACAATCCCCTAGTAAGCCGTGGCCACAGAAACTGTTGAACGCTGCTTCACTGGCCCTAAAGATCAATTTGTTCTGACGGGTATTTTACTTACTTACTTTAAAATAGGCCCTCTATGTATCTAACGAAACCACCGACTATATCATAAGCTATTTAAAAAAAAAAAAAACACTTATGCCCACTTAATACTACTGGTGAGTAACCGCTCTGCCAGAGTAAATTGGGGCCGGGCGGTTTACTATCCTTCCACTGCAATTCTCGTGCGCTTGAATCTCACTGCCAAACACTGCCATCCGAAGCTGATGTTACACAAAAAGATTTGTATCTATTATCTTTAAAATTCTGAATTTAAACACTCATTAAAGCAACAATAACCAAATTGAGCCATCAAAGATAGGCTAAAAATGACTTTTAGAACGAAAAAAATGAGAGAGATAGATGGATGAAAACAATTCACTATTCTGGAATTATTCCTTATTTTACTTTTCAAGTCAATAATATGAAATATATTTTGTAATTTTTTGCAAGTAGTATGCAGGGGTCCAATATTTGCAACGAGGTAAAGTTATGACAAGGCTTGCCAGACTTCTGCCAGGAGTCATTTCGGGACATGCTGCTCGCGGCAAATCCAATGGATTTAGAATTTCATGCAAGTATTTCAGTAGCTAAGATTGCAAGGTGGGGTTGGGTAGTACAAGGTAGAGGGTGTAGGGGATGTAGGGGACTAGGGAAAATTATAAAGCTAAGGTGGTGGGAATAGTGAAGGCGTGTCCTCTACCAAAACCATCGTATTTACTATGGACTTGGCTCTACGCCTGTGATGTATTTCCTATGCAGTTCCTTTGGTCTGTAACATTGGAGCGTAGCATAATGTTCCCGAACTATGACACTACTCCATGCAGGGAGGATCAAGACATACAGCAGAGATACGTCCATGGATATAAAAATATAATCTCTTGACTCGCTTCTCGCCCCTGTTCTGACCCATCGCCTCATTGGGTTAGGTTGAAACAATGTAATCTATTCAAGTCTACATAGGTTTTATTGGGTGAGTCTTCTCAAATGTAATCTATTCAAGTCTACATAGATTTTATTGGGTGAGTCTTCTCAAATATCATCCAGTTACAGGACACTATAAATGATCAAGAAACAAAAAGCCCCGACTCTATTCGTCAAGTTTCACTCAGCCAAAACATAATAGCTGACTCCTAATGATACTTTTTCTTGTATGATAAATAGTATGATAGTGTACGTACGTGTTTATTTCTTTCATTGAGTACAAATAGTTCTTATATAGGCTATTGTTTAAAATATACTGAAAGACGGAACATCTGTAATCAAGTTAAATTTCCATTTATTTGGATTAATAAAGCAATCTTATCTTATAAAGCCACAGGTTATACAAGCCATTAAAAAAAAAATCCTAACATTAATGAGATTCACTTTCAGTTGTTTCAGACAAAGAAAATTAATATCTATATATATACTATAAAGCTATTAAAAAGAACAACTTTGCATTGCATTACTTTTAAAATATCACAGCAACAGATTTTTTTTTTTTTGGATTTAGCTTTATAAATATATAGAAGCATAAACAATGTCATTTCAAAACCAAATCGCTTGATTACAAACAAAATAACAACACCAAAAAAATACTTATAAGAAATCTATATTTTCATATACGGTAATACATTAAAGGTCTAAAAAAAAGTATTATATATATACATATATTATATTTTAGTATATTTCCCTGAGTGAATTTGATGAATTGTCTATGTCAGAACAAACAAGAAGTTCTGGTGATATCCCAGGGTGCAGTCGAAAGATAATGAATTCTGGATCTACTCTCCAAGTAAAAATAAAAAGCAGACATCTAAGTTTATTTTTAGAGTTCCGTCTAATTTATATTTTCTCTCTAAACGCAATGTCTGTGTTAAAGTAGGATTTAAAATTAAATCTAAAATGGTTTCTCCCTTGGAAGCTGCTTTAAAATTTGACATTTAAATGAAATTAAAATGCTTAAAAAAAAATTAAAAACTTAACTTTATTGAATATAGACCACCGTTGAATCTAGCATTCATATCCAATTGAATCGAATATTGCTTATACCATTGAATCAAATATTAAATATACCATTGAATCTAATATCAAATATACAATTGAATCGAACATTGCTTATAGGCCTACCACTTAATCAAATATTGAACATACCATTGAATCTAACATGAAATATACCATTGAATCTAATATTAAAAATAGGTTTATTATTGCTTCTAAGCATTGCATCGAAATGAAATCTTCAAAGTTAAAATTCAATTTCAACGAATCTACCAGGAAATCTCAAGCTGAATATGTGAACTAAATCATGAAAAAATCTTATCTTAGGCCTATATATTACGACAATCCTTCTATTAGGAAAATTATTGCGTCCTACGCTCATCCGTGGCCCGAGTCTAGTCTTGCATCTTTATTAATATTTTAAATGACGTTAAATTACTGGTTTTACTGGTTTGTTCAAGCAAACCCATTCCATGCCCGAATGCCACTCTGGAAGAAAGAGTACCGTACTTATATGCATTTGTTCTTGCATAAGGGATAAGTAAAGTGTTTTTGTCCTTATGCCTATCTTAGCATTGCAACAGGTTGTTATTGGGTTGTAAAGACATTAACTGTTATTGACTTATTGAGACATTTAGTGAATATTTAGAATTGAGATCCACGAATTTCAAAGCGAATTTCTTAACTTATGTTGAATAAGCTACACTTTTATTACAACCAACATTTTATTAAAGTGTTATCTAAACTTTGATTCAATTATATATTAAAAAAAAGAAATTAATAGAATAACCGTTTTAAAAAAATCGCCGCTCTTTCAATTGAATTTATTTAATGGAACATTATTATCATGTTCACCGCTTTTTACGGTGTGATTGTGAACGTTTGACCTCAAAGACACCATTTCCGGTTTGAACAATAACCACATCCTGAATAGCCATCATTGAAGGCTAAAATTTAAAGGGAAGGGTAAACATTTGAGTTAAAAGTCAGTGGACAGGAGACACAGGAGAGTGGGTCAGTTTACTGGAAATTAGTGGACGCGCTTCATTGGGTGCAGTGTCAGGAGCACTGACCAACAAACCGATGAAATCGACTAACTCTACTATTTACAAATTAAGTAAATTCACCCTTAGGCTGACTATAGAACTTTAATGTATTCAATGAGGAAGCGGTGGCCCATCCGGGTCCGATACATGTAAAAGCGCTTTTTTGTTCTTCTAATCCATGCCTCGAAGGTCTTGCAGCTCCGAATCTGTTAAGATCCGATGGAAAAAAAAAAGTGAAGTCAGTTGGCGGAATAATCCCATCATCTGTTATGGCCAATGAAACTGGGAAGCTCTGCTCCGTCAGCTCTCCATACATGAAAACCTTTAAGCTTAACGATTTACGGTCACGGAACGTAGGCTATAATTTGATACATGAACAAAAAAGTGTATTTCGTCGAGAGAGGAACTTCAGATAATATCCAGCCGTTATCACCTGCGGAGTGTCCCAATTTGAAACGAACTCATGACTCTAACGTACAAACTATCAAAAGGAGAATACATTTTAACCCCCAAAAGAGCTCAAAGAGTGGAGAGGGATCTCCTGTTCTCGGTCTGCTTTTGTATGGCTCGCCGAGATGGCGCGTGCATGTTAAGGCATCTTTTGAAGACTGAAAGAGCTTTTTGCCTGAATCATTAACAATGAAGGGGGCATGTCTCGTCTGCGCGAGCTTTCACCTGGCGCTGTGTGCAGCAAGATTGTGTGCAGCAAGATCTCGCGAGGCCCATGGTGTGCAACAAGATCTCGTGAGGCCCATTGTGTGCAATAAGATCTCGTGTCGCAAGTTGACTAGCCAATGGTGTATAGTGTACAGTCACCGCTCTTATATGTCCCTTAAAAAAAAACGGAGAAGCCCACCGGCTCTTTCGTCCAGGGCGTCCAGTGACAAGGGGTGGATGGAGGTGGGGAAGAGGGTCACGCGAAGATCCTGTCCAAGACTTGCCACCCTGCGGCATGCATTAGCGTTCGGTCTCCATAGCTACATGCGGATTCCTACAGGATCCTTAACGCGCGGACTCGCTCGTATCCCTGTACTGATGCCAGGCAGCACAGGCGACAGCTACCAAGTCTCGGTGATGAAAATTGCGCAACAGTCCGTCCTGCCAAGCCCGATGCCTAGATGACCGTAGTCTGGAATTTGTTCTTCCGACGACAGTGCATGAATACAGTGATGTAACCAGGATTTGATTTGAGGTGTATATGTGGTGAGGGGGGGGGGGGCGGGAGTGCAAAGTAATGTTCACGAGCGCGCCCGGCTGTCGTGACGAGAGTCCTGGGTTAGAATCCTGGTGAAGACTAGGATTAGCTCCCATATCTTTAGGGAATCCTTGAGTCTCTTATAGATCTCTGTCAGAAGTTGGACATAAGTATGAGGGTTGGGCATTGTGATGGCCACACATCCCCTAGTATGTCGTGGCTACAGAAACCCGTGAACGATGCCGAATACATCAAAAATATCTAAAACATCTTATATAACATTGTTTAAGGTATACAAATGTGAATAAGCTCACACAATTTACATCTCTTTTAATTTCTAAATAATAAAAAAACGTTCAAATATTTAAAAACCTCGGTTTTGGAAAAAAAAAAAAGGAATGTGTTTGGGGATCTGGGGAGGTTGGATGGGGGTCACGTGCTCCACTCTCAACCAATGGCTACGCTCTTGCCATACTCTCATCATACTTCCGTTATACACTCGTCATACTACTGTTTGCTGACGACACAACATCCGTCACACTCACTCACAGTGATGACGTCCAACAGCAATGAATTAGCAGCATACAGTGCCTCCCTCCTCTAACACTAAAACACACGCCGAAGAGTTTCGACATTCTAAAAAAAGTTTTGAAATGAAACGAATATTGTGTCACAAATCTTGGCGCGCGCCAACAGGCGCAGCAATGATCACCATCTCTGAACAAGACGCGTTCGATGGCTGGAACACTTGAAAAGAATTGACAAGACCCACCAGCAGATGTCATTGCGGACTAACTGGTCGGCCGCGCATCAGATTTTACAGACGCGTGCTGAAGAGACGTGATAGCTGAAGAGACTTTGACACATTCTACAATAGCTGCACTTGTCTAAGCAGACGATCGCTCCAGATGGCGCGACACTGCCAGATTCGGGAGTCTGTGGGCAGAAGAAGCCTAAAGTGAGTCGTTTAATTCAAATAGAGTCAACACAAAACAAAGACCGCAAATACAGGAAGCTTTAACGTACAATTCAGAGTGCCAACCAAGGTCTGAACAGACGCAAACGACCGTTTATTCAGTTACACAGTTACACCATGAACGTGTAGCTAAGACCGAAAATTTTAAACAAAGGGAAATAACTCAAGAAATAAAGATTATAGGACGAGAATTTACAGAACAACTGCATTTAGTTTGTCCAGTACAATACGATACTGCATTTGTGCGCGTTAATGTGTGTGTAATGTGTATGTGGGTGGTGGATGAGTGTTTGTGCGTGGTGTAGGCATGCGTGTGGTGTGGTCAACGGGTGTGTACTTGTGATGTTTATGCTTGTGTACGCTTTGGGCGTGTCCCTAAACGTGTCTGTTTCAACAACAAAAAATGCGACTCTTTAATATGGAACCTATACTCAAGTCGTTATTGGAATTGAGTTGAACTTTTCCAACCTTTCATTGTGAAGGGGGAAAGGATCTACCGCAGAGCTGATTCCATTCAAAGGTGGAGAACCCAAGTTTACTATCATTATCATGAAAATCACTTTCTTTTGACTGCGCTCAGATTCCGGAAAATAAGATCCCAGTTTCACGCCCCTTCCCCCCATCTCCCCCCCCCCCCGCTGACACTGTCATTTCCACGCGCAAGCCTTCAATATAACATTCATAATCAATCTTTTGAGCCTACAAAAAGCCCTCCCGCCCCGCTCTCCTTGAAATCCTCCCTTACGATGGCTATGGCTCCCCGTATAGTATTTTGTTTACTGTCGACAAACACCCGTGTCGCCCCGTCTGCTAGGGGGTGCAACGATCCAATTAAAATCGCATTTTTCACACCATTCACCTGGACTTACCTCGATTTTTTTTCAGTGTGTGTAGAATCCACTGGTTGTAACTATCTTTTCAACACCTGTTCAGTTTACCTATTGAAATAGTTTTCGCTGATTCTCAAAGACGAGAAGAAAAGAAAATGGAAAAGAGGGAGAAAAAAAATGCGGGAGCGTAAAGGTGGAAGAAAAAAATATATTTAAAAAAGTTTGACTCAAATCCGGATTAAACTTTTATCCCCGTCCGTCTGATCCATACAGCCACATTCACATCAGGCAATTTTCAATAGAATGTATTTTGTAGTGTGTGTTTTTTTTTAATATTAAAAAGGGAGGTTAAAAAGAAAATTGTCGCCCTTGCAATGTTGACAGTTAAGCCTAAATCTCCGATGGCTAATTTTTTTATTCTTTTTTTTTTGCCAGGGCATTTCTGTTTTTCTTTCTTATTTTAAATCTTTCCGTTTATTGACACGTATTTTGCAACTGGCTGGAAATAGTGGCTGTCGGTAGATGTCATCTAGAGACATGACATGTGTCATTTAGTGCACTAAACCATCTCGCTGGATATGCTAATATCATATCACACAAGTGTGACACGTAAATAAATGTAACCCGTTTAAAAAAAAAGTATTGTACAGGTCACACAAGCCCATCGTATGCTATGGCAAAAGAAACTAAAAGCTAGCACCTAAGTTAACCTAAGGACTATCCCATTTTGAAATTGAACTTGTTGTTGCATTAAAAAAAAATTTTCAAAAACTTTGTCGAAAAACAAGAGAAACTGTTTAGACCAAACGACCAAATTTAACATCAAGTATGTGATGATTGAAAAATCGTTCAGCCACACAATCCAACTATATACTCAAGCCGCAGCTAAACCAATCCAAATAATGTCCAAATTCCAAAATATAGACCTAGATACATTTTTAAACTGTTAATCAGAAGCTCGTAAATATTGATCTAATTAGTTGATCAACTCAAGTGATAAAGCCATTGGCTTAAAGTTAAAGAATGGGGAAAAAAATTGTATTACATGTAACATATTATTACTGATTGTGTCGACAGCTTGTGTTCCAGACACCAGAAATTTTTACAAGAATTTTTTTTCTCAGGAAACTTTTGGACACGCATAGGCTTAATGATCTCCAGTCCAGCCCTTATGCATGAACTGGCGCTGCTCAATCATTTATAGTCTGTTTGGAACCGCCAGACTGTGTGGATAGCATTGACTTTTTTTTCTAGAGATTACTTTCTGCTGTGAAATAACAAACAAACCGAACAAACAAGATAACAAAAATAGCTTCTGTACATTCAAAAATATCTTCATTTACACCAATAGACGTTGTAGACCAGGGTCGGCAGCCTTTTGCTAATAGTGTGCCAAACTAGCATTTCTAAATCATTCAGCGTGCCAACAGCCTAAAAGTCAACCTGCTTTATTTTTTTTATAAGACAATTAATTTAATTCCTTAGCAAGACCCACAGAATAAGTGGCAAGACCAAGGCCAAAATCAAAGGAAATCTATCGAGAAAATCGTTAAAGCGTTTTATATAATATAAAAAAAACGTGTTTGTGATTATCAACCTTTTTACTCCCTTTCTATTAACTCGTAATGCCTGTCTGGTTGATTGATTGATTGTGAAACTTTGCATCGATTTTTCGACCACTTCCCGTCGTCCAATCGAGCTGAAACTTGGGCAGCAGACTTGTGCCGACTAACAATACAATCTATAAAATTTCCAGTTAAAAAAACTTAATTATACTATAATTATGTTGGTTTTTTTTTAATTTAACAAACACTTCATAGATAAATGGTCTATGGTTTGGTTTCACGTTGAAAATGCCGGTCCAACTTTTTATGTTTTTAGCGGGCCAAATCTAGAAAAAAAAGGATGCGCAAAATTTTAGTTGGAAATTCATAAGGTATGAAATCACTTATAAGCTTATTTATTTTAATCTATCAAAGTATAAATTAAATATAAACTTAGTTTACAAAGAAAGGGAGTATAATAAAAACTAAATTTTTATGGGTTAGGCCTATTATTTGCACTTATACCCAATACAAAATTGTATTACTGAACTTTCACATTTGTGGTAATTATTTTGTAAACATTTTCATTGGGTTGTAAGGATAAGGATCTAGCAACTGCTAGTACCGGTATTGATTATAATATTATTTGTTCTCAGTTTAACTGAGATTTTCTTTAATATTTTCAAAGATATGAAAAGAACTGTATAATATAGTTGAGCAGAGTTGATACGCAGTAATCATACAAACTGGGTAGTTAATAAAATGTTTAAAAAATGTGAATATAATGTTTTAGTCATAAGATATTTTTATAATTTTCAGCTACTTTTTTACAGTTTAATCATTAAAAAGTTATGGGTTGTAGGCTTTTTAGTCCTTTATAAAAGAAAAATAAGAAACATAATACCCTGGTATTAGAAATATTAGCCTGAATAAAATGGGCTAATTATCTCCCTTTAATTAAAATAAAGTTTCTAAAATTTGATTCCTAGTGAAGCCAAACAAGTTATGTTTTGTAATATTATAACAAATATAAAAAATTATTATTTCTGTATATAAATCCAGCATTATGGTATTCATTACAAGATTTAATTATTAGGCCTACGGGTAGCCTATATAATACATTTACGCTAAAACGTTGTAAATAAACATTGTCTGCATTAATTGTTTGTCCGTTTAACCTTTAGGAGTTTTAATCTTTTAAACATTAATAATTACAACAATTTCATAATATAATGCTATTAAAAAGTCTGTTACATGTATTAAATTAATAAAAACAAAATTTGTTTTAGAACTACTTATATTTATGTTTACAACAATCAAACGGCGCAAACCGACATGCTTCGGTCATGTGTTGCGGCACAATGGCCTGTCAAAAACAATCCTCCAGGGCACGGTAGAAGGTGGACGTCGGAGAGGCCATCAGCAGATGTACTGGTTCGACAATGTAAAATATTGCACAGGGCTGCAGTTGACTCGACTATTGACAACCGCTCAAGATAGGCAAAAGTGGAGAAAGTTGACTGCTGAGGTGTCCATTTGCTCCCCCCCAACGACCACAACGGTCAAAGGATTGATGATAATGATGATGATATTTATATTTAATTATAGAAGATGAGCATAAAAAAACTATTTTAAATGTAATTAGTCTTTATCTATTAATTAGCGCCTTCTCTTGAATGTTCTTCGCTAATGCATAATGGCAGATACATATTTAGTCATTTCTGTGTAGTGAAGTCTAAGTGACCTCTTTGAATGCTTAACACAGCTTTCATGTGCAATAAATACTGTTCACATGTGTAAGTTGAAAGAAAATATGAAAGTAGAGCAAATGCCTGGCAGTTAAGAATAGCTGAGGACTTTCCTAAGCAGCTTCCATCCAGATTTTCCCGCAAATTGGCACATTTCGAGGCTGTGTTTTAAAATCGCCAATATCCCTCCACTAAAAAAACGACATCTACATATATATATATATGGCAACCTTCCATCCTCAAGGGACGATGGCGCAGTCTCCCTTTTCTCTGCATCCCGCCTTTCTCCTGGCTCGTTTCTCTTCACTTCTTTCTGTGAGGGTGGCTTCTGCAGCTTGAGTGCTCTCGCGCACATTGGAACGACAGGAGGTGCGATCATCAGCAAGGCTCTCCCACGTTTTGGGCTCAATGCGTGCCAGTAATATTTATTTTTTTGCAAACGTCCTTGAAACGCAGGCAAGGGCGACCTCTCTTTCTTGTTCCGGCTGCCAGCTCTCCATACAGCAGGGGTCTTGCTGTGTTCCGCACTCATCCTGTGGACATGGCGTAGGACGCAATAATCTTCTTTATAGAAGGAGCGTCTGTAATGTATAAGATAAGATAAGATAAGATAAAGGCAGAAAGTTTTGTGTCTCTGTTGTGAGTCAAAGGAAAACGAATCCTCTTCCGTGCATAAATTGATCTGTGGACCCGCACGGCAACATTAATGTGATGTTCAACACCCACGAAGTTCTTTTATTGAGTTTTTTTTTCAACTGCGGCATTTTTTTTTCTTTACATTTCTGGGAAATTTTCTATGAAGGTAAACCATAATAACTCTAGGGACTTATCTTTTTTTTTTTTTTTTAAACTGACAGATAATCCAACAGCCGGTTCGATTAGCTTTAAATCTTTTTAGAACCGGCTCGCGTAAACCGGTTACAAAGCTACAACGAACTATTAGGATACCACCAGTGGCCAGTAGTTCGTAGTTGTATGCCTAACGATTTCATCAAGCTTCATTGACATGTTTATTTTATGTTTATATAATAATGGATAGTGGTAACATAAATGCTCATAGTCTAAACTAAACTCTAAACTAACAGTAAGTTAGCTAGGCTGAAACTTAAGGGCTGCCAAACCCGAGATGAAGAGGGTGGGGGGCTTCAGCCGCCCAGTCTAATAGTAAGTTAGATAGGCTGAAACTTAAGGGCTGCCAAACCCGAGATGAGGAGGGCTCCAGCAGCCCAGTCTAACAGTAAGTTAGATAGGCTGAAACTTAAGGGCTGCCAAACCCGAGATGAGGAGGGTGGGGGGCTCCAGCAGCCCAGTCTAACAGTAAGTTAGCTAGCCTGAAGCCTCATCATCAGACCCTTGACCGTTGTGGTCATCGGGGGGAGCGAGTGGACAACTCAGCAGTCATTTTTCTCCATTTTTGCCTATCTTGAGTGGTTGTCAATAGTTCAGTCATCTTCAGCCCTGTCCAATCTTTTAGATTGTCGAACCAACATTTCCACTGACTGCCTCTCCGACGTCCTCCTTACACAGTGCCATGGATTCCAAGTTGGAGGATTGTTTTTGGCAGGTTATTATGCCGCACCACATGACCGATCCATGTCGGCTTGCGCCAATTTATTGTTGCCATTATGGTTTCTTGACAGCCTGCATTGGATGATCTTCTGTCCCAGACATACCGATACTCATTAGTCCTGTATTCAGGGTAGGAGATGCGAAGGATTTTTCTCATGCAATTATTTTCGAATGCTTGCAATTTGTATTCAGTGGCTGCTAGCAGTGTCCATGTATCACATCCGTACAGAACAATGGTTTTTCACAAAGGCTCTGTAAAGCCTGAGCTTTGTTGGGAGACTAATATTTTTGTTGGGCCAGATTTCGTTTAATCTAGCCAATGCTGACCCAATCCTGGCTCGTATGTCTGCCTCACAGCTTCCTTCTGTGGATAGGATGGCTCCTAGATATTTGAAATTCTTTACTTCTTCTAAGCTTAGTTGTTGTTGGTTCATTATAATGTTTGCACTTCTAGCATCTGTTTTTTTGCTTTTTTTTTCCTGAGCTGATTTCCATTCCGTATGAACCTGTTCTATCTGCAAACTTGTCTGTAAGCTCTTGTAGTTCTTTGTTGCTTCCGGCCAACAGGTGGAAGCTTAGGAGCTGCCAAACCCTGGGGCATTTGAGATGAATAATAATTTTATACAATAATTAAATATTCAAAGGAAAATATAATTATTTTGTCATATTTTGTTTATGGGCAATGAAAAGTAATTGATTTTTGTAAGCTTCCAGTACCGAAACTCTGTTCTATTAAAAATTGATTTTGGAATGTTTCCAGTAGGCTACCGAAACCCTGTTCTATTAGCTACCGGTACTACAATTTATAGATTCTACATGTCACAAGCTACGTTTTCGCGATAAAAAGATTAAGAGCCTTTACGTTAATCGGTCTTTACAGTTTGTAGGAATCTTCCGTAATTCTTTAACAGTTTTATGACATGTTTTTAATTTTTTTTAAAATTACTTAGTGTAGTTACTACTACCGTCTTTAGTTGTTTATTGTGTATCATTTTTCTAAAAGGAAAAAACAAATCATCTATTCTGTGTATTTGTACTTGTGAAAATAGTTTTTTGTATTTTAAAGAGTGTCCAAAGTGAAATAGTCCAGGGCCTCACAAGGTCTAAATCCGGCCTTGAATATATTCACTATATGTGTGGCTGTTGTACACTTACCACACAATGCCCTAATTAAACAGCTCTCTACTTATGCTCTGCTATAATATAAATATTAGTGAACAAGTTCTATGTATCATGTGTATTGACATTTTGTTAAAGTTCTATGTATCATGTGTATTAACATTTTGTTAAAGTTCTATGTATCATGTGTATTAACATTTTGTTAAAGTTCTATGTATCATGTGTATTGACATTTTGTTAAAGTTCTATGTATCATGTGTATTAACATTTTGTTAAAGTTCTATGTATCATGTGTATTAACATTTTGTTAAAGTTCTATGTATCATGTGTATTGACATTTTGTTAAAGTTCTATGTAAAATGTGTATTGACATTTTGTTAAAGTTCTATGTATCATGTGTATTGACATTTTGTTCACAGTTTCTACTTCAACTTGTGTCTTATCTTTATTATTCTTGATGTTTAAATAGCCAAGACTACAATGAAAAACTCCAGTACAACAAGTTGATATGTTTGTAGAGTTTATTGGAAGTTCAGCAAAGCAGTACATATTTTTATTATTGCATGAAGCAGTAAACAACAAAAAAAAAACAACTTGCTAGATGAAATATAATCCAGTTACAAATCAATCAATCCAGGATTTTGTTTTGTTTCATTTAGGCCACAAAATGAGTCCAGCCTTTGAAATCCCTACATCCCCTATACATACAGACCTACTGAAATTTACTTCTGGTCTGATAGTTGAATGTGTTTATTTGATCCCATTGTCAATAAAGTCTAAATTTGAAAAAAAAATTCTTATTCACACTTTACTCTTATAAAAAAAAAAAGAAAAGAAAAAGAATAACAACATATGTATATATTGAAACATAAGATGGATATGTCAAGTTGTACCAAATACTGAACAAAAGGGAAAAGTAGATAATTGCTTCTGATAGTGATATTGTTTTTAGTTGACAGAGTTGTGGGTCTTTGTTTCTTGCTATACATGAAAGCCAGTGAAACAAAACTACCAATGGGTTACAATATGAAGTAGAGTAGATGCTTCAATCAAACATCTTTTGATAGTATATATATATATATATATATGAAGTTATCAGTAACACTCTTGAAAACCAAACAAATTCAGAATACATGAGATACATCATCAGTTATAACAATTGTAGAAAGCAAAATGAAAAAAAAATTGTTCAGTATTTTTTTAGTTGTTTAGTTTGTTTTCTTTTTAATCTATTGCTTCATATGAATGCCAAATATAGACAAGTGTCCCTGACATATGAATGCTACATAAAGACATGTGTTTGACATGACAGTAAGAAAAATACTTTGAAGTTTTATTTGGAATGAGCACGTTTAATGTTGAATCCCTCAACTCATCAACAAATGACAACATCGACTCAACGCGACACTTTTCTCAACACAGACACAAACACATTTCTTTGGCCAGCCTGATGAGGAAGGAGAGAGTGGGGGGGGGGGGAAGAGTTTAACAACAGCGCGGAGAGAAAGAGAAATAAACATGGAGACAATACAATGAATTGCATCCTCAACATCATCAATGAAAACAAAACATGAAATAATTCTAGTCATCAAGGCATTATACATAATGACAAAAGATTATCTGTCAAGGCATTCCAATGATATACAAATATATATTTATATAATAGATAGATCAATATAATATGTAGACTAACGCTATAGTAGTATGGAAAGATTATTAAATAATATAATTGATTCAATGCCAACACTAAACTAATAGCAATTGAAAACTCACCAAGTCAACAAATCAAAAGAAATTGTATTAACACTAAGGACATCTTTGAATGGGTGCTATAAAATAAACAAGCCTAAGTTCTATGTTTACTTTATACATCAACAAATACTTGCAGATTTGTTCTATGATTAAATAGAATGTTTTATAGAGTACACTATTCTCTGAGAGAAACACAAATTGTGGGTAAGAAAATATCTCAACAGATTTTATCTCAACTTACAAAAAAAATATTTAAAAATAAATTAGAAAAAAAAAAAAGAGTAATTTGAATACATCAGCTATCAGCTCCAAGACAGTGCAAATATAATGTTGTCAAATGGAAACATTCTGTTATAATTGACTACTAGGTCCCAATCAGTGTAAATAGAAAAAGATAAAAAACTTTAGCCCAAGCTAACATTATTTGAACACATTCATTCAGCACACACACACACCAAATTATGATTCTGATTGAGGCTGATCTTCCTGGCCATCCTCAGACCCTTGCTCATCGAGTGTTGTGTCGGAGCCACCCACACGAATTGAGGACAGGACAGATCGAGATGGTCTGGATGCAGATGGTCTGAAACAAAGAAATTCATGCACTTTCAAATTTCTTTGTTACATAAAGTCACAAAGTACTCAACCTTAAGTATGATTTGCCTTATGATATATTGGGAATAACTTGGTCAAATGGAAATATAAAACCAATTTCATGACTAAACTAAAGTTAAAACATGACATATTGGGAATAACTTGGTCAAATGTAAATATAAAACCAATTTCATGACTAAACTAAAGTCAAAACATGACATATTGAGAATAACTTGGTCAAATGGAAATATAAAACCAATTTCATGACTAAACTAAAGTTAAAACATCTTTTGAAAATTGTATTCTGGTCTACAAAAAGGAAATTACCATTCAATTCAAATACACAATTAAGAATTTGCCCAACCCATTTCAAATTGCAGTTAAACATTTAGTTTTAAATGTCAGTACAAGATAATTAAGATTAAACGTCTCCCTTTGGGAAGATTCTACAAATATTGGATTAATGTTTTCCTTGAGGGTAAGATTCTACAAGCTATGGATAAATGGATTTGTCTTATCTATAAACAATGAAGCATCAAATTTGAGAGAGAAAGGGCACATGAATAGACCAGACAAAACCAGCCTTCTTCCTCCTCCCACAATGCAATGGGCATGGAGGCAAATATGCAAGATGATATGGAGGGATGGAATAGGGAAAAGGTAAGAGCAAAGGCATGAATTTGCCAAAAAAAAAAACAAGCCCAGACATTCAATGTGAACAAAAGACCAGAAAACTGATTCAATGCAATGCTCATATAGACCTTGAGCTTGGTACAGGGTTTTAACTTTTTTTTAACACTTCCAGGTCTTGCCGATTTTAAAAAATACACTACACCATATTTGCCCTCTGATATGTGAAATCATTTCCTTACAAAGGCTTTAAGTAATATAAATAATAAATAAGTTTTATATAAAAATAGCCACTATAGATCATTTATCAAATTAACAAAACAAATCCCATTAAAGGTAAATAAGAATATTGGTGTAAGTTTTAGTCTTTATGAC
Organism: Anisus vortex; assembly: GCA_949126835.1. Taxonomy (NCBI): domain Eukaryota; kingdom Metazoa; phylum Mollusca; class Gastropoda; family Planorbidae; genus Anisus; species Anisus vortex. The sequence continues at coordinate 17,495,289 of OX421494.1, forward strand.
TTTAAGTGAATATTTTCTTTTATACCAGTACCCAGTATATTATTCAAGCACTCTATCATTATATTTTGACAAGTAACGTCTAACTGTTATCAAAGTAAGCCCAAGAGATCTGATGGTGAATTTATCATTCAATGTGTTAAAACAGTGTCAAAACATTTCTCAATATTGAGTTCTCATTGTACATCAGTCATGCTCCATTCAACAGAAAATACAAGGAAATAAACTCATGCAAAAACAAGGTGAGTAAAAAAAAAAACAGAACAACCAGAGAGAGCTCAACTCTACAGCCAACTTTATACAAAACATTGTTGTATCTAGAGATCTAATAATCAGAATCCCTCAACAATAAGCTTTACTATGACTTGTATTGCTTCTTTCTATATTTCTAAGGCCTTAGCTGTCACAGTGTATTCATGTAGCACTCTTAATATTATCAACTTTCAATACAAAATATTGATAAACTAGTACAGACAATTTTAAACAAAATATTACATAAAAAATTTATAATTATCTACTGAATACAAAATAAACTAAAAAGGTCCAGTTAGAAATAAACCCCAACATTGATCAGCTTGTAACAACTAATGCAAATTACATCAAACATATTTCATTAGCCAGAACGAAGAAAAAAATAATCCCGAATAAAACATTTGTCCGTTTTTCATGAGCGTGCCATGCAGATGAACCCAGGTTGTGTCCTGATAGATGTAGGTTAAGCCTGCAGTGCCAGACAAGTAGGATGCAATAAAACAAATTATACAGTAGAGTCAAACTTCTTACCATGCCTTTTATTTTTATATTACTCTTTATCTTTTGGTTTACTACTGGAGAATGTAAAGAGACAGGCACTAGGTATTAGTTTCTCATTCACTACACATTAAAGCTATTAGTTGAGGCATTCACTGGGTAGCCAAACAACTTGTTTTAATAACCAGAAGGTAGCAGACACAAGTTTGCCATGACCGACCACAGTGTCAGTGACAAGTTTGTTCCCACCAAGGTGTCAGTGACAAGTTTGTCCTTATCAAGGTTTCAGTGATAAGTTTGTCCCCACCAAGGTGTCAGTGACAAGTGTGTCCCCACCAAGGTGTCAGTGACAAGTTTGTCCCCACCAAGGTGTCAGTGACAAGTTTGTCCTTACCAAGGTGTCAGTGACAAGTTTGTCCCCACCAAGGTGTCAGTGACAAGTTTGTCCCCACCAAGGTGTCTGACAAGTTTGTCCTTATCAAGGTGTCAGTGACAAATTTGTCCTTATCAAGGTGTCAGTGACACATTTGTCCCCACCAAGATAACAGTAATAAATTTGTCATCACCACCAAGTGGGTGAACTAATTTCCCATTACCAAAGCATCACGTCAAATTTGTCCATTACTTAGGCGTCAATGACAAATTCTTCATCCCATAAAAACACTCCACAAAGTTTTAGTTATCAGGCAATCAACCCATTATTTGTATAAGCTTCAAGTTATTATGTAGTACAGAGGAAGAAAACAGATCAATGCATTAGATTTTACCATCCTATGAATTAATGATTTACCTCTCACTGAAAATATATACAAGAGCAATGGCAGAGTAAATAGGAGAGTTGAATTATCTTTGACCACAAACCCCTTTTCTTTATATGTAAGTAAAATATACAATAAATACAAATAGACCATTGGAATTAATTCATATAGAAAACTAACTATATTTTATTTCTAAAATATATACGTACAGTTGAGCCTCAATATTTAAAATATTATTATTCCATGTAACTTTATACATAATTAGGTTCCAGAGGGATAGACAAATATTAAAATAATTTTCTCCACTAATTAACTACCAATGCTGCTAGTCCACAATTTTTCTTTATTAAATTCTTTAACAAAAACATTTTTTTTTTCACTTGAAAATCTATCTTAGAAATCTCTGCCTACTGACCACTTCTCATTAATGCTTTATCTTCTTGACAGATAATATATAATTGCATTATGCCATTATAATTCTGTAGGCCTACTTAAATACCTCGAAATAAATGTTTTTAACCACAAAAATTAACATGATGATTATTGCTAAGAGTTTTCACTTTATGGAAATTAGGTTATTGCTTACAAGGAAAAACAAGGGACTTAACACTAAAATTAACCACCACAAAAAAAAAATCTAAAATTACATATAAAAAAAACAACAACTGGCTTTAGAACTCCAAATTCCTTTAAAAAATATAGCTGTAAAAACATGTAGTAAACAAGAGTTGATGCATTCTAAATTACTAATCAAGAATGTTGCTAGTTTTGTTAAGTTCAGGACAAGTATCTAAAAAGCCAAATATCATCACTATGAATATTGAGGCTCCACTATATATATATATATATATATATGTATATGACCATTTTAAAGTAAAAAGCACTTTGCTTTGGTGAAACTTTTAAAGAAAATTAAATTATTTCTAACTATGCATTTTAGGAATCTCTACTACTAAATAATACAATGTCTCTACAATGAGCAGGGTAAATGGATAAATATAGAAGTGTGTTTTTGTCTACTCTAGTCACTAAACTCTAAAATAATGTTAGTAAATTTACTTCCATAGCCAAAGGAAAATATTTCTTTATCTAATTTAGTGTCCACATTTTAAAAGATAATTCTGACACATCATTGAAGACAACTCTTGTACCAGCATATACAAAACTTTTTGTGACCCGGTTATTTGTATACATTTATATTGTGAACCACTAACATGTTTTATCTCCAATACTAGCCTAGAATAATATATAACAGTAATAAAATTCCACACACTTTTCCTTACATTATCATAAAGCAATTTTAAATAAACAGTTGCAAATAGTTTAAGCAAAAAAAAAAGAAAGCCAAAAGTCCACTTGGGGTGAAATATACCGTCATAGGTCTAACGCTATGACATCAATGATAATCTGAGCTAGATTTCATACCTTTTTCTCAAATTATGCAAACTGGTAAGTTTGCGGTACTGGGACACAATTCAATATTTGGGAAACTCTTACATTATTTGTTTTAAAGAGAGCTTTCATACTTTTCTACATTAAACTCAGTCCTGTCTGATGAAAAATCCCTTTCAAATACTAAAACCATTTTAACCCATATAAATAATTCATAAATGATTTAAAATTATAATTATCAATCCCTGGTGTGTCTCCTGAAACTAAATTTTTGATCAACTAATAGAGCAAAATTAAAATTCCAACTTGGACTTGAGAATATTAAAAACAAAAAACAACTATTAATAAGTAAATGTTTAGTAGAGTATCAACCATGTCTCACCTGTATTTTCTAAGAGTGGACATTTCTCTGGTCATTGCTTCGTTAGCCTCCATCTGTTCATCGAGCTCACGTTGGAGCTTGCGCTTCTGTCCGCTGGACCGTGCAATTTCTTCTTCAGCTTCATCTAACTGTCTCTTCAACGCCTTCACTCTATTGTTGACTTTATCAACCTGAAGAGTTACACAAAAAAAAAGGTTAGAATACAGACTAGTTATTGGAGAATTAAACATGGCTAGTTATTGGAGAATTATACACGGCTAGTTATTGGAGAATTATACACGGCTAGTTATTGGAGAAATATACACGGCTAGTTGTTGGAGAATTATACACGGCTAGTTATTGGAGAATTATACACGGCTAGTTATTTGATAATTATACACGGCTAGTTATTTGATAATTATACACGGCTAGTTATTTGATAATTATACAAGGCTACTTATTGGAGAATTAAACACGGCTAGTTATTAGAGAATTATACACTGCTAGTTATTGGAGAATTATACATGGCTAGTTATTGGAGAATTATACACGGCTAGTTATTGTAGAATTAAAAACGGCTAGTTATCTGAGAATTATACACGGCTAGTTATTGGAGAATTATACACGGCTAGTTATTGGAGAATTATACACGGCTAGTTATTGGAGAATTATACACGGCTAGTTATTGGAGAATTATACACAGCTAGTTATTGGAGAATTATACACAGCAAGCTATTGGAGAATTATACACGGCTAGTTATTAGAGAATTATACTGACTAGTTATTGGAGAATTATACATGGCTAGTTATTGGAGAATTATACACGGCTAGTTATTGGAGAATTATACACGGCTAGTTATTGGAGAATTATACACGGCTAGTTATTGGAGAATTATACACGGCTAGTTATTAGAGAATTATACACTGCTAGTTATTGGAGAATTATACACGGCTAGTTATTGGAGAATTAAACACAGCTAGTTATTGGAGAATTATACACAGCAAGCTATTGGAGAATTATACACGGCTAGTTATTAGAGAATTATACACGGCTAGTTATTGGAGAATTATACACGGCTAGTTATTGGAGAATTATACACTGCTAGTTATTGGAGAATTATACACAGCTAGTTATTGGAGAATTATACACAGCAAGCTATTGGAGAATTATACACGGCTAGTTATTAGAGAATTATACTGACTAGTTATTGGAGAATTATACATGGCTAGTTATTGGAGAATTATACATGGCTAATTATTGGAGAATTATACACGGCTAGTTATTAGAGAATTATACACGGCTAGTTATTGGAGAATTATACACGGCTAGTTATTGGAGAATTATACTGACTAGTTATTGGAGAATTATACATGGTTATTGGAGAATTATACATGGCTAGTTATTGGAGAATTATACACATCAACAACTTGTAAACAATTATACACATTAACAACTTGTAAACAATTATACACATTAACAACTTGTAAACAATTATAAACATCAACAACTTGTAAACAATTATACACATCAACTTATAGACAATTATACCCAACAGTAGTAGTAATTGATGTTTATTTTGACTTTGTTAGGAAATTACCTGGTCCTTGTATTGGTCTGCACTACGTCTTTCATCTTCCATTTGCAAAATTAACTCCTTGAGCCTCTTCTCCATTTTACGGTTATTTCTAGCAAGACTAGCTCTTTCCCTGCAAAAATACAAACAATATATTGAGGCAAGAACATAGAATGTGGTTTTATTACTCTAAATATAAAATGATTAACCAAAAGTGAGAAAAACTATTGCGGTGAGAACTAACTTTGCTTCTTGATCTAACTGTTCCTCCAAGTTAGCCACTTTACTCTCTAATGCTGTAATTGTGGCTTTTGTGCGAGCCCTGTTCTGGCCTTCTAGCTCTGCAAGTTTATCTCTCATCTCCTTATTCTGTCGCTCAAGAGCCAGCCTCTGGTTCTCCAGTTTCTGGGACACAGTTCTCTCAGATGCCAAGTCAGTAGCCATTTGTTCCATCTGGATCAAACAGAAAACATTTACTTCATCATGATACCCTGACAATCTAGGATGAAGATGTATTTTTTAGGGCTCAATGATTAACAACTCTGTGGAGCCATACAATGATTTGGTGGATAACAGTTTTTTATTTTACCTGGAGCAGTGCTTTGCGAGCCTTATCATTAGCTAGTTCACTGTTGGTGTGCTCCTCTTCAACTTCGTCTTCGAGTTCAGTAATTCTAGCCTCAAGCCTGCGCTTCTCATCAAGAAGAGCTTGCCTACATTTGAAAAAATTTTAATTGTACAGTCTAATGCTCAGACATTTGTAAAAATAAATATATACCCGGTACAGTCTAAGCTTAAAAAAAATAAATCCTATAGGGACTATCTTAGCTCAGTAGCTAGGTCACTGACTTATGAATCACTGTGAAGTATGACTTACTTGCCGCTAGCACTACTGCCTATTTCATCAGCTAACTCATCTCTCTCAGACTCAGCATTACGACGAGCACGTTCTGCAGCAGCTAGTTCTTCTTGAAGTCTCAGCAGTTCTGCTTCTAGATTCTTAACCTAAAACCAAACAAAATGAAAAACACATTAATCAAACAATGAACTCTTGAAATGGCCCCCCACTAACCCAAGTGTCAAAGTTCACAAGTTTCTAAAACACAACTGACCTTCTTCTCATTATCTTTAGCAGCAGTAAGAGCTTCGTCTCTAGAAATTCTTGCCTCATCCACCTCTCTCTGGTAGTCCTTCAGCTGAGCTGCAACTTTCTTGTATTGTTTGACTGCATCTTCTTTCACTTTGTTGGCCATTTCAACCTGTTGCTCCAGGCTGGTAAGTGTTCCTTGAAGTTTGTTGCGGCTCTGTACAGCCAAGGCTTTTTGTTTACGTTCATCATCCAGTTCAGCTTCCAATTCACGGAGCTAAACAAAGAACAGTTCAAGTTATTCTCACATTGCCTGTACTGTACAGTCTAATACTTATCTCTTTCTAACAATTTTTGTAAGCATAAATTTTTTTCATTTAAAAAAAACAAACTACTATGAAAACAATGAGCGCAATAATGATTGCAAACATGAGCATGTGAGGGGGAGACAAACCTGACGTAGAAGAGATTTTTTGGCTTCCTCTTCCTGATCTTCTCTGCCGGCCGCGTCTCTGTCATACTGAGCCTTCAAGGCTTGCATGTTCACCTCCAGGCGCAGCTTGGCATCTTCAGCAGCTTGAAGTTCATCTTCCAGATCCTCAATTTGTTGTTTCTGCTCAGCCACTGTAGCTTCTAAAGATCTCTTGGCCTTCTCCAGGTCATGAACCTGAAGGTTATTAATAATAAAATATTCAATGAGCACAAAACTAATCCGTTGATTTTGAATGAACAGAACCTAAACGTTACACATTGTAACAATGTAAAAACTTACATTTTTGCCAACATCATCTTTGGATGAGACAAGATCTTCCAGCTCACGTGCTTGTTGCTGTCTTACTCTCTCTAATGCATCGGCTCTCTCCTGGATCTCATCCAGCTGTCTCTGTAAGTTCAAGATTCTCGTCTCTTTTTCTCTGCTCTCTTTTTCAACCTGGTCATACTCAGCAGTTAACCTGTAAAGGAGGAATACCACATTAGTTTATTCTGCATCTATGTCACTTCTTCCTATAGAGCGTTCTCAGTGGGCATGGCTTAGGTTTTTTACTCTATTTTTAGTGACGTATTTGTGTAAATATAAGAACCCACTTGAGGTACAAATGTAACGTGGTGAAAGTGAAGTACTTCTTTATCATGCAAAATTCACATCTGAATATTGGCTATCCTACTCAAAAATAAGGAGGTAAATAGTAGTACTGTACATTAATTGATTAATAAGATTAGGCTAGGGCCGGCTAGACCTATTTACACTTTCAATTTCACTTTATAGGCCTACACTTTTAATGTTTCGTAGGCTAGGCTACGATGTCAAGTGATAGTGTTGGTGAATAGGCTATCTAGTCAAGTCACTAATAGGCTCACATCGTCTATGATCTATGTCTATGATAATAATAAAATAGCCTATTTTATTTAACATACATAATACAGCTTAAATCTTAATAAGACTTAAAACACAACACATCATTTAAAAAAAGCTCGAGCCTATATGAAACTTTATTAATACAGCGGCCATTATTACTTGTACACCATTACAGAAAGTAAACACAAATCACGTGCTTTTTGTCACGGGATTGCAAACGCCCTATAAAAGCAAACCCATGCAGCATCACCTGCTTACCTTTCTCTAACAGCCTTTTCTTCAGCAAGCATCTGATCAAATTTGCGCTGTCGTTTTTCAGCGTTGGACACGTTAGCTCGCTGCGACTCAAGTTCTACAATCATATCATCAACCTATTGAGGAAAGATTCATTAAAAGTGTAGGTTTAAAAATAGATCATAAACCTGCAAGAAATATTTTGCTTCAGCTGTGTAACTAAATGTTGATAAGTCTCATTCTTAACCTTACCTCAGCCTGTAATTTACGTCTAGACTTCTCCAATTTGTCATTTTGTGATCTCATTTCTTCTACTTGTACATTGAGCTGTTCCATCTCACGGGCAGACTTTTTCTTAAACTCTTCTAAAACTTCATTGTTAACCAAGTCTTCCTCCGCTTTCTTTTTAATCTCCACAATCTAAAGGAATGAAAAAAAATGTCCATCATTGAAACATGACCTCTCACTTTCTTGGCTACTTAACTCTGGAAATTCTCTGAATTCTACAGACAAATATAAAAACCTTTTGGTTAAGTTCCTGAATTTGTTTTTCATAAACTCTCTTATTCTCCTCTTCCTCTTCAAGTCTTTCTTCTAAGCTCGCTTTCTCTTCCTCAGCTGCTCGAAGCTTAGATTGAAAAGCCAGTTTCTGTCTAGTTTCATCTTGAAGGGTTTCCTGAAATATAGAAATCTCATTATTTCTTTACTCTGTAATTGCAAAGCCTTAAGTACTTGTGGAGATTATCTATTGGTGTTTGGGTAACAAAAACCTTGTTATTAACTGTTATCAGCACATTGTACTAATTGTGGAGATTATCTATTGGTGTTTGGGTAACAAAAACCTTGTTATTAACTGTTATTATCACATTGTACTAATTGTGGAGATTATCTATTGGTGTTTGGGTAACAAAAACCTTGTTATTAACTGTTATCAGCACATTGTATTAATTGTGGAGATTATCTATTGGTGTTTGGGTAACAAAAACCTTGTTATTAACTGTTATCAGCACATTGTACTAATTGTGGAGATTATCTATTGGTGTTTGGGTAACAAAAACCATGAGATTAACTGTTATTATCACATTGTACTAATTGTGGAGATTATTGGTGTTTGGGTGACAAAAACCATGAGATTAACTGTTATTATCACATTGGTACAATTTCTTTAACTTGTGTAGAGGAAGGGGAAGAGTATTAACATTTATTTTTTGAAAGTTACAAAAATGTATCTTCCGTCATCTAATGAAATTAAAAACTAAAGGAGATAACTAATTTCTGGATAAGAGTGGCAGGTTGATTAGTCTGAATGTTTAACACAGAGCGTACCCATAGTGCCCACTATGGTTACATTGAAATTACAATAGACCGGAACCAGTCCTTAGATTGCTTGTAACAAATATAAATATGAACCTGAACATCTGCAAGCTGAGCTTCAAATGAAGATACTTTCTGTTGTCCTTGAAGGGCTTTAGTCTCAGCCACTTGCAATTGTTGTACTGCCTGTTCCAATTCACTCTGAAAATAACACACACCGATATGGATGACATACATTCTAACACTACATTTGTATTAAAAAATATTATATTAGTAAAACATAGAACAATATTTTAGATTAGAAACACTACAAGTGATCAATCACCTGAATTTTTTTCACTCTATCTGTGGAATCTCCAGATGCCCTTTCCACCTCAGCAAGTTTCAAACTTAACTCAGCAACTTGTGTTTCAGCTTGTTTACGTTTACGTTCTGATTCTTGTTTAGCCATTTGGACACTCTTCAGGTCATTCTCCAGGTCTTTGTTTTCTGCCTCTAGGGTCACTTTAGCTTTCTCAAGGTTCAGTTTAATCTAATCATTGAATAAAAAATATGACATTTCAATTGATAAGGCTTCAACAATATGTGAAATTGTTTTGTCTTTGTGGCGCTAAAGCCTTAAGTAAAGAATAATCAACTTTCAAATCATCGCATTATTGGTACAAAAAACAAGAACAATTTAATCAGCCAGGTTACATTAAGGTTACAATGTGCACACTTTTTAGAAATTTATCTTGGTTTGATAAAATATTTACGACTACCTATGAAATGTGTTTTTTAAACTATGATATTTTAAAGTTATATAATGGTTTATAATTGGATGGTACAATATTATGTTACAACTAGCAATTTAAATATAAATTTAAAAAAATGTAATCAGTGTTATTGATACCTTCTTTGCATTCTCCAATTCTTCATTCACTTGTTCAAGTTGCTGAGTATATTTCTGTCTTACTTCCTGTAGGCCATCGTCATGTGACTTCTGTGCACCTTCAACCATACGTTTAAGCTCCTGTACTTCCTGCTCACGTTTAGTCCTAAGCTCCTGCACAGCTGCTGTTGTGTCCAAGGAATCTTCAAGCTCCCCTCTTAATGCCTCCAGTTCCTATTTAATAAAAATAAATAAACACTAATGTTAGAGTCACTATTATATGTAAGATTTTCTTTGTAATACTTCTATAACCAAACCCTTATTTAGCTTTGAAAACTAGTTAATGGTTTAAAAAGTTAGGTAAAAAAAATATTTGTCGGTTATTTAAAATTTGTAATGAAACTGTACCTCATATTATATGTAAATATATGTCAGTTATTTAACAATGCCAATGAATCTGTACCTCATATATGTAAATATATGTCAGTTATTTAATATTTCTAATGAAACTGTACCTCATTATATGTAAATATATGTCAGTTATTTAATATTTCTAATGAAACTGTACCTCATTATATGTAAATATATGTCAGTTATTTAACAATGCCAATGAATCTGTACCTCATATATGTAAATATATGTCAGTTATTTAACATTTCTAATGAAACTGTACCTCATTATATGTAAATATATGTCAGTTATTTAACATTTCTAATGAAACTGTACCTCATTATATGTAAATATATGTCAGTTATTTAATATTTCTAATGAAACTGTACCTCATTATATGTAAATATATGTCAGTTATTTAACATTTCTAATGAAACTGTACCTCATTATATGTAAATATATGTCAGTTATTTAACAATGCCAATGAATCTGTACCTCATATATGTAAATATATGTCAGTTATTTAACAATGCCAATGAATCTGTACCTCATATATGTAAATATATGTCAGTTATTTAATATTTCTAATGAAAATGTACCTCATTATATGTAAATATATGTCAGTTATTTAACTATGCCAATGAAACTGTACCTCATTATATGTAAATATATGTCAGTTATTTAATATTTCTAATGAAACTGTACCTCATTATATGTAAATATATGTCAGTTATTTAACTATGCCAATGAAACTGTACCTCATTATATGTAAATATATGTCAGTTATTTAATATTTCTAATGAAACTGTACCTCATTATATGTAAATATATGTCAGTTATTTAACAATGCCAATGAAACTGTACCTCATATATGTAAATATATGTCAGTTATTTAACAATGCCAATGAATCTGTACCTCATATATGTAAATATATGTCAGTTATTTAATATTTCTAATGAAAATGTACCTCATTATATGTAAATATATGTCAGTTATTTAACTATGCCAATGAAACTGTACCTCATTATATGTAAATATATGTCAGTTATTTAATATTTCTAATGAAACTGTACCTCATTATATGTAAATATATGTCAGTTATTTAACTATGCCAATGAAACTGTACCTCATTATATGTAAATATATGTCAGTTATTTAATATTTCTAATGAAACTGTACCTCATTATATGTAAATATATGTCAGTTATTTAACTATGCTAATGAAACTGTACCTCATTATATGTAAATATATGTCAGTTATTTAACAATGACAATGAATCTGTACCTCATATATGTAAATATATGTCAGTTATTTAATATTTCTAATGAAACTGTACCTCATTATATGTAAATATATGTCAGTTATTTAACAATGACAATGAATCTGTACCTCATTATATGTAAATATATGTCAGTTATTTAATATTTCTAATGAAACTGTACCTCATTATATGTAAATATATGTCAGTTATTTAACTATGCTAATGAAACTGTACCTCATTATATGTAAATATATGTCAGTTATTTAACAATGACAATGAATCTGTACCTCATATATGTAAATATATGTCAGTTATTTAATATTTCTAATGAAAATGTACCTCATTATATGTAAATATATGTCAGTTATTTAATATTTCTAATGAAACTGTACCTCATATATGTAAATATATGTCAGTTATTTAATATTTCTAATGAAACTGTACCTCATTATATGTAAATATATGTCAATTATTTAATATTTCCAATGAAACTGTACCTCATTATATGTAAATATATGTCAGTTATTTAATATTTCCAATGAATCTGTACCTCATTATATGTAAATATATGTCAGTTATTTAATATTTCTAATGAAACTGTACCTCATTATATGTAAATATATGTCAGTTATTTAACTATGCCAATGAAACTGTACCTCATTATATGTAAATATATGTCAGTTATTTAATATTTCTAATGAAACTGTACCTCATTATATGTAAATATATGTCAGTTATTTAATATTTCTAATGAAACTGTACCATATTATAGGTAAATATATGTCAGTTATTTAACAATGCTAATGAAAACGTACCTCATTATATGTAAATAAATGTCAGTTATTTAACAATGCCAATGAAACTGTACCTCATTATATGTAAATATATGTCAGTTATTTAACAATGACAATGAAACTGTACCTCATTATATGTAAATATATGTCAGTTATTTAATATTTCTAATGAAACTGTACCTCATTATATGTAAATATATGTCAGTTATTTAACTATGCCAATGAAACTGTACCTCATTATATGTAAATATATGTCAGTTATTTAACTATGCCAATGAAACTGTACCTCATTATATGTAAATATATGTCAGTTATTTAACAATGCCAATGAAACTGTACCTCATTATATGTAAATATATGTCAGTTATTTAATATTTCTAATGAAACTGTACCTCATTATATGTAAATATATGTCAGTTATTTAATATTTCTAATGAAACTGTACCTCATTATATGTAAATATATGTCAGTTATTTAACAATGCTAATGAAACTGTACCTCATTATATGTAAATATATGTCAGTTATTTAACAAGGCCAATGAAACTGTACCTCATTGAGATCTTTCTTTTGTTTTTCAGCTTTTGTTCTAGCCTCTTTCTCCAAATCCAAGTCTTCCTGCAATTCTTGGAGCTGATTGGTCAGTTCTCTCATTTGTTTCGATAATGTTGTCTTGGATACTTGCTCTTCATCAGCTCTGAGTCACAAGAGAGAAAATAAAAATCCATCAGATTTGAACAAACCCTGCAAAAACATTCTGTGTGAAGGCAACAACATAACTGTGACTGCAGTGGCAGCCTACTTACTTCTGGAGAGCTCCTTGTACTTCTTCCTCGCGTTTAGCAAGCTGAGCCTGGAGATCTTCTACCTGCTGCCTCTTCTCATTTAGTTGATCTCTTAAGTCTGTCAACTCAGTTTCGAGCCTTCGGCGAATTTTCTCTAGCTCTTGTCTAGCCTGAGAATCAATAGATAAGATTTATTTAATGTGCTCACAAGCACTTGTCTAGCATGAGAATCAATAGATAGACATATTAAATGTGCTCACAAGCTCTTGTCTAGCCTGAGAATCAATAGATAGACATATTTAATGTGCTCACAAGCTCTTGTCTAGCCTGAGAATCAATAGATAGACATATTTAATGTGCTCACAAGCTCTTGTCTAGCCTGAGAATCAATAGATAGACATATTTAATGTGCTCACAAGCTCTTGTCTAGCCTGAGAATCAATAGATAGACATATTAAATGTGCTCACAAGCTCTTGACTAGCACGAGAATCAATAGATAGACATATTAAATGTGCTCACAAGCTCTTGTCTAGCCTGAGAATCAATAGATAGACATATTTAATGTGCTCACAAGCTCTTGACTAGCACGAGAATCAATAGATAGACATATTAAATGTGCTCACAAGCTCTTGTCTAGCCTGAGAATCAATAGATAGACTTGTTTAATGTGCTCAACATATTTCCTTTTCATTTCTATTCAAGAAAGTAGATTCTCATGAAAATGGTGTCGTCTGAAATCAAACTAATTGTAATTTATAAAGCAACATTGGAAGCTTAACATTTCCTAGAGAAGAAATACAAAAAATACTTAGAAAAGGAAATAATTACTTGTTGTTCTTTTCTTAATCTTTCTTCAAGGTCTGCTATGATTGCTTCATATTTATTTTTCAATTTCCCAAGCTGCTTGGATTTCTCCTCTTCCTCTGCCATATTCAGTTGGGCTTCAGCTAATCTTTCTTCCATTTGCTTTTTCTCTTTCAAGAGTTTTTGATTGGTGTCATCTAAGATGGCTGCCTCTTCTTCCAGTTTTTTCATTTTGCTTTCTACAGTTACCTTCTCCAATTGAATTTTCTGACGACTCTGTTCTTCTTCCTCTAATCTGAGAAATAGAAAAAAACAATGGCATTGATGGTAAATATAATTTCACTATGCCTAATAAAAGTACTTTAATAAACAGATTAATACTTTGAAAAGTAGGCTTACATTCACAAGTATATTCTAACTTATTTCTCCTTATTCAGGCAACTAAACTAAAACAAAGATAATAAATACATACTGATCTTCAAGATCTTTGAGGGTTTGTTGCATAGCTTTCTTTTCTTCAAGAAACTGATTACTCCGATCTTCTTCCTCTTCTATCCTCAACTCCAGTTCATGTAAGATTTCTTCTAATTCTTCTTTACGTTTTGTAAGCAGGACTCTGGCCTGAAAAATATTTATTAAAGTTACAAAAACTATCTTTTTAAAACAAATATGTATACAGGGAGATTAAATTTTTTTTAAACTGACATAGCATCTTGTTATTATTTATTACCTCATCAGCTTCAGCACAAGCTTCTGTTTCAGCTTGCAGTTGTTCAGCCAAGATATTTTTCTCTTCAATGATCTGGGCATAGCGTCGCTCCAACTCCTCCGTCTCTTGTTTCTGTTTTTCAAAAGTGTCTTTAACCTTTTTCAGCTCTTCTTCCTTTTCGTGGATTTTTTCTTCTTGTCCAGCTACAGACAACAGTGGCTTGACCTAAAGGAAACAAAATAATGTTTAATCTTGCAGCAAAAAAATACAAAATCAATGTATCCTTGAATTTAAGAGGTAGGTAAACTTTGCCGACCCAGTCAATACTAAAAAGTGAAGATAAAACGACAAAGAACAACAACTCTTACTTTAGTGAAAAGTCTCCACCACTGCCAGTTTCTTAGTTTCAAATAAGCAGCACAATTTCTTTGAATGACACGAATCGCATTGATTTGTTGGAGACGTTTCTGGAAGTTTCTAATGGAGAAGTAAAGTAAAGCTGATAATTGGTTATACACTGAAAATGTAATGATTATATAACAAGAGCACTATCAAATTCAATGTGCTTTAAAATCAAATCCAATACTCTGGTTTAACACATTGAGTATAAAACAAAATTGCCTAAATTATGTCCAATTATATTTCAAAAACATTCTTTTATCTTGCTCACATTTAAAGCTTGTAAATAGCATTAAAACATTTCAATTGACAATAAAAAAAGGTTTCTATAACTTAAAAAAAAAAAAAATATATATATATAGAGAGAGAGATCTATTATTTAAAATAAATACCTTCTAGCCAACATGCCCCTTGCAAGTGCTTGGAACTGCACTATGACGTCTGTTAATTTCAAGTCTCTCTCCTCTTCAAGGTGGGCAAGCACGCCAGCGCGGAAAAAGATCTTGCTTTGTCCAATGCGGTACAGATTAGAATCCAACTCTAGAACAGCAATCTGTCAAATCAGATAATACATGAAGACTTGAATCCTGTTGAGCCCAGATTATAACTTCTAGAGTTACAACAAAAACAAAATCTGCGTACCATTTTCTCAACAGCCTTTTTGCCGTCCATGAAGCCTCTGGGGATCGCACCGGGCGTAAGGATCTCATAGCGTTGACGGAACTCTTGGAACAATATCCTGTTGGGAAAACCTTGACGGCAAATCCTGATTCCTTCCAGAACACCATTGCATCTCAACTGATCTAACACCAACTGTGACTCAATCTTTCCTGCCTAGATAAAATACAAAGTCTACATTGTAACCCTCAAAGCATTACTGATTTTTTTATAAAGATTTCTGTACTGAAAAACTTTATTAACAGCATTCAATTATTTTGTCTGTAAATAGAGTGTTACCTTTTTCTCATGATTGGGTATGATACACCTGACAAAGTTGGGATTGGTGTTGCGTAGAGTAGCCATCAGTTTGGCCAACTGTTCTTTGTATAGCTGGCTCACAGTACGGAACATGCCTTTGCGGGCACGTGACCCAAACATTGTATCTGCAGCCTGAGCTGCTCCCATGCCAACTATTTCAGCTGGAAATAAACAACAACATTAATATGTCATCCACAAGTTGGGACAATTAATGTAATATTTATATTAAAACAGGGTTCTCTCTCTAAAATCACAAAAATTCAGCAAACCAATTTTCACCAGTATGGGTGAAATCCCTTAATGTTTGCTGGTAGAGTATTTAAACAGTCCAAACAAAATAAGTATGTTTTTAAAAAAAAATATTTTTAGAAAAAAAAAACATGTTGTGGGTATATTCAACCACTTCTCAACTTAATCACATGGTTATTCACTTAAATTCAATGAAATATTTGTTACACTGTTTTTCTCTATTGTTGTGAAATTCACCTTGGTCAGTTTACATAAACTTAAAAAATCAAGTCAATTTTTACCAAACCTTCTCAAACCATATGAACCCTGTATAACCATATTTGAATATAGTATTAATAATACTTGATAATTCCACACATATTCCTACAATTATCTTCACTGTTCACTTGATTTAAAACAGTTATTAAAAAAAATATCTAAATAAAGCTTGACAATGACATTATAACAAAAAACAATTACCATCTTTCCACATGTTGACATAGAATGGATCAGATGATTGGGACAGAATGGAGACCACATTTTCATTGAGTGGATCCATGTTTTTCATTAGCCACTGATCAGCTGAGTAGTCCACCTATAATAGTCCAGTTGAGGAAAAAAACAAGAACATTGATGTTTTATTGTTTAAAACATGCTTTTGTTTCAATGAAGTCATAGATATGTCAGGAAAACCTAAACTGCCGCTGCTTTGACAGTTGCTTCTTATCAGAAATATATTAAGTAAGGCAGCCAGCATTTGTGCACTTAGCTATTTAGTGCTAGATTCACTGTCAGCAAAGAATGAACAAGTCATGACTAATGTTTACTACAAGTTATTCACATTTCCTCAAACAATTATTTTGATATATAGACAATTGAAAACTAATATTTACAGACATCACAGGGTTCTTCTCTAAAATCATGTTAAAATTCTCTAACTTTTCACAATTTTTACCAAAAAAAATTTCCTAATTGTTACTGGTGTCTGTGAAATTTTAAAATATTTACTAGCCGGGTATAAAGATAGTCCAAATTATTATTATTTTTTTTTGTTTTTTTATATACATGTTTTTTTTTATGTATTTATAAGTACTTAAAAAAAAAATTATGAAAACAATATATAATGGGAATTGAGGACTCAACCAAAATGTTTATGACTTCTCTTTTTTTTTCAAATTAAAATTATCGAGCAGTTTTGTCCATTTTTAGCAACATTCACACCAATTTCCACAAAATTGAGAAATAGAGTCAGTTTACCCAAACTTTCCAACCCATATGAAGCCTAGACAAAATTTTTTATAAAATACTTTTGCACTTTTTTTTGTTTATCATACATATTTAACAAGTATCCAAAGTATTTTTGAAACCTAGTAAAATATTCACCTGTTTGGTTTCTGATACTTCCATTACAGGTAGCCATGCCAAACAAAGTGCTGCTATTCGCATGTTATTTACATGTTCGCCCCCCTCCCTCCCAAAATGTAAAAATGGTAATGTAAAAGCTGGTCCCATTCTTTACACATAATGTTTCATTTACTTCATATTTGTTGATGTTATATTTTTGTTTTTTTCTTTTAGATGACATTAGGACCTTCACTGATATTTCACTAATAGACTTCTCAACCCATTTTAGTTTTTCTTAATGATGTCACTTCCTGTGCAAAAACAAATTATTGCAGAACAAAAAGCAAAAAAAAAACATAATTTAAAAAGGGGAATTCCCCCAAAATTGGGGAATTTCCATTCTTCCAATAGCAAAAACTGAGAAACATGAGGGGTGAGCAAATACCTTGTCAGCATAATGAATGAGACTGAAATCAGCGTCAGCCCTGAAATCTGGTTTCTGAAATTTAGGATGAGCAGAGTGCTGGGCCAGAAGCTTTTCCACAAAAGTTTTGTCTGTGGCTTTAGGGAAGACACACTCTTCATCTAATAAAGCCAAAATACCCATGGGCTGTGAAAAAAAAAAGTGGCAATGAAAAAAAACAATAAATTATTCACCATGGCTGGAACATCAAAATATAGTGTACAAAACTATACAGAGTTATTTCCTTTTTATAATTACATTTTAAAATACTCGTTTAAAAGTGCCCACTTTTTAAAAAACTTGTATTTGAACCCAGTTTAACTTATAACTCCTACTCATAAGGAGAAAAAAACAAAATATAAACCACCTTTTCCAATAGATCAATTGTAGGTTGTAAATCCAAACCAAAGTCAATAAACTTCCATTCAATTCCTTCTCTCTGATACTCTTCCTGCTCCAAAATGAACATGGTGTGGTTAAACAGCTGCTGAAGCTTCTCATTGGTGTAGTTGATGCACAACTGTTCAAATGAGTTCATCTGTCAAAAACAAAGACAAGTATTAATCATCTGATTCTACTCTTCTATTATAATTAGTGCAAAAGCAAAAAAAAAAAAATGATTTAATAAACATAAATTCTCAAAAATACTATTTTAGTAGTAGCAATGTTTAAAAAACTAGTAAAAAAACAACAGAACAATGGTTTTAAAAAACTTATTAAAAATTGTTTCTTCAGATTTGTGAAAGACAATATTCATTTCCATCATAGCAAGAGGTGTCAGCTATAGCCTGAAATTTAATAATTAAATAAGTGGTCTATATCTAACTAGTGATATAAATAGTTAAATTTACAATAATTAAAAAAACAACTTCATAAACATGCAGCAACAACAAGAATGATTTTTTTTTTTGTAGGAACTTTTAAAATCTTTCACATAAAAAAAAACAGGAAAGCAGTTAGCACAAAAATGCTGTCAACTGTATTAACAAGTAATATAAGGAAAAAACTTCTGTCTGCACCGCTGTAATTATAAGACTTAACAAACAATTAATTTCTCCAATAAAAAATAAAAAAAAACACACACAAATAAGTGGAAGAACATTTCTGAATTACATTTCCTCACCGCCTTCCACCTTTTGGAACCATCCCTAGGCTAAAACGGAAGCATTTTAATCCACAAATTGAAACTAAAACAATTATTGTTATGGCAGCGTTTCTCAAACTGCGCAGTGGTTCCCAATGGACACAACAATAACTTTCCTGGGCCAAATCATAATTGACAAAGAACGGATGATGAAATCTACACAAACTAAAGTTTCATAGATTTTAATCTTTAAAAAAAAAAGGACATGAATCACTAATATATAAAACTATCTTTTCTTCTCATTTAAGTCTGATAGGTGGGGTGTAACTCCTGCTCCACAAATAAATATTGTGTAAATATAATCATATATATAAATGGATAAAAATATTGTGAAAGAGAGAATTGATCAACATTTTGAGTTTGTTTCACAAACATTTCTTTCATGCCCCTTGCATGAGTACAATTGCAACAGCAATTAAAGGTGCTAGAGTTGCCTGCAGAATGTCTCATCTTTTTTTTTTCTAGTTTCTATGTCACTGGTGCCCCTTGTTGACACATTTAAGACAAGTGTGTCGTCTCCAACAGGAACTGACTGTGAACTGATCCTTTACAGCCATTTTGTGTCCTCATTTGGATTTTGTCTGCTAACTTGCATCAAGCCAAGATCAACAGGGACAGAGATAAATCACTTTCCAATGGTTCAGCCATCATATTTTTATACAGAAAGATAAGACACTACCTCACATTCCTGCACTTATACCCATGGGCCTCAAAGCAGTTGTGAGAAGAAACCAATTGCCATCCCAATGTGCTAGCAAATGGAGAACAGCCTTCTTAAATGCCTCATTGCATAAAGTGTCTTGTTATAGAGATTTCCAATAGAGGATACAACTAAACAATTGAGGTCATTAACCACAGTAATAGAAAGAATTTTACAATTTTCATATATCTGATGGAAATGTTTGAGAAACGCTGCAGTAAATAAATTAATGACGCTAAAATAATTATGTTGGTGTGGTAGTAGTGCTACAATTAATAAAACTGAGCAAGGAGTAGGGAGACGACATGCTCATTAGCTAGATTAGAAACATTCCTGTTAAGAACCACATTTAACTTCACACTGCCCTAATAAAAAAAAAAACAAGACACATTTGTATTGTTCACTTGAGCACTCTGCGTCAAGTTATAATATATCAGCCGGTGAACAATAACTACTTTCTGATTTGTTATACAAAACGAAAACAAAAGCTTTCACTAAATAATGGTTGACTCTGTAACCCACAGGAAACATTGGCACTCATTTTTTGTACCACAACACTGTGCACTCTTTGCATGCTTTAACATCACGAGAAAATGGTCAAAGGTGACTGCCAGACAAGTTAAAAAAAGACGAGAGCATTCCAACTTATTGAACATGTCACATAGAATTTTTACCTTATCCTTTGACTGGGATAGGGAATGGAGAGGATAAGATTTATTATTACTCTTACAAATGTAAACAATAAACAGTAGAAAACTGGACTTATAAAGTTTATAAACATTGAATCTTTTTTATTTGCTTTTCTAATCATTCAGGACAAAAACTTGTCACTGGCTGAAGTAGTCTGCTCATGTTATCATATACAACATAGTTACCTTAAAGATCTCAAAGCCGGCGATGTCAAGAATGCCAATGAAGCTTGCACCTTGTCTTTTTGTACGATCCAGAGACTTGTTGATGCGAGTCACAATCCATTTAAACATACGCTCATAGAGTGCTTTTGAGATTGCCTCTACTGCAAACTCCACCTGATTTTCAACAAAATGAATAATGAATTTCTTACTCTAAAACAGTACAGCATACACTCTACTATTGACAAGTCTTAATTAGGTGCGACCTTTTGAACTGGGATGAGCGTGAACTTCCGGTGAAATTTACCGCCATTTTCATAAATAAAAACATGCTGGTGCTGTTTGACAATTGATTTCAACATCGACAGCCAGTTCTGGTCTTTTAGAAATATACAACGGCTACAAGATTAGTTATGAGGAATCCGTTTTTAACATCAAAAGTGAGTAGTCGGTAATTAATACTCATAGTGTTAGTCGCGTTTGGTTAAATTTAGCTTTTGTTTATAAAATAAGTTAGTCAAGAGTTGCGTCCTTGGTAATTAAAAAAACACAATGCGGAAATTCATTAAAAAAAACAACACGAAAATTCTTTTGCATCAAGCAAATAGTTTGGGATTATAAATAGGTGATTCTTCAAATCTGACATTCACAATCAATCCTTTTCTTTTGGCGCCGTCTTTTTTGGAAATGAAATAAAATTTAATTCTCTACATATTTTCGTAGGCTACAACCAGTAACATAGCACACATGGCAGACATGTTTTTTTTATAATGTGATCGAATTGACCGGAAATGTTTTTTCTTGTGAACTTTTATGCATGCATACATGTTAAGACTTGTCAATGGCAAGTGTAAATTATCTTAATGTAAACCTGTAGTGTATAAAAAAAAAGAACCCATTTTTTTTGTGGATTTTTTTTTCAGTGCTTATAGAACTTTTAGAAATGACTCTTTAATAATTTACAAAAATAAAAAAATATTTAAAAAAAAACAGATAGTGCTCTTTAAAGCTATATTTGCTTAGAATATAAATATATTATTTTTGCAAATTTGACCCTTAACTCTTTGCAGGCCGGTTCTTTTTTTGAGGGAAGGGATATTTTTTGAGTGATGACACATTTCATGTTGCATAGACCAAACTATTGGTTATAAGTGCTTAATAATACATATCAAATTGTTCATAATTGAATTTTCTTTTATAATATGTAAAGTTCTTTTAAGAAACTCAAGTATTATGTAAACAGTAAATATTTAAGTACAAAACATTTTTGCATTTCAAAATTATTTTTTTACAAAAACAACAAACACCAAGAAGGAAAAAAAAAAACATTGAAAGAAATATATATAATTTTAATACAGTTTTAATCAACAGCATCTTAGACATATTATACCAAAAAATCATACTGATTAAAAATAATTTGAATTTTTTATAAATTTTTTTGTACAGCACCCTATTTTTATTTTTTTTGACAATTTTGTCAACAAAATAATTTTGAAATTTTTTTTTTAGAAAGATTTCTGTAAAAGATTTAACAAATACAAATATATGTACATGTATAGTACAAGCTTGTAAAAAGTTAAAAACAGAAAAATATTATTTAAAAAAACCCATCTCTACCAGATATATTACAAAGCAATATGAATATATCAGTATTAAGAAAACAGACTAACATGTCTAAAACAGATCCAAGCAGTACCTATAACTATAACTTATTTACCTTCTGTTTGTGCAATATTTAAAGGATGATCTAACAATAAACAATTTCTGACATTATTAAAGCAGAAATGTTGATTGCAAATTTGACATTTCACTTTGGTCTGCCGCTGTTCTTTTTCAACACGATAACACCGAACACAATTCTTCCTTTTTTCTACTAAGATGGGCACTACATAATGTTGTGTTTCTATTTCCTTAACAATGGATGCTTTAGTTATGAATAAAGGAACTTCTGATTGTGGATCTATCCCAGCTAATTCTATTATAAGTTCTATTGTAAAATCTAATTGAGCATATCTATTATGTCTACTAAGTTCTGGGATGTCTGTATTCTGTTTTCTAAATTCCTGAAATAATATGTATGAGTTTACCCTTCCAATGTCTAAAAAATGATACATCAATGTTTTCCAATATTTAGCTGTCTTTCTAAGTACTGTGTACTTTCCTATTAATTGATCTGATCTATCTACTCCCCCCATGTGTGCATTATAATCTCCCACCACCCCAGGCTGTCTAACTTCTATCTTTCTAAATTCACTATTCACTTTCACTCTTCTAGAACAAAAAAAACCTTTCAGATAAGTTTTTATGAATGGATGTTAACATTGTAACTATTTTATTATCTTTCCATTGTACTAAACCTAAATTTCCCATTCTAATCCATCTCATACTTCCCCTATGACTATTTTTATTAAATTGTTTGGTGTTTTTAAAATGAGCAGGTATGTCCTTTCTATTTAACAAAATAGTTCCGCAAGCAACAATTTTCTGCTTTAATAATGCCAGAAATAATTTAATAGAAGTATAATAGTTATCCATGTATAGCCTATACCCTTGTCCAAACAAAGATCTACATAACCCCATAACAACATCGTAAGCTAACCCATTTAGTGATTTATTTTCCTGATCTACCACCCTCCCAGTATAAACTTCATAATTATATGTATACCCATTACTCGAATCTGCTAACACCCAAATTTTCATCCCCCACTTAGTCGGTTTGTCCTTCATAAATTGTCTAAATGCATACCTCCCCTTATTCTGAACCATTCTTTCATCTACGCTAATATTTTCTAACGGCTGCCAAAACTTCATACATTTTCTTCGAATAAATTCATGTAGGAACCTAACTTTACTAAGTTTATCATTTTTATTTTCTGTACTAAAATCAGATACTTTTAAAAAGCATTGTATCTGCTTGAATCTGAATTTAGACATGAAAGCTCTAGCCCATAACCCATGAAACAAAACACTAGTACACCAATACGACTCTACACTGGGTGCTTGAACTAGGCTCATGTACATGAGCAGGGCAAAAAAAGTATACAATTCATTGATAGTTACATCCTTCCAATTTGTGTGCATATACTTCTTCTTGTCCTTCATCGCAAAGGCATACATGTTGGTGAAGTCACAAATCTTCTGCATTATTAAATCGCAAAATATCAGTTTGAAGAAAACACCTGTAAACAAAGTAATAAAATGTATGTAGAGTTTATAACATAAATAATAGTTGATAGAATACTCAGAAAAGACATGTAAAATTTCATCAATATTAGACAATTTTACTGTTGTTTGACGAACGAAACTGCTCCACTAAACCGTCTAGGCCTATTATAGTGTTAATATTTTTTTTGAATTAGGTAGTGAAGACAACTCTTTTTTAAAATTCATATTTATAACTAAACCTCTAATAAAAATGTAAACCAACCTGGTGTTAAGAAATTCCGCAGCTCACTTCTGGTTTCTGGAGTATCAGTGTCAAATAGGTGTAGGCCAGGCTTTCTTTCTGGAAGAAATTTGGGAAGAGGGTCTGTGGGTCCATCGTCACTGTTTTCATAGGAATTATCCGGCGTTTCAACAGTTTGGACTCTGGCTCTGGGAATGTTTTGGCTGAGAAAATAAAAATAATAGTAATTAAGTTTTAATCCTTTAAATTATATTTTAAACAATTTGTTATAAATGGAATGTAAATTTATTTCCTGCACTAATAAATGCTAATACCTAATAGTAGTAATAGTGGATAGGCACAACTGACAAACAATAACAGTAACAGCTGATCAATCAGCTGATAATGTCTTATAAGGGATGTGTGTAGTATAAAGCATTTTTTTAGACAATGAATAATCTAAAATATATATTTTTTTATTGCAGTAAACACATAAGTCCCTAAATTAAACTTCCATACCACAAAATAATCAATAGGCCTAATTGTTTTGAAGAAAAAACACATTTTGTGTGACTAATAGTGTGTAAATAAAATCTTACTTTGCACGATCTGTGTCTAGCTGATATAAAGGCTCATTATTTTCATCATCCGTCAAAGTTTCAAAGTCTTCTGGCAACCAGTCATCATCAGAATCACTATATGATTCTTCAAAACTTAAATCAATGTCTTCTGAGCTCATTTTGCAATCGAAATGTTGATTTTAGTGGACAGCGTGTTGTAAAAATGACTAAGTCGAAAGCAATATGGCCGCCGTGGATTCGTCTCGCGACTATCTTTTTTATTATGAATTATTTTATTTAAAAAAAGCAAATAGTTAATTTTAAATGTTATTATATTGTAAAATAACATTTAAATTTTAATAAAATAACATTTCTGTGTATTAAATCAAAAAAATATATATGTAAACATGCTTGACAAATGTCAACTGTTGCATCCGTACAAAAAGACGGATTTCTTTATTGTTGGACCGCACAGTGTTAAAGTAAAATTCACAAACTTAGGTTAATTTTTACAAAATTTCCAAAAAAATTGAACATATAAGATAAGTTTTCCCAAGCATTTGCACTCCTTTCCAAACCCATAGGAACAATGTCTAAAAATATTAAATTTTATAAAATATACTGGTATATGGTTTGTGCAAAATGTCTCAATGTTAATTTTAGATTCTATTACTCCACTAATGAACAAAGGAATCATACCTGAGCCTTGGTCTGAGCTTTGGTGACATAATCTCTGCCGACCTTGATCTTAGGCTTAAGGAATGCTTGGGTGAGTGCTGTGACAGGGACACCTAACAAGTGACATGCCTTTTGGGCAACTGGAGAAGAAATGTTCACAAATTCAGACCTGAACTCTATACACCTTCTTCCTAGGTAGCAGCAACAGATAAGTAAACCTATATAGAAACTACTTTACCAGTGTTGTCTGGCAGTGTAGCTTGATCTGAGTTCCTGTCCTGTTTAAACTGCATGTTTCCCAAAAGCAAAACAGCAGACACAGTGCGAAGAACAGCTGTAAAGGAAAAAAAAGGGTTAAATAAAAACATTTTTCTATCCTAAAATCAGCTAATTTAATTATTAGAAAGAGAAACCATTTACACACCATGGACATCACATGAAAGTCATGAGTTCTGAACGACATGAGTGCCAAGAGCAATTTTCCATTACACATGGATGACACCCCCCCCCCCCCCCCCAAAAAAAAAGGCAATTCAAGTCTTTTCTACCAGAAATTTAGTGCCAGAGGTCACAGGATAAATTGTTGGCTGTTGGCACGCTGAATGAATTAGTAATCTTACTTTGGCACACTATTAACAAAAGGTTCCCGACTTCCTGTTCTACCAAAGACATAATTTATATTTACATATTTTTAAGGTCAGCAAATGTTTGTTTTATGTTAAAAATCCTTCTGTAAATAAACGGTTAAAGACACAAATTTAACTTATAGCAGAGTTAAGAGCTTGGTGAATGGAACACAATTTTCCATTACTTTAGCTATCAATAAATACTACAGAAATAGTGATAGCAATACTTGTGATAAAAACTATTAAAGATACTAACCTGACTGGTTATCAGGAGTAATACCCATGATGCCCATTGCATCTACCAGATTCTTGAATTCTGCACCATCATCTATTCCAGGTACTAGAATTTTACCACTTGTCATGAATGCATATTTGCTCCAATCTTCCAACAGATATTCCTCTATTAAAAATAAAGAAAAAAAAGAGGAAGAATAAATTCTACAAGTCTATGTTAAATGCCTTATAATAATAATATTTTTTAAAAATTTCAACTGCATACATTTAAATGTCTAAAAGTGAATTGTATCCAATATACATTATGCATTGAGCAGCTAGAGAGAAATCAAAGTATCATTTTTCAACTGAAAGTTGCCAGTGCAATATACATTATGCATTGAGCAGCTAGAGAGAAAGCAAAGTATCATTTATCAATTGAAAGTAGCCAGTGAATTGTACATGTACTTACGTCTTTGTTGAGCATTGGCACCTTGAAGGAATTGGTAAAATATGTGGAAAGCTCTTTCGCTTTCTGCTTGACGAACTGCCCTAGACTTTTCAAGAAGATCTTTACAGGGGTTAAGGAAATATTTCATCAATACTTGAAAGTATTTTGAACAATTTTATGGTATATTTACAAGAGTAGCCTACCCTGCTTACTAGAAATTTTAAAAAAAGGATACATGTCTCAATGTTTGCACCTGATATGTAGCCTGAAGAGTCAAAGTTGATGCGAATAAATTTACCCTGGAAAAAAAAAAGAAAGCAAAGCTTATTTAGTGTACAGTTTCCAATAGCGTACAAAAAGAGTATAGCGTTTGAAATTACGGAATGGCAGTTTATTAAACAGTTAATGTACTTACAAATCTGGAAGAATTATCATTCTTAATAGTTTTGGCATTGCCAAAAGCCTCAAGGATGGGATTAGCCTGCAGTAACTGGTTTTCTAGTTCACCCTAACAAATAGAATTTTAAAAGCATTTCAAAACACAAGTAAATAAAAACACCTTAAAGAGTAGCCAAAATGATACAATAACACACACACACAAAGTTTAAAAACAGTTATTATTTGCAAGTTGTTTTTTTTTACCTAATGATTTTTTTTTTAAATAGATTTTTTAACAAATTAAATTCAATTCCATCATGCTTAAATCCCATGCAGTCAACTAAACTAAAGATTACAACTAAGATTTAGCAACAATCATTTATTACGGCAATCATCAACGCTTAACATTAAAGTAAATCTTTACAGTAGTTAATCAATGGTAAGTGAAACATAAAAAGTATTGCAGTGTGATATAAAATGAAAAAATAAATTGCAAATGTATAAATACTATGACAAAATGAAAATTTACACACACACAAATGAAAAGGTTAAATGATGACAACATAACCATAAAGTGTAGAATTTGTATTTTAAACAAATGTGTTAGTATAAACAATGAGACAACAGTTTTGACAAAAACAACAGTAAAATGCCATCATATTTATGTTAATCTGAACACAGTTGAATGTAAACATGAATTTTAGTTGGGATTTATTTAATTAACTGGGGTGTATAATGATTGGTTACTGACTACTTATTGTTTGGTTAATTGACTTGCTAAATATGTGAGTCAAGACTTCAAACATGTTGGTACTGAACAGATCTAGATGAATGATGGTGAAATATTATTATGATGATACATCAGTGTCTACTTACAAGGTTGAAATCCTTGTTCTAGAAGAAGACAGGTGGGATCCACACAAAACAAAGGAAACGAGAGAGAGAGAGAGAACAATTTTCAATGTCATACATGCTTACTATTAACTAGATAAGGCCTACTTCATTATCTATTATCAGACTAAGTAGATATATAATTCATATGACTAAACATGTAACTGATCATCTTGTTAAATTAAACTTATAGTAAATATAAAATGTCCTAAAACAGATTACACCAACTGCTGAAGTAGCTATCCAAAAACTTAATAATTCAGCTTTTTGGCTAGCTTTATAACTGCTATGAGTTAAAAATGATGGCAAAACTAACAATAAAAACTGCATTATTTTTTTGTATTAAGCACAGCAATGATTTAGTTTGTTAAGCCTTTAGTTTAACATGCTCTAATAGTGAAGCAGTTACAAGTTATTTGAAAATACAGACAATGCTAAACAGATTTATTAGCCAATTAAAAGTTGTTGGCTTAAAGTAAGCTTGTAAAATACATAAAGCATGCGCTTGAGAACAGCAAACTTTTTTTTTATCTATACATAAAGCCTTGATTTAATGGACTGATGAACTTCCTGGGGCCTTTACCTTTAAACAATGAAAAGAAAAATCTGGCACACAAATAGTTTACAAAATTCTTTTTTCAGACCATTTGTTGCTCCTTAAGATTAGCATGTTGCCCAATGGCACACAAAGGCCAGCAAAAATTAGTCACCTTTACTTTCTTTAACTAATATCACACGCACAGAAAGGTAAGTGTGGACTGAAGGCTACACTTTAGACTTGCGTTTTTAACTGGAGACATGCAAAATAGAAATCCGCTTTTGGCTAGACCAGGGGTCGGGAACCCATGGCCCGCGAGCCAGATGTGGCTGTTTTGATGGCTGCATCTGGCTTGCAGACAATGGTTCGATTATTGAAAAAAAAAATGTATACACTTTTTGATCTACACATAAATTGCATATCAATATTTCAGTCTACAAATGAGCTAAAGTCTACTGCAGCTCAGCATCAGAAGAATTAAGAGACATAATTATTGTACTTTTAGTGTTGAAATCACACAAAATGCACACATTTACTTGAATTTTTAGTTTTAAACATAATATATGGCTCTCACAGAATTAATTTTCAAAATATGTGGTATCCATGGCTCTCTTAGACAAAAAGGTTCCCAACCCCTGGGCTAGACCATGTCCATCAAGAGCTGTTTTTACTTTTCTAAAAAAAAATGTGAATACTTTCAAGAGTTCCAACAACATTTTGAACACATTCCAGATGTTTTTAAAACATGCTAACCCCCACTGAAACATTTAGCGTAATAGATGCCCAGAGAATACAAGGGTCACCAATATTCTTCAAAATGATATTCTTTGCAAGTGTGCAGGATTATATTTTGTCTCATTTTTTCTCCTGTCCAGAGAACATAGAGGTTTATTTTCCCAACAAGTCCATAAAATCAAGTTTTGGTGTATTCTCACATTAATTCTCACATACATGCAAAAAGGGTACATTTCATGAAGAAAGAAAAAGACATTTATAATATAAAGCTTAGCATATTATTTTTTGAATAGCTGAAGAATAATTTAAATTTAATTAGCCATTTTTTTTGTTGTACTGCACATTCTTCCATTCAAGTTAATTTCAAGCATTACCATAATAAGAATATGATATGATTTTTTTCAATGTTTCAGCATGTCAAAGTTATGTTGCTTTTTTTTTGTCCCCCAAAAATGTGTCTTTAACTTAAACTTTTACTTTTTGCATTCTTATGTCTTTAAAATGCCATTAAATTTATAAATGGGCAATCTAAATGGTAAATGAGCAGAATGCCATTAAATTTATAAAGGGGCAATCTAAATGGTAAATGAGCAGAATGCCATTAAATTTATAAATGGGCAATCTAAATGGTAAATGAGCAGAATGCCATTAAATTTATAAATGGGCAATCTAAATGGTAAATGAGCAGAATGCCATTAAATTTATAAATGGGCAATCTAAATGGTAAATGAGCAGAATGCCATTAAATTTATAAATGGGCAATCTAAATGGTAAATGAGCAGAATGCCATTAAATTTATAAATGGGCAATCTAAATGGTAAATGAGCAGAATGCCATTAAATTTATAAATGGGCAATCTAAATGGTAAATGAGCAGAATGCCATTAAATTTATAAATGGGCAATCTAAATGGTAAATGAGCACAGCCACATAGAAAGCTGAAAAGCTACTTTAAAATAAAATGTGAAAACAAAATGCAAAAGTGCAAGCAGTGCAGAAAACAAAAAGCATTTGGTCAATGATAGAATATTTGTCAGTGACCAAAAATAAACAAACTGTATTTACAACACAATAATAGTTCACATTGCATACCAAATAAAAATGTGTACTAAAAATACTACTGTGACCTAAACAAGTACAACGCCAAAAAAAAATCTACAAGAATGTTTAAAATAAATTTCACTATGGACACCAAACAGTGGTGCTTTTTTTTTTGTGATGGATTTGGGAACAAAATACTTTTCTTTGTAAAGGGTACCTGTTTCAAACTGGCATCAGCCAAACTTTTCCCTCCTTCCTGTTGGATAATGACCATGAAAGAAGAGTGACTACATCATTTTAAAACAGGTTTTCATTGGGCAAAGACCCAAACATTTGAGTTTTAAAAGTATTAGGAATAAAAACTAAGTACCGGTAAGTTTTCTATTTTATAAAATCACTAGAGAAGGAAAGGAGATCATGTGATCTTTTGACTTGTAGATCTTATAATCTTTTGGTACAATCACTTTTCTAGAATCTTTTTTTGAACTTTATTGTACCCTTATTTCTTCTTTGATTACATTCTCTTTTACTGATAATGTTAGTACATCCATAGATTGTCTAGAACAATATTTAACTGTTAAAAGTTATTTAATGATTAATCAAGTTTATTATGTTTTAAATCCTTTACATTCATTATAGTTGTTCAATTAATTTCATAATTTAAAAGGCAAAATATGCACACAGATTTAAAAGACATGTTAAAATTATTTGTAATTTAAAAAAACTCATGCACAGGCTCATTAGTTCAAATGAGACAGATGTCAAGCAGATTATGTCAACTTTAGCTGGATCTATAATAATTATTGATTGAAACAAAATATCCTGTTCGCTGGTTGTAAAATTAATTGTGTGAATTTACCTCTGTTGATTAACACATTATACACATTTTTTTTAGTTGTTTTATGTTTAATGTCTATTGATACTGTATAATAAAAAAAACAAATAAATTAAATGTTTTTTTTAAACATGCAGTTGGCTAAACCATATGACTATTTAAATTATTTAAGCTTTTAAAAAAGGATTTTTGATTTCAAATATTCTCTAATAAAGTAAGTCTACTTAAATAATATATACAGTGCGCATTAATTAACGGTAAAGCAGCTTCATTTGTAAATACTACAAAGTTATCAGATGTGCATTGAGCTGCCAATTACCTGAACATGGGATGAGCTAACAGACTGTCTATTGGTTGTGCGATTGGATGCCGCCACATAAGCCAAGTACTGTATGACCTTTTTGGTGTTTTCTGTCTTACCAGCACCAGACTCACCTCTGTGAAATACAACATCATCATCAGATCAGTTAAATATTTTTAGGAGTAGACATTTGGGTTACACAAAAGTGAAACAAAAAAAGGTTTTAAGTCAATTAAAATCATAATGGACCTTTATTTAAGTGTTAGTTTTGTGCATTCATATTTTAAGTCAATTAAAATCATAATGGACCTTCATTTAAGTGTTAGTTTTGTGCATTCATATTTTAAGTCAATTAAAATCATAATGGACCTTCATTAAAGTGTTAGTTTTGTGCATTCATATTTTAAGTCAATTAAAATCATAATGGACCTTCATTTAAGTGTTAGTTTTGTGCATTCATATTTTAAGTCAATTAAAATCATAATGGACCTTCATTTAAGTGTTAGTTTTGTGCATTCATATTTTAAGTCAATTAAAATCATAATGGACCTTCATTTAAGTGTTAGTTTTGTGCATTCATATTTTAAGTCAATTAAAATCATAATGGCCCTTCATTTAAGTGTTAGTTTTGTTCATTCATATTTTATTTGTATTTATTAACATGGTGTATACTTTGAAGAGCAGGCAAACTGACTTTAAGTCATTTACATACGTTGGCCCAAATATGTCAGAATAATGACTCACGGCAGCAGCTGTGACATAACATTTTTTATTCTGTTCACATTGTTCATTGTAACACTAATGTTTCCTCTAACAATATTAAAAATTAGTTAGGAGAGAGCTTAGCTACTTAACAATGCATTAAGCACAAGATTATTAGAAGATAAATGAAAGAAAAGTTTGAACAAAATGTTCAACAATTAGGTCTCAAATACAAAATATTTTTTTTAACAGTCCTAGGTTTTCATTTAACTTTTGTCCATTAACTTAAAGACTTTTTTAAGCACTACTCAGGTGCTGTGGTCTAGAAGTGTTACATAGAGATTCTGCAGGTCTCAGGTTTGACCTGGTAAAAAAACAAAGAGATTTCTACAATGTACACCCCTAAATACCTGTCATTTGTTATGGAAAAGTAAAGGTGGCTGGCCTGACATGTATGCTTTGACCAAAATGGTGTAAATGTGGTATTTTACTGATCTTTAAAAATTGATTTTAAGATAATAATTAAAAAGCAAAGTATATTATAAAGTGTATTTTTTTATATCCTTTAAATGATTGTCTCACTACTTTATATGTTTCTGGCTGGCGGGTGACCATCACGACCTTTATGAGGCTAAATGACCCTCTTCATGTCAAGCAATCGGACCGAAACTTGGCAAATAGACGTGTTTTTACACGTTCTATTAAATTTTCTATTTTCTTTTCCACATCCCTCCACTCCCAACACCAGTCAAACTTCTTTTCATTACACTATCACAGCCCCAATTTTAAAATCCTTATTGAATGGGTGTGATTGACTACTGAACTATATAAAACTAAGTAATTACCCCTTATTTTTAAATCATTTATAGACCTGTTAACTTAGCTATTTGTAAGGTGAAAGTAAAATATTTGGATGGCATAACAAAACAAAAAACGGTTATGATGGATTAGTCTTGAAGCTACAAAAGTTGAAACTATAAATGTATATTATTAACTTACCAAAAGTAAATATAGGCCTACTATGTAAATTATCTACATATTCAACACATATGACCTAAAAGCACCTGCTGAGTCAGGATTATGTAAGCGAACATACAGATAAATGAGGTTGTTTTTTGTTAATTGCACAAGACCCTGGTGATGTGATGAGATTTTGTTTTTAGCTGACTATCAGTTCAATGACTCTAGTGGTCAACTCCAAAAATGGACATCGACTATTTTACCTTTTATCTTATTCAATCTAGCCTAAACCCCCATTTTTCTGAACCAAGGTTTGTACATTTCTAAGATAATTGAAAGTCATTAGTCATTATTCCAACAGGACTGTGCTGATCATCTCTAACCAACACATCCATTATGACAGTGTTGCCCCCCACATAGATATGATTCACAAGTTTGTCAGGTCTATATTTAGATTGCTACCTATAAATAACAGCTTTCAGAGCCCATGGGATATGTTGAGGGGAACACTTGGTCCAGAGAGAAATGTTGCTGGGGGTCTTGTTGAAATTAATGTTACATGGTTCACTGATGTTTCCTACCTTTAGTAAAATAGAGTGTAATTACTTGGGAAGATGTGGGGGCTGAGGGGGGAGGGGGTAAACCCAATACTCTGTTATGTGTGCAAGCAACCAAGACACTGTTTAACATATCTCAGGCTTGGAAAGAAACATGTACATATCAGTTGTATGATTGATTAACATAATTGTATGCCATTGCAATTTTATAAAGAAGGAAGACAATTTTTACAGGTGAAAAATAGTAAAGTAAGAAATAGGGGAGGGAAAATCACAGACTACATTAGTCTGTCTAGCATGCTGGGTAAACTCCCCCACCCACCTACAGCCCTACACCCAATATTCATAATCATATTCAGACATTAAGTTTAATCTTTGCTTTAAGAACTTGGTGAAGAAAATATTTTCAGTGCATATCTCAATAGCTTACACCATGGGAAGGGGGGGGGGGGGCTTTATTTTACAAAGTTATACCTTCATGATACAGGGTTATACGTGAATTATGCTAAGGCATTTTATAGCAATACGACAACGGTAAAGATTTTATTTGTTGAACTGTCAGCGTCAGACTAAAATATCCATGTCTAACACGTATTTACATTAATTGTTAGAAGAGGTAGTTTCCCCACAGACTTTTATTTGAAGGAATATTAATCATTGAACGATTCAACAGAACTTCAAAATTATACTTTTTCATTTCTTCCGTTCCCTATTGAAACTTATATCGTTATGACATAATCTTTTCGAATTCTCTCGCCACTGAGCTGGTATGGACTAGAGTTGAGTTTAGCTTTGCGTGATTTATAAAACAATATTAACGTCCTTGAAGTTCCCCCTCCCCGTTTTTATAACATGTTGCGTTGAAATCAGCCAGTCGGTTGAAATATAGAAGCGTTCAATCACCACTTTGTTGAATACTTATTGAAAACGTAGCCTAGAAAAAAAAAATTGCGAGACATTTCAAAGTTAGTTTCTATTGAATAAGACAAGAGTAGTGGGTTAAAAGTTAAAACATGTCTATCTTAAATTCTTGCCACTACTACCACCTGACCTACTAACTACCTAGTTCCCTTAGCCCAACGAAGTACGGTTAATGTGGATATTTTTCGCACAAGTGATTGTAAACTTTTAAGAGTTTGACATGCCACCATTTATGCCATGTTCTTCCTCGCCGTGGGCGATGTACCGTCATCTCCTAATGAGGTCATCATGGGGGAATAACCCCCACGCACAGTACTGTAATTTATAAAAACAGGATGGCACGGCGGGGCAGACCACTGTCGTGTGTAGCAACACAAGTCCCACAACCCACACACACAAAAGAAGGTTAGTCTCTGCTACCGTCGGTATCTATATGAACTGTGACCTTTCTAAAATAAACAAAACCCGCCCCCCGAAAAACAAACAGGGAACACGGCGGCGATAGCAGGTTTTATAATAATATGATGATCTAGCAAAATAAAATAAAAAGTCCGCGGAAAAGACACTCCAGCAGACGCTTCGTGTTTGTCAGTGTGTTAGTGTGACGTGAAATGAACGTCTTCGTGTCTCCAATACATTGTGCTGTTCAGAAATTTTAATGGGTCTTTAGATATATTATAAAGCAAATATAGGCTACCTCTCCATGCTTCGTGTAAACTAGTGTTCTGTTCTGTAACCTAGACGGGAGGCTTATTTTTACGACATGTAAACGAGTTGGGTTTCTTTTGATATGGGGGTGGGGGGAGGGCAGGTAAAAAGATATCCTAAGCTGG
This sequence comes from Anisus vortex, assembly GCA_949126835.1. NCBI lineage: Eukaryota > Metazoa > Mollusca > Gastropoda > Planorbidae > Anisus > Anisus vortex. Next base: position 17,530,440 of record OX421494.1, read on the forward strand.
TATATAATAACCGTGGCCATTGAAGGAGGCGGAGTCTTTCTCTATGGAGGGACTACGGGCATAATTTTTGTAACGGCCTAACTATGAACAATCTACTTTCAGCACGAAGACAACACACCTGGATAAGCTGAAATCTTTTAATTCATTCTACCCTGACTACAACCACCATTACATCAGCAGCACACACAATGCTAGTCTGAATAAATAATCCTCTGTCTGTCGTTAATTAGCACCAAGTTCTAAAACTACAACTATTCAACAATCCAATTCGGGATATGAATTTGAGATTTCAATTATCCCCCTAAATAATCGTGCCGTTAGTTTTAATTCGGTGATTTCTCATCCTCCCATATCGTCCCCGCTAATTGAACCTAAAGTGTGTGAAACACTTCGCTGAAGCCAGGATACCCCCCCCCCCAAACTCCCGTGTAGAGTAGTCAGAGAAGACTGGTGAAAGGTTTGTCATTGCCCCCTCCCTTTACCTTTTACCACCACAAATCTTCCTTATCCCAGCAGTAGATCTTTAAGAGAACTGGGAGCAATGAACAAATATAAACGTGAGCACCAAATGCATATGTTTTGAACTGATATCAAAGAGCACTATTATAGCAGGGTTTCTAGTTTCCACCTAATAGCATGTCACACGTACAACAGCTGCTAACTAACTGCATGTCTTCAGATGCCCACAAATGTCAAATGCATTTAATTCATTAGCTGTGCACTAATATGAACATACAATTACTATTGGACCAAGCAAAAAATAAATAAATAATAAAGCCGTAAATGCGTCCTAGTAAAAATGAAATCAACACGAAACTTAAGAACATGTCTTCAGCATAGTTACTTGTAAAGATTGTAGTAGACTACATGACCAATAGGGGGGGGGGAGAGAATTTTAATATAACATAGGCCTACTTTTCAACAAGCTCAGCTGGTCCAATGAAACAACAACCGAATACGATAAAAAGTCTCTGTTAGTACAAGTTAATTGTGCAGGGTTCCCACTCTTTTTCAGAAAAAAAATTCCTGACTGTTTCCTGACTATTTCCTTGCTATAAGAGCAAAATTCCTGGTTACCAAAATGAATTTAAATTTACTATATAACGAGTATAATTCTACTTACATAGTCTAAACACAACATAAACTGACAATTCAGATTTAATAATTCAATTAAATCTTTTATTTAGTACAGATAATAAACTTTAATCACAAAATTATTAATTTTGTACAACTTTTATTTTCTCCTCAATGACACTTGTCATTTCTCCCAATGCTTTTGTTTTGAGAGAAATGTGGTGGGCTTTGCAATAGTTGTGTAGTTTCTGATGTCTTATCTTCATTGATAATGACTGGGAAAGACACACAAAGTGTTTTATATTATAAATATAAATAGGCAAATAAGTCTTCTTAATAACATAAAAAAGCCAAAATCATGATGATATTAGTGTTGCTTAGCTCTAAGTCAATATTATCTTGCTAAATATCACTAGAAATGTCTTTAAGAGAGGCTACTATTAGTATCTCATTTACTAAAAGTAGGTAACTAATGGGCCGTATTGCTGCTGAGAGTTAACACCCTTGCCCATTATACAAGTCAATATTTTGTAAGCCTAGTAACAAAGACAAAAAAGGACAACTGGGCCTGACTTAAGGATTAAAAATAATTAAGAGTGATCCCCTTGCTATATATACATTTCGTACTTTTTAATTAAAAAGCCTTTGCGTCCATTTTTTTTTAATAAATTAAAAATTATATAATTAGTCCAATTATTTATCCATATCATGAAAAAGCTTGATTGCAAATACATCAATATTTCCTATTTTTATTTTATGATATGCAGAATCAGTGAATTCGAGGTCACAAACTTCAAAGTCAAAGACATCAAAACTAAAATCAAACAAACTACTAGGGCCTAAATATACATACATGTTTAAGTTTTGAAACCCCTATCATAGTTAGCCTATAGGCCTAAACTAAAATAAATTTTGAAACCACATTCAAACAACTGTCTAAACAAAATTAGGCATGGACTAGAACTATAGTTTCTTAGCAACAAATTCCGACGCGAAAATCGGACATTCACATTAGCCCATTAACTACTACTAGATCTATGGCAAGTGGCAAGCCTATGGCTATGACGCTATGGCTACGGTTACTAGGAGATGTTCGTCAATTCATTTTATCAGAGCCTTAGCCTAATATTTAAATAAATGACTCTTATATAATATTTAAACCTATTGTGAGCGAAAATTCCAATTTAATGTGTTCTTAATGATAGTAGGCCTACATTTGCCATAAGATGAACAAAAGATTGAAAACATTCTAAAATATTTTTTTTTCGCGAGACAAAACTAGGTCATCTTTGTCTTAGGCAAAATCGGCCGCTTTAACCCAAGTAGGCCTAATTAATTACATAAAGTCTAAAGTCAAGTATATCTTGTAAGTTTACAGACGTTCCTTCTAGACAGAAGATTATTACGTCCACTAGGCCCAAAACTCCCGCAGGGCGACAGGGATCCGTCGGTGGCAGGGATAGAACCCGCGACCTGTCAGTTGGTTTTTGGCTGACAGGCCGGTGAACTAACCGCTGGCCGCTGGACCAGCCGGCTTCAAGTATAGGCTAATATATAATGGAAGACTTATAGTAATGGGCGAAGTGTGGGCTTAGGCTTACTAAGACTAAAAGAAGAATGATTTTGTTTTTGTAAATGGTCAATTGATCAAAATCATAATGGCTGGATTTAATCTGATATAAAATTAATAACATTGAGGACGTTGACCCGTCCTTGACCTTTGATCTTGTATTTTTGGAACTTACGACAGTGGACAGTAGCAGTAAGAATCACTACGAATAGGCCTAGGCCTAGCCTATGCATTTTTAAATATAAAACAAAACAATACAAGATACTTGCCTTAAAGAAAATCAGCGAAGCCAAGTCAGAAAATTACCGATAGTAGGCATAAGTGTTAAAAAAACGTCGAGATCGCTAAAGTATTAAATGAATGATCACAAACAAAAAACGTAAAACATAGTGAACTAGTCCTCCGACCTCGATATATTTAGGATTTGAATAGATTCGCCTATCCCTTTGTTTTAAATTCTCAGTGTGCATTGGGTGGAAAACACAAAAAACGGCGCTAATGATCGAAAAATACACATTTGGCGAGGAAAAACTATGCATCTGTGACATTTTTGTTTTGGGTTTTTTGTCTTCTTTTTTTTCCCGGCTTTTTAGACCTTTTTCCTTTCTAAATCCCGTCTTTTACGGCCGGATAAAATTTTACTGAATTCCCGTCTAATTCCCGACTTTCCCGGAAGCGTGGGAACCCTGATTGTGAGTCGATCATAATGTGGCGTTCTTAAAAAAAAAGAGAGGGAACGAGCTCAAACGTGAAGAGATGCTGGCAAGAGTTAAGTTATGGGTAGGGTTGCCATCCATACCGATATATCGGGACCTTCACCGTTATGAACCTACTTGTCCTGACATCCCGACAAGACCCAATTTTGTCCCGATTTCGCAAAATACTGTTACGAGCTTGGCTCAAGTACTGATGTAACGCCATCTGCTAACGCAATATGTAAAAATGAAAGCCTCAGTTTTATTTATGATTATGTCAACAAGTTTATATTGACAAGGTCATCTCACAGATGGCGTTGCATGTTGCGTATCCTGTATCGACGATGCAAGTACCTTCTAGATCTAGCGCCATCATTCGAGAAAATACCAGACTGACTTGCATGGAGTATTATAAAGACGTAAAAGTGAAAAAAAGACTTGCTGAAAGGGGCAATCTTCAAAAAAAATATAGTGTACCAACTACTTCTGTCGCAACAAGTTCCATGTAATCGTGGTCTAAATAAAAAGTAATTATATTAAATACATGTTTTCCTCATGTCTACATGCACATCTCAGAGTGCCCCGACGAGGTCCCAGCAAGATATCACAACCTTAGTTATAGGATAGAGTACATCTACAGACTTTTTTTTCTGCAAGGTACTCCCGTTCCAGCCAGCCCGAATATGACAATTGTAAAAAAATAATTCTCGTATTTAGGCATCATTTCGCCAGCAGAATTAGCGTATTACTACATATTTCGTTGTCTGTCTGTATTATGTAACTGTCGTCTGCGCATAGAACTGTCACCAACGGGATATGCGCTATATAAGCACTGTTATTATTATCATTATAAGGAGTATTGGTTGTCAAATCACTTAAGAGTCCAGTGATATATGTCCAGATTGACTCCAGATATCGAATGTTTTTAAAGTGCTAGTTTAAATCTCTACTTAGTATACTCGTATGTGAGTGTTTGGCGATTACGTAAAAAACACAAAATGGTAAACATGCCATTGTCTAACTAAACCACAAGGTTCAAAATGGCGCCTATCGCTTTTATCTTCTTCAAAAAACTTCGAGGATGACATTTATTAACCCCAAATCTTGGTAGAATATCACCCCCACCCCCATCCGACACCTCTAGACTATGTAAAACTTGACATATAATTGAAAGGGGGGGTGGGGGGTTATTGGGCTATTTATAGTTTGCTGGCTTATTGGGCTATTTATAGTTTCGTTGTTTTTTGTGTTTGTTCTTCTATCTTTGAAGAACTTGTTCGTGTAATCTATTTAGATCCAGACCAGCCTAAAGGTAACAATGTGAAGACACTCAGTGCCTAGAGTATAAATTTAGCACCTTAGTGTCTCCTCTCGTGAGCCCAGATAACCTGAGTTTCTTTCATAAATTTGGCTGCAGGAAAGGAAAAAAAAAACACTCGCTCTTGGCTTTATTTCCATCAGTCCGAGAAGGATGTGGCTTTTAAATAGAGTTACTTTTTCTTTAATAAGATGGGGTGGCGTGTGTGTATAGAGTGTGTGTTTAGTGTCTTAACGATATCACGTTGTCTGGTATCGTTCTTTTTTATATCAAGAATGCATGTATTTCGATATAAATCTATATTTAAAAAAAAACAAGGTAGTAAAACGTGGTGATGGATGAAGTGAGAGATAGAGAAAAGAGAGAAAAGGAGAAAGATAGGGAGAAACATCCCATTGAAAACAGTTAACAGATAAACACAAGCATTGTAAAAAAGAAAACAACCAAAAGGTTGATAACTTACGTGCAGAGAATGGACTGGTCTTCACGATCTGAAAAAGACGAAACATATACAAGAATTTAGTCATACAGACTATATACATACATAGTAAACAATCTAATCTTCTAGGATATTACACACATTTCAAAGCCCCCACGGAATTGCCTTGTACACAATATTTTACAACAAGATACACATTTCTTGGCTTTGTAAAGGAAGTAACTTTTGTTTTTTAATTACCGGTAATACTTTGGTGAGATATCGGCTAATTAAGGGAGAACACATTTACGCCAATAAGAGATACGAGGTGATAATGCTGCGGCTTCATCCAAAATTTCATTAGAAGCTCGTTATGGGACCCTAGCAATTGTTATAGGACCCTATCAACCAAGACATGATGTATCATCACGTCTACAAGGACAGGTCGTCACCGAGGAGTTGAACTCGTAGACGTGAGGCTCAAAAGAAAATCAGTGCAATTGACAAATACGACATTTTGTAAGTGTATGTACCCATCCACCTTTCCCACGGTGGTTAAAGTAAGTTGTGTCACTCACTGCCAGAATGCAATCATTATAACAAGACTAGATAGAACAGCACATCCTAGTGGATGATGGGCTTTCTATTCAATGGGCGCTTTGCGCAAATGCTAGAATGCACCGACAAGTGATCTCCGTATTAATATTACACTCAGAAGTATATAGACTATCACCAAACATTGAGAATCTTGTAAAAGAATATTTGATTGAAAGGTCAACAATTAACTGAGAACTGTAGAGGCGATAGACGTAAATATTTTTTTCTTTAAATATATATTAAACAGAATGCCTGTTTCTTTGTAAGTTTGTTTACATTATTGTTTTTACAAACTTATTCACGTTTTCGGGTGTCCCAGCAGTGTTTTTTTTAAACCGTGTTCAAAATAATGTACTACATCATTATGACAAGTATAGAACGATACATGATACATGTACACGGCGATGCATTGAATGATATTGTGGCCTACTTTCAGGAGCTATTCACTACTCCACAATGTTCACGCGGAAGGACAAAGTACTGGCCCAGATTCTGTAAAAAGTAGTCCACCACTCAGTTCTACGGTTCTGCGTTAAACACAATACACGACTTTCTCGCCCTATAATAACCATAACTCACTATACTATCTATAACTATGTAGACATTCTATAACAAGCTAAACTGGGGCACACGTTACATCCAAGGGGCACTTTGTCAAACCAGGTCACCCATCCCTAGACGACTTGACGTAGGATAGAGGGGACAGAGTACACTTCAACAAACGGATGTTAAACGTAAATGGCTTTTCTTAATGTGTACGTCTTCACTAAGAAGAAGGAAAGAATGTGCTTACTGGTTATTCATAAAAGCAAAACAAAAACTTTTCATTTCCTTTTTAGGCCAGTGTTCGAAAGCAACACCTGTATTGTAGAATTATTAAAGAGTCTCTTACTTGCGTACATTCAAGAGCCCCATTATAGGAGGCTAGGGTGGGTGGGGGTTATAATACGGCCTTATTAAATGCGGAGCTTGTGCCAAGCACATTTTTGATGGTATCGCTAAACGTTGTTTTCTTCTGTTTATGCTTTTGTTAATGTGTGTGTGTGTGTACCTGTCCGTCAACCACCATCTCACTGAAAGTATCAAGTTTAACCATAAAAAAAGGGGTGGGGTAGAGAGAGAGGGAATAAAAAAAACGGCCATTTATTGCCCGTAACACAATTTGATACAAGCAATAGTAATAAGATTCGGTTACAACGACAGTTGTCACTTGTCACAAAGTTACACTGGAGACGGCACAGTCACTAGTGCTACAACGAGGATTCTCAAATCGACGAATGACAATCCCCGTGATCTTTAAATAGGCCACGGAACAAAAACGTAATTCCTGGTTAGAGTGCTAGATTGCCAACGAGTGCAGGAAAAAAAAAGCAACCCATTCATTGGCAGCAAGTTTTTTGTTAAAGAATATATTTATTTTATGTTTGGATAGTATTGTTATTTATATGAAACTAATATTTTAGAAACACTGTAGGACGAGAACTGTATCCACTTGTTCAGTTAGTTCAGTGCAGATATCCTCAAGTCATGATACGCCAAACTACCACCCAGGCAAACCCTTCCCTCCCCCACCCAACAGCAAGCTGATGACTAAGTGGACGCATGGAATGTGGCTACAGCAGGGGAGAAAACATAATCAATAGCCTTGTGGCCATTACAACAGGTAGACAGACGGACAGCAGAGAACACAAGGGAACGTAAAAAGATATAAACATTTATGGGACCTTTTTCAAGCAGTTATAAAAATGTCGCGAGAATGTCATGTACTTAAAAATGAGTGTAAACATTACAAGGCTACTAATACTAACAACAATAGGCCTAATTTGAAACTAAAAGTTTTGTCTAATCCTACATTCTACATCTATTATATTCTCAGTGTTTGATATATTACCTGCGGGTTTATATTTGTGAACTTAGATATAGACGGCCTAAAAAGATAAACTCAAGATCCCAAAACGTAGTTCTAAAAAGTCAAAAGCCCTTCAATTTATTTGTAGCTTTGTAGCATTAGTCAACTTTATTTTTATTACAACCACCGGCTTCTTTTATTGTACAACTATAGCTTAGATATTAACTGAAAGGTTACGTTGCCTTCATGGGCAACACATTCAAAAACAAAATATCCTTCCCTAATGTATGTAGCCTACGTTTCATTGTCTTTTTTTTAAATGTACCACCAATAAGATAAATTATTGAAATAAAGACACAACCATGCATCCAATCCATGTTTATAATAAATTCAAACAGTAGGCCTACAATAATTGGTGATAGGCGGAAATGTCCTTTTTTTTATCAGTGAAAAGTTTGGTACAAAAATAAGTGTTTGAGAGAGGGGAGAACTTTCACTTTCAGTATTAAGACTTTCTCCTGTGCAAAGAACAAATACTTCTGGTTGGACAGATACAACTTTAACTGCTTTAATTAGCTTCAAATAAAGTATTTCTTGTCAGAGTTGGCAACATCTGTTTAGGTTTTTTAATCAATAATAACAAGTAACAAGTCTTTTGATCCGTGGCAATCAAATATATCTTAATCCCCCCCCCCCCCCCCCCGCCCCCACACACAAAGAGAATCGGCAGACCTTTATACAGGAGTGAGGGCATGTTTACTTTTTTTACAATGGGAGAGAGGGGAAGTGGCAGGGAGTTGAATTAAAAACGGGAGCATCAACACAAATTTATACAGTGCTTATATAAAGTAAAAAATGGGTGTCCATAATCCATCCAAACGCCAAGAGTTCAAAGGCACAGTTCAAAGGCACGTTATAAGTGTTAGTGAAATATACTCAGAACTTTTCCTTATAATGATTTCTATATCAAATAAAGGAGCATTGAGGTCTATGGATAACATGGGAGACAAGTTTTTAACTAAGTAGATAATAAATGGGAACTACAAGAAAACAGGTTTCCACTGGAATTATTTGATGGACAATTCAAGATAGGAAGAAGTTATCCTTGTTCTATCTCAATAACCCAACTTGTCTGAACCAGTAAAACTAACCAGTAAATATTGTAGATACAAAGTGAACAGTTCAAGTAGAGTTAACCAGGGACACAGTTTGACTTTTTTGTCTTCTTTGGATAAAAAAAGACACAAATATTCACTTTTTTTTGTAAAATACAGTGGTTTGAGCCAAAATATGCATTGTGTAGTATAGTATGACCCAAGTTGATCCTAACTAACACTAAAGCTGATTTCTTCTTCACATTTTGAAAACAATAAAAATCAATACTTGCTATTGTTTCATTATAAAAACTGGAAAAAAAAATCAACATTGACATGAATTTACTCTTTGCACCTTAATGTGTATTTTTAAAGGCCATATTAATGCTGAATCCTCCATAATTACACCTTAAAATGGTGTTTGATTAAATGACAAAAGACCCATCAAAGTATTCTTCATTAACAGACATAATAAGTGGATAACATCTTTAAAGAAAACTTTCCCAAACATTTGTGTGAATGTTCAACACAAACAGAATAAAGTCTCCTGTTACACACATAGGCCTAGCCTTCAGCATGAAGGTATTCAAGATCACTGAAGCGAAACAAAGTATTCACTGTTCTGTTTACTCTCTTTCACTGGTAAGGCTGAAAGTCTATAACTTTTCACTCTGACATGACTACACCAAAGTTCACTGTACATTTTGTTTTAAGGGCTGACTTACAGTAGTTGATATTTTAACCAATAGGCCCTAATCTTTTTTTTTTTGTAACGGCTAAGAATCAAAGTTGGCATTTCTTTATCCTATCTTAAATAGTAAAGCAAGTACACACAAAATAATGTAAATAATGTAAAATGGGGAATGCTGTTGGTTACTTTGTGCTGACATGTCAGAAACATAAATGCTTTCATGTGAAGTGGGTCCTTTAAAATAGGAAGAAGACCGGTGGCTTAGACATTGCACATTCAAGTATCACAATAATAGCAGTGGCTTAGACATTGCACATTGAAGTACCACTTATACAATAATAGAGTAAGTGCTGACAACACAGCAAGTATGTTTTTTTTTAATGGACATACCTGTCAGTTGACAAGTATTGTTTTGCTATGGCAATTAAACAAAATGCACAACTAACTTTTTTTTGACACAATTATAGCACCTAGCTAAATCACTACAAATGACACATTGGATCAATAAGAAAAGTACTTTTTAACATCAAAAAATTGTTATACACAAGTAGTAAAATAAGCATGAAATATAAACATTATTTGCAATATGTGTAGCATTTGTATTTCCTCATTCAAGAGTCATGACTTTCAATGTATTTATGTTCACACCTGATAACTCAGTTATAAAAGACCTCAGTAATGAAGCAGCTTTAAAAGTAAAAACTATCCTTTGGAAAGTGCTGGCTTTATCTTATCTTACAGACATTCTTTCTTTACAAAAGATCTTTGTGTTCTAGAATTATCCTCTATGCCTTTCTTAAATGCAACTTCTCATGACCAGCAAATTCAATATATCTCTTACTTTTACATATATATTCACAACAAAACAAACACAAAAAATCAATTTCAAACATTATTTCTCATTATAACTTTAAGTATGAACTGTATTTACATGCTAAAACAAACACAAAAAATCAATTTCAAACATTATTTCTCATTATAACTTTAAGTATGAACTGTATTTACATGCTAAAACAAACACAAAAAAGCAATTTCAAACATTATTTCTCATTATAACTTTAAGTATGAACTGTATTTACATGCTAAAACAAACACAAAAAAGCAATTTCAAACATTATTTCTCATTATAACTTTAAGTATGAACTGTATTTACATGCTAAAACAAACACAAAAAAGCAATTTCAAACATTATTTCTCATTATAACTTTAAGTATGAACTGTATTTACATGCTAAAACAAACACAAAAAAGCAATTTCAAACATTATTTCTCATTATAACTTTAAGTATGAACTGTATTTACATGCTAAAACAAACACAAAAAAGCAATTTCAAACATTATTTCTCATTATAACTTTAAGTATGAACTGTATTTACATGCTAAAACAAACACAAAAAAGCAATTTCAAACATTATTTCTCATTATAACTTTAAGTATGAACTGTATTTACATGCTAAAACAAACACAAAAAAGCAATTTCAAACATTATTTCTCATTATAACTTTAAGTATGAACTGTATTTACATGCTAAAACAAACACAAAAAAGCAATTTCAAACATTATTTCTCATTATAACTTTAAGTATGAACTGTATTTACATGCTAAAACAAACACAAAAAAGCAATTTCAAACATTATTTCTCATTATAACTTTAAGTATGAACTGTATTTACATGCTAAAACAAACACAAAAAATCAATTTCAAACATTATTTCTCATTATAACTTTAAGTATGAACTGTATTTACATGCTAAAACAAACACAAAAAAGCAATTTCAAACATTATTTCTCATTATAACTTTAAGTATGAACTGTATTTACATGCTAAAACAAACACAAAAAAGCAATTTCAAACATTATTTCTCATTATAACTTTAAGTATGAACTGTATTTACATGCTAAAACAAACACAAAAAAGCAATTTCAAACATTATTTCTCATTATAACTTTAAGTATGAACTGTATTTACATGCTAAAACAAACACAAAAAAGCAATTTCAAACATTATTTCTCATTATAACTTTAAGTATGAACTGTATTTACATGCTAAAACAAACACAAAAAAGCAATTTCAAACATTATTTCTCATTATAACTTTAAGTATGAACTGTATTTACATGCTAAAACAAACACAAAAAAGCAATTTCAAACATTATTTCTCATTATAACTTTAAGTATGAACTGTATTTACATGCTAAAACAAACACAAAAAAGCAATTTCAAACATTATTTCTCATTATAACTTTAAGTATGAACTGTCTGTATTTACATGCTAAAAATGCTAATTAAAAATGACCAATTTTGCATTTTTTGCTTTCTGGTAAACTTAAAATAAAAGGCCTGCAGACCTAACATAAATTTTTTTTTTAATGTAGACCAAGGACTACTTCAGTAGCCCTTGATGTAGCGCTATAGCATAATCTGATTGTTCTGAATCACTAGAATCACAGATAAGGTGATCATTGCAACTTTATGACAGAGCAGTACTGTTTTCTTTTATGTCTGTCAAAATTGTTTACAAATAAAGTGTGACTTATACGTGAGTATATATAGTAAGTGATATGAATCTCCACACATTTAAAGAGACTAATGATGTTTATACTCAAACGCTGTAGCAAACATTGGGTTCAAATCTCTGCATGGAGTGAAATAATGTCCTTGTACTATATCTTTAGCTAATACATAAAAATAAGTTGACCTAGATTTTGAATTTGTTTTTCTGATTTGCTAATTTGGAAAATGCCTGTCAAGCCACTAATTTTAAAAAAATGGAAAGTCATTCTGGAAGCAAAATCCATAAAAGACAGAACAAAAGAAATGTATATTAAGGCAGCAAGAAAAGGGAAATATAACTTTCATATCTTGTTGGACCATAGAGCTAGTTAAGCAGTGTATACCAGTTTCTATGTTTTTTATTTTTAAGCAAGATTGTACCAATGTATTTTATTAAAAGGCAAAAGGACATTATATTGTTAGTGTTGTATTGTTAAACATCATTTAAAGATAAAATAGCAATTATGAAGCTGGATTCACACAAAAAAAGTTATTAACCCTTAGAGTACCGACCTACTTATTTGCGATGTATACCTTCAGTCCCAGCCATTATTTTACTAATTATTCCCTCCATCCCAGACACTATTTCAGAATGGCTGAGACATCGATAGGGTTCCAAAATTATTATTTTACTTTCTTGTTGGTAAAAATTGATGATAAAACACGAAGAGAGTAAATTGCTTGAAACACAAAAACTTACCTTATTAGAATAATCTAATTCATAAAGTAATTGTATTCATTCGTAATAATAATCCATAAGATAAAGTCACATAAACATGTACCGCCATAATAACAGAAGGTAATTCGATAGCGTCCATTAGGACCGTACTTTCATTTTCACAAAAAAACAAACAAAATAATTGGTCAATTTTGATAATTTAAAAAGCGAAATAAAATTAGACTATTCAGCTATTGAATAAATATTCTGCCGAGACTATGCAGACTATGGTGAAAGGTCAAATCCTTTATTTTGTGCTTTAAATAGACACCCTTCCTTGAGGCCAATATACACAGCCGGGTTGCAGGAGATTTCGTATTCGGAGGGAAATATAAGTGTCTGGGACTTTCGGAAAGAAATAGTTGGAGGAAATAATACGCGACCGGGACTGTAAGGGTTAAATGTCTTGCAATGAGACATGTGTCTTTATGAATGCAAATTATCGCTATTGATGTATAAACAAGATTTTTTAGGTTTTCCCTGCATGTTCCTTTACTGGGAGTATAAGTGTACTCTTCTATCTGTATGAAGAGGACACAAACCTTTTGTATTTTTGTCCTTAGGTAGAATATATGGCTTTGCAAGGAAGGCAGTTATCCGGTTTATTTGTTGGGTAAGTTCTAGAAATAGTGCTGTTTGACCTATATCCTAACAAGTTTTTCAATTTATCCAAAAAAATTTGTTTAGGCCTACTTTTTTCATTATCATGCTTTTATTTTTTTTTTGTTTTGTTTTTTTAAATAAAATTTAGTAAGGTGCTATTTAAAAAAAGAATTACCTTGTAACATACTCCTGTATGCACAGTCAGCAATAGCAAACACATGAGGTGGAACTTCATGGCGTTTTTTGCCTTTATAGATTTCTATAACCTTTTCAGTGTAGATTGGAAGCTTCTTATATGGATTCACAACCACACAAAATAATCCAGAATAAGTCTGAAAGGAAAATAAAACACATTTCTCCAAAAACTTGAACAGTTAAATAAATATTATATTCCCTTTCTGAGCATAAAAGTAAAGTACCCGTCGGACAAAATTGATCCATAGGTCCAGGGAAGCAGCGTTCACCAGTTTCTGTGACCACGCCATACGAGATAATTGTGTGGCCAGCACTATGCACAGCCACCTTTACTTTACCAACTAAGCTCCGGTACCCATCAGAGTTGGGTAGACTCAGGGACACCCTCCAGACCCGGACAAACAAATCCTAGCCTGCACTAAGATTCGAGCCAGGACCTCGGTACGCTAGCCGAACGTGCTTTTATTTAAATGCTTATTAAATGATTAAGCATTTATGTTAGGTCCAACTGTTAATCCTACTGTGGCTCGTACCTAGATTTTGCATGTCTCATGCTCCCTTTAAAAAATGACAAAAATTTATAATAAGCCTAACTACTGTATCAGAGTATGCCCAGATCAAGCTCAACATTTTTTTTTAAAAGCAGTCGTGGTCTAAAAATCACATGATCAGTTTTGCTAAAGCCCCAATTACTGTTTTGTTTAATTTTGGGGGGCGGAGGGCACGGAGCTCTTGGGCGTCAGATTGGAAGGAGGAACTGAATTTTTGTGACGACTCCGTGATGATTGGGGAGGGGGGGTGTTAAAATTGACCAAAATCATGTGACAACATGCATGGCCCGCTAGCCCTTAGTAAGTAAAGTACCTGTCAGACCAACTTGATCATAGGGCTGGTGAAGCAGCTTTCACCAGTTTCTGTTGCCATGGCATACTAGGGGATGTGTGGCCAGCACAATGCCCAGCCACCTTTCCTTTACCCCAACCAAAGTCAGGTAGGCCTACCTGTCAGATCTGTTTAGACTCAGGGACACCCTTAAGTCCTGGGAAAAAATCCTAGCCTTCACCAGGACTCCAACCAAGGATCTTTGCCGGTACGCCAACCGAATGCGCTGCAGCCCTTAAGTCTTAAGGCTTCAGTTCAATAATTTTTTTTAGGAGCAAAATTACTCTTAAATATTATTCTTAACTAATTAACAGTAAATATAATATAAGAAAGCTAATAATAATAATTAGTTCTTAGTCTTATTAGACTCAGTTGTGACTGTGATGCTTTCAAAATATAAAAGCTAATTATGGCCCTTGTCAATGAATAGGTAACTTACATAGATTAAACCTGAGTAGTATCTGTCTTTGAGATTGTGCAGAACTGATGCCTCATTTAAGCAAGTTAGCTCAGCCATATCCTCTACTTTGTTGAATTTAGGAGGATTCATCTTTTGGACATCATCTCTGTGGATGATCATTTTTTTGCCGGTTTCGTCTACAACACATTCTACCTGATCTCCTTTTTCTGATTTTATACTGGCAGCAACAAAACCATGAATCTCGTCTGGGACCCATACAAGTTTTTTTGATGCCCATTCAGCCTGGACAGCTGGGTCGTTTATTAAAGAACGGTCTATCGAAAGATAACTTAGTTCTGTGGCGCTCAGAGTTGAAGAACCGTCGAATTCCGCCATCTTGTTTTGAATCACTAAGCTTTTCCGGGATCACAGATCCGAAGCTGACAACATTAAAAGTATTCCAATTTATTTTTATTACAAAATTTACAGTTAAATTATCGTGTATTAAATTATGTTGATATAATATTATGCTTTATTCATTTCAAAAATCGTTTGTATTTTTAAACACCAGTTAATCCGTAAACATTTAAAGAAGTCCAACTTGAATCGAAGAAATGACTGACAATGGATAGTGGATACTGGTTGCTTGAGTCACGTGAACTGTCGAGAACTTGACACGCCCTTTTTTCTCTTTTTTTTCCCCCCTCTTGCTTCGGTAGGTCTATCTAAAAATAAGCGCGGGAGATACGTTTTAAATGAACATCAAAATAGCCAATAATGCTTGATAATATCGTGTACACTGTCGGGAAAATTAATTTTGTTTTCTTTTTTAACTATGTATTTTAATAAAATAATAAAACGATTTCAGAAAACAAATTATTAGGGTCCTACTTGTCTTTGGTCTGAGTCACCCTTTTACGGGAATTCCTGTTTCCGGTACGATACCATTAGCCTTATAAGGCAAATATAAATAGCCGTTTATTGTGGCGTAGCATTTAGTGGGATAAGCCGTTTATTCAGCCGTTACATTGTGTTGGTGTTCATATAAAGAAACACACTGTAGGATTGTCCGCTTCAGTGTAGCAAAGTAAATAGATCTAAATGAATTACTTTTTTTTTTGTAATTTCCCTTCAGAGACATAGGCCTATAGGACAGAAGGGCAAATAGTAAAGTTGTAATAATAGGCCTACATAAGACATTAAATTGATTAAATTCTAATTTAGAAATTTAAATAGGCATTTGACTATATACGTACAACAGCAACACAATAACAACCTGTTGCAAAGTTGCAATGCTCAGATAAACATAAGGACAAAAACTCTTTTTTTTTTATTCCTTATGCGAGAACAAAGGCATATCAGTAGCCTACTCTTTCTTCTCGAGTGGCACTCGCGGCGGGCATGGAATGGGTTGCCTGAAGAAACCAGGAAAACCAGTAACTTAAACATCATTTAAAGCACAAATAAAAATGCAGGACCACGGATGAGCGTAGGAAGCAATAATCTTCTTTAATATAAACATGTGTATGAGTAGAAATAGGCCTGCTTGGTAGGCCTATAACTAGATTTGATCGAGCTGACCCCTTAACCTATTGCTTATAGGCTAAGGGGCCCATACAATGGACTTTTTTTTTTAGACGGCGATTATAGAATAGGCCTACAATCTTTTGCTTCAGCAACCGCCTCAATTTAAGCTTCAAATCTTTTTATAGACCCTGCAATGTGCATTATAGTAAAATGGCTTATTGGACACATTAAATTAAATTAGCGTTTCCCGTGTGTTTGTGTGTGTACGGGGGGGGGGGGGTGACCTTGTCCCTAGCGTTCAAGGAAGCACAACTGCCTAAAGATCTCGAATTGTTCGTTTTTTTTTTTTAAAGGAATGCACCAAATAGACCGTCGCAGCTCAATCCGCCCCTGAGGGTAGGGTCTAGTCTAGTCTATACACTATACCCTATACACTCTGCTATCAAGCATTCGAATGTTTCCCTAACGCGCATTGTGATTAATTTACCAACTTTCCTTCTTTTAATCATTAGATTAGTAGGCCTAGTGTAGTCCTAGGCCTGTCCTATAATGCCTACCAATCAGTATAGCCTTACCTAACCTTGGATATTTAAAAAAAAAAGCCAAATATATTAATTAGAATAGCGCGAAATTCAAGCAAAGCAAGAACTATAATAATAATTTTAATATGCCGAAAATTGAATTAATTAAACCATCAAATTGAATTTTAAATCCAATAGATTACCTAACCATAACGTAATAACGCAGAAAAGATTCAAATCTAGCCTACTACTGCGAGTTCACAAATAAACAATAATTGAATGTGCAGATAGATAGAAGGAGGATAAATATATATATATATATATATATATATATATATATATATATATATATATATATATATATATATATATTGAAGCAATATATAGACTACGTGCAGTTAATTGTAATATAGATGCTCATTGCTACACAAGATTTAAAATTGTTCCCACTCTTTTAAACATTTTGTTTGTTTTTTTATTAGGCCTATAGTCTAACTAGACTATATAATCTTAATAATAAACTAATTATTATTGTAATTATTATTATAAGCTAAGCTGCATGGTCCTGCGATTAGTTCACCGGACTGTCAACCAACACTACGTCGCAGGTTCTATCCCTGCCGCCGACCGATCCCTGCCGCCGACCTATCCCTGCCGCCCTGCAGGAGTTTTGGGCCTAGTTGACTTAATAATCTTTTATCTAGAAGGAACGTCAGTAAACTTATAAGATATAGGCATATTAACATTTTCACTCTCTTCCCCACCCCCTATCCTGTACATAAGGTAGATAAATCATCCCACCCCATCTAATTAACAAATTTTCCAGACGACAATGATTCCGCTGTCCGGTATTGACAAGCGCAAAATAATATTTAAAAAAAAGAAGGGAAGACACATGAATTGTTCCAAAGGCCCTTAATCTGTGACTTATTCCCGGCAAACTGTCAGTCCGGAAGTGTCCACACCGTATTAACACTACGATTAGTGACACTCGTGAAGCAATCACAAACAACATGATTGATTGTGCATGACTAGGACCCACAAGTAAAAACTTTTATTAATGGCGTCCAAATAAAGCTTTATTTGTGGGGCGAGGGCAACACCTTAAAGGAACTTTATAATGTTAGTTAAAGAAAGTAAGTTAGAATAATATTTATAGTGATTTTCACATAGCCTACAATATATTATATTAGCCTAAAGATCTAAGATCACATTGCATTGGTAGGCATTTGTAGAATTAAATGTTGGATGAACAATTAAGCCTACGTATAGATCTAGTTACTAAGTTAAATAGTTGTGTTTTGTTTTTCATGTATGTATTCTATTGTTCTTGAAATAAAGTGCGAACATCTATAGTAGTCAAGTACTATAAAGTGTAGGTCGAGAAAAGGGTAAATAGTGTATGTCGAATGTGCTGAAGTTCGGTGAACTATACGTGTTGACTAATTGTTTACCTTTCACGCTCCACTAAATTGGATCAAGGGAAATAACTTACTAAAAAGTCAATGAGATATTTCGTATTGTCTAACGTGTACTCGGTTGGTAGAGTTAAACTATTTCACATAATATACTACTTTCCTATGTTGTTGAGTTATTGTTATTTATATATAGGCCTATATATAGATCTATATATATAAATTAATGTAAATCATATAATATTTATGACATAAACAGATCGATTTTCCTTTCCACATGGTATTAAATAAATTAAAGTTGGCATATAATATAGACTAGGTCTAGTAAATTTGTCAAAAGTTCAGAAATACAAAAGTCAAATTAGGCTACACTGTCCTGTGCGTGTTTGAAAGTTATAGTTATATGTTTATATTGATGTTTTCTTTCTACGGTGTAGTCTAATATTATCCTAAGCGTGTCAAAGTATTCTTTTAACTCGAGCTGACAGAAGTTAACATATGTATGTAATTACCGTACAGTGTGTTCTTTACACCAATATTTGACATCTTAATCTAGCTAGACATTTTGCTATGTAGGTTTTATGTGCTCGTACTCCTCGTAGATGAGTGTGTGTGGGGGGGGGGGGGGGGGAGGGGTGTATTTTTAAGCATCTAATGGTTTTAAATTGCTGGTCATGTTTAGTTTGAGATATTAAAGAAATAAAGGGGGTAGGTGGGTGGGGGGAGTTGTCGTCTAGCCAACGGAGAGAGATTACTAAACAAAATACTGAAAATATCCTTACAGTGTTTAAATAAATAACATTACTACACCGGTAGCTAACAATGCTAGACAGAATGGTCACATAGGCTTATACCCGTCCCTATATCTAAAAACCAACCATCATTTTAAAACCTTTTAAACCCAGATATTTCATGAAATGGTGCTGAGAAGTAGGCTAAAACTGTCGTTACTTACGCAAAACTAAAGAAAATCACTCCAAATCATACACATTGTGATTGTGGGGACAATTATTTGTCATAGTAATAAATAAAAACTTAGCCTGATAAAAAAAAGCAAACAACAATTCCAAGATGTGTGGACTTTCAAACGAGTAAGAACACAATTCCAATTTGAGAATTTAAATGAAATGATAATAAAGTCTAATCTTGTTGATAATATTTTGACATATGACTGACCGAAACCAATAGGCTAAAACTGTAATCTTACACTTCAGGCCTAAGCCTCTATATTTATAAACTAACAAAACACTTGATTGTTCAGGATATTTGGCAGACGATCTAGATTTGATGTTAGCATTTGAAATAAACCTCGCTGGTCAGGTGACGTTCCCTGTAGCCTACACAGAATATTGGCACCGCTCGGGCAGCTAAAGTTATTTGTTTATAAAACTAATTTTTATTTTAAACAAATTGTTGTAAGTCTGCTAGCATGATCCCAAACAATCGATGCGAATACTTAAAATAGATTATACAATAGCATGGAAAATCTTACACTGAAATAATGCGTTGCTACACAAAGGTCTAGAATAAAAAAACAACTAGACTCTAGTGGTCGCCCATGAACGTGATATTTCCTTTTTGAAATAACTTTGTTTTTCTACGCGTACTCTAGTTGTCATGGCAACTAATTAAGCTGCACTATTTATAACATGTAAAGCATTTTTTCACCTCATTTGAAGTCGCAGCCATGCTTACCTCTAAGCATTTCAGATTTTTATCGAACTGGCAGGTAGCTTTAAAAAAAAAATAAAAAAAATAAATAGGCCTATATTCCCGCTACGTCACTGATGCTTATGTTGGCTTTATCACACGCATTCCAATGTAGGCCTATTAATAATACACAAGGCCTATATACTCAGTGGTCAAACATGGAGCACAAATACAGTGACTGATAAACATATTGTATTCAAAGCAGTGTCGCACAAATATGCGTGTGTTTGTGTGTGGATAATTAGGGGGCGGGATAAATACTTGAGTAAGATGCCACCTATAAATTACCTAGGCCTACTCACTGTAAAGGGGGTAGGGTGTTTGGATTTAGGAGTTTTGCGTAGGCCTACGGGAGGTGGGCGGAGGTGTCTCGACTGAAAGTATAGCCTACGAACGCACAGAGACAATGGTTTGCTGGATCCTGCAAATAGCATTGGATTCAAGACTAATTAAACGTGTTAATTATTATTGGTTATAAATGCAAAACAAAATTAATTATGAAATAATTTAATTTAGAGAAAACGTTCATACATTACTAAATCAGTAATTCAATAGGGCCTACTAAATCTTGTCTGCATTGATGTACAGTTCCATTTCTTTAAATCAATATTTGTTTCTCTTTTTCTTATATTGTTCGATTTTTATCAATTATTTTATTACAGTGCTCAAACAATAAAATTTGAATGTGGTAGGCTACTGTATTACTATAATACATTTCAACATGAGCAAACAGGATATCAAAAACACCTTAGGCCTAAATAGTAAAGCAAATGTCTTGTGATTATGGATAACAATTATTCACATTTCAAATAGGCTACTTTTGGAGGTGTGGGGGGGGGGGGGGGGAGGGGAGCTAATTTGTACGTTCGCACCTGGATGGCGGGCAAAACGTACGGGATGCAACAGGGAAAGGGTATGAACATTATTTGACTTTTCTTAAGTACGAAATAAAGGGTTTGGGTGTGGATGGGAAGGAATTCTTGAGTAAAGCACAAACGGATAGAAAGGGGAGTAATACTTTCGTAAATCAGCCAAAAAAGTGGGAAGGGAAGGGGGGTAATTTTTCTGTAAATCACAAAAGAGGAAAGGGGGGTAATTTTTTATAATATTATGGTAAATCATTAATATTGGTAAATTGAGGCTGGGAGTAATTCTTAAGTAAACAGTAAACACAAAAGGCGGAAGGGGGGGGGGTAGTTCTTGAATAGGCCTATAGCACCAAACAAAACAAAGATTGTGGCCATTCTCGAGTAAAGCACAGGGGGGGGGGGGGGGGGGGGGGGAAGTAGGCCTAGTGCATAAAATAAAAAATAAAGAATAAAAATTAAAGGCTCCGATTTCTAATTGTTTCTTAGTAGCGAATCATAGGATGGGGGTCCACGGTTTCAAAGGGCTCCGGCCATACGATTTATAGTAGATCAACTGTTTTTGTTTTTCTAACTAGGGCTAATCTTTAATAACTTTTCTGTAAACAAATCAGACAGGTGTTTTCCTGGACAAGTTTTACCGTCTCAAGGATTTTCTGAAATCACATCAAAGATAATAGCCACTCTGGTGTTTACAGCATGTGTTCCACTCCAAACATTTCAAATCGGCCTGCATGTTGAGCAATGTTTGTGAAAAGTGCAAATGCACCAATGCACCCCCTTCCCCATGCTCAGTCTATTGTGTTGAACAATGCTGCCTTTCTCTACGCCCAGTTAACACAATACTTTAGATATTCGTGAATGGTATTCCGTGTCCCTCAGGTATAACATATCAATCATATGTTTTTGTGTAAACAACGAAGTGGCCACCTTGCTATAATATAAACTACATGTCAAAGGTTACAATAGAAAGTAAGACTTTAAGACATAGCATATATTTTTGTTAAGTTAGCCTACTGGTGAGAATAAGACACTTTAACACTTTCATTACAAGTAGGCCTCACTAAGACTTAGACTTACGTGGGAGGCTAAAAGTAGCTCCTCCCCCAATCTCTTGTAATATATAGGCTATAACATAAAAGCTTGATCGGGTTGGTGCATGCGTATCCGTTTCCAGCCGTGATTGTGCTTTAATATTTCCATGTTTCACAACATACAATGGGATTATGCGGCCTGAACAAAAAAAAGTGTGCAGCTGTTTTTTTTTTGTTTGTTTTTTTCAAAATTATGTCAGGTATCCATTAGAGTTGGTTAACCTCAAACTGTAAAGAGAACAGAAACGTGTTTTTACCTGTTACCCAGATCGGAAACTTTCAGAATCGCCCATGCCTGAGGTTGAAAAACAACAGAACAATTAATGTCCCACTAACTTTCTTGGTACAGCAGGTACAGGGGTGTTCTTTTAATTATAAATGACTGCGCCGTGTAGCGGAATGTCTTGATGAAGCTCTGGATATACACATAAAGAGATTACTATCCATGATATACTTGACAAGCTCTGGATATACAAATAAAGAGATTATTATCCATGATACTCTTGACAAGCTCTGGATATACACATAAAGAGATTACTATCCATGATATACTTGACAAGCTCTGGATATACAAATAAAGAGATTACTATCCATGATACGCTTGACAAGCTCTGGATATAAAAATAAACATATTACAAATACTATCCATGATACTTGACAAATGTTTTTCTTCCCCTTATTATGTGAAATCCTAATGCATCATTGCTATAGTGACAGTATAGTCTATATTTGATAAGGTTTTTTTTCTTTTGCTCGCAGAAGCAGAATGACGAGTTAAATGAAATTAGAGGAATTAATCGAAACTCACTAAACTAAGCGAATGTTAAATTGTATAACATATAAATGTATAGCCTTTCTACAATTTGTCTATATGAAACATCGTTGTTATTTCATGCATTTTCTTTTTTTAAGAGCCGTGAAAGTAATTCTTCAATGTTCCAAATACCGATGAGCCACCCTCCCCTTTTTTTCCGAATCAAATGTTTTTTTTCTCTAGTGCTACCTCTCCGCTATTGTTAAAGGTACAGGGACTTTAGGCCTACACACTTTCCTACATTTTAATGTGGGTTACTTTGGATATCTTACCTCCTCGTCATAAACATATGTTTTGCATTAAACCCGTCCAGAACATCCCGTCAACAACTTCATTTCACCTTGAAACAATCAAATAGAAGATTTGCTCCTTGTACAGCTGCTTAATTACATTCTACAGCCTTCAGTTGAGAACATCATGTGCACGCCTAGTTGTCTACCTGAACAACTCACAAGCGCAGACCCCTACAGCTTTGCACCTGCCGTCAGCCTTCTGAATCTTTTCAATATTTTTTCTGCGGTAATTTATCAATAGCATTCCTTTTTTAAACAATAATTGTCTGTAACTTTTAATGCTATACCGAGAAAGTCCTTTGGAAGTTCATAAACTTTCTCTACACTTATTTACTCGACGGAAACACAAAATTAGGCAAAAACAACACCAAAGAGATTTCTTTCTAAAGTTTATTTTACATTCTCATGTTTAGAATGCTTCATGTGTAGTACTAGTACACTGAATGAGAAATCAGCAGTAGGTACTTAGGTACAGACAAAACAAAGAGATGAACTAGTCACTTTATATTAACTCACACTTTTCCTAAACAAACGTTTACAAATTAACATTATTTCATGAAAATCCTAAATGCCTACAAAATCTGCTTTAGCCACTTTGATTTTGTTGAATTAAGATAATCTGCAAATTTATTGATAAACTTACAATAGTGATTACAAATTAGATGTGTATTATTAGTATTAGCTAATAATCATGGATACACATAAAGCTCCACAAGGAACAGTTTATTCATCCCCTACCTGCACAAAGAGTATAACATTCATTGAAGAACATTATTATTTGTAATGTGTTTTTTTTTTCATTTATCATATTGGCTAACTATTTGTATTTCTAATTTAACATTAGTTCTCTATTGAAAACTTGGTAGACAATAGTTCACAGTGAATAATCATGAGAGAAATGAATTCAGTAGTGGTAATTTGAGTTTTTTCTCAACAAAGACACATTGTGTTGTCATGACAATACTTCTAGTTACAAATAAATTACATGTGAACTGTGCTTACACTTACACCAGATTTCTTCGAGAAATATATACACACATTGATTATTTCCAGTTTCTAACACCATTAACAGCTCACACAGAACAAACAAATTAAGTAGTCAATGCATGTACAAATTCAATTTCATCCTTTAATAAATACTATTGAAATTGATTGTGAAAATTATGAGTTAAAAGGGCTTATTATAGCAGTTTTGATATATTTGGACATTTACTGCCTCTACAATTGATATTCTTTATCAAAATTTAGATGTGGTTTTACATTAAAAAAACATGTATACCTAAATAACTTTCAAAATAAAATAATTTTATTTGATAATTTAATAGAAGAAATGAATGTATAGCAGGATAAGAAATGAATGTATAGCAGGATCAAGTAAAATGAAAATTTATTTTGCAATGAGTCAATGGTATGCTATAACAGCTCTCTACAGAACTAAAAATGATTGGTAGTTTTTAAGGCTATGATATCCTCCAATGGTATGCTATAACAGCTCTCTACAGAACTAAAAATGATTGGTAGTTTTTAAGGCTATGATAGCCTCCAATGGTATGCTATGACAGCTTTCTACAAAACTAAAAATGATTGGTAGTTTTTAAGGCTATGATAGCCTCAAGAACAAATAGTTCTGTATGGACAATGTTTGAAAAGTAGCAATTCTTTTCTTTGCAGAATTTAATTCAATACTTTATATTACATTATAATAATCAAGCTTGCAAAAATAAATTACAATTATATATATACATTATGAAAAACAAAACATAAACCCCAGTTCAAGTCTATTAGAGTTAAGTACAAATACAATGAAACAACAAGTATGGTAGTATTTTTTTTGCCCCCCCCCCCCCCCCCCCCCAAACAACAACAACACAACAACAAGCATACAACATATATAGTTAAATTGTAATTCATTGACAATTATTGTCATCATGGAAGAAAAACTGTATCTGAGTCAATACATCAATGTATATATTTACATTCTAATGCCTTTTTAAAATTCACTTTTTTTTTGGTTATTTCCATAGAGTCACAAAATACAATGCAGGGAATAATGCAGCAGTACTAGTGCTAACCTCTTGAAATGTTGACATGGATGTTCCTAATGTTTATTACTGAGATCTTTGAGCTGGAATCCAACAAAAAAAGGTCTTCTTCATTACATTATATACAGAGTTAATTGAAGCACAACTTTCCACCACAACAATACATGTGAAGAAAGGAATAAATATGTGGAAATATTTTTGTTTTCTTTTGACAGTTATGGGTGTTATTATCTCAAAGAGATAATTTTGTTGAGTGAAACAAACACATTTCCATATTCAAGTGTTAAGCACCACTTTGAAGTTTTAGCATCATCAAGATCTTGAAGTGCCAACCAAGTTCAACTTTTTATCCTGGCAAGAACAGAAAGTAAAATATATTTTTAAAAAAAGCATATTGAACATAATTACTTTAACTTAAGTATTTTTCAACCTGTTGTCAGATATCACAATCAACATGTATTTTTTTTTGTACTGGTTCATGGATGGTGACATGCTTTAATGTAATTAAACCAATGACAAAAATGTTCACAAGTACCAGGGTTTGAATTTGACAAATTTTAGGCCATTAGCTGAATGACACCAATTTTATGTAGCTGCCAAAAGTATTCCATGTGAAAGTTCAACTCTAGATGTCTACACAAACTCTAGATATCTACTAGTCTATAAAATAAACATGGGTTCTCTTTTCTTCAAGAGCAGGTTTTTAAAATACAACACAATAAGCTTAAACATTATACATATATATATCAGTGGTGTGTGAGTTTCTATTTGGATGAGCCACAAGTATTGTACAGCAAGTAGGCTACAGATATTTAATTACATTAAGAGTCTATAAGAATATAATTTACAAACCTTATGTTTTGGACAAAGTATAGACAAATTTTCTTCATCTAGATAGCAATCTATAAGAAATGAAAAAAAAAATAATTTTGCATTAAACTAAACCACGAATTTAAGTCAGTGTGCTAAAAAGGAACAAGTAACTAAGTGATGAAAGAATAAATTATTTATAATATTATAATATGTAGGAATAATTTCAAGCAATCTCATATGATATTTTTTTTAAAAGCCTGGGCACTGACACTTAAACCAAATTAAGCAAACATAAAAAAAAATTTACTGACAAAAAAATAATTTGTTATCAACTAAAGTTTCAATTTGAGAAAAGCAATGATTCCAATACTACCCTATACTAATACTAATAAATAAAAACTAACATTATACATAGGCACCTACTTTAACTTATGCTCAAGGACCATTTTCACTAGTTACACCACTGGATCAAAGCCATTACATGAACCTTGATTATGCAAGTAATAAAACTTTACATTGTCTCCTTACAATAACCTTTGAGCACATTAGAAAAAAGAAGTCTTCAAAAGAGTTTTAAACATACCTTTGTCTATGGCGCAGATGAAATGATATTTCATAGTACATCCTTTATTTAGACATCCTATCATAGCACCTTTTGATCTGCAAACTGAACATATCTATAAAAAAACAAAAAAAACAAATTGAATAATAAATTTTGTGTACCCTTATTATTAATAATGTTTAAAAAAAGGAAACATTAGGCACAATTGAACATTTGAATTTAGGCATGTTTTCTATAAGTAAAAGACTAAAAAGATGTTATATTTCATTGTTGTATTCATACTATTAGGGTTAACTATATGTATTCTATATAATTATAATAATAACAAGCTAAATTCCCCGGCGTTGCCCGTGGTAAAATTAAATAGGCCTATATAAGCTACAGATAAAAATTTCATAAACAACAATGAACAAAAAGCTATAGATCTAATAATTTAAAAAAATTACGATAATTATTATGCACTAAAAATATGTTGGTAAGAACAGGTAATTTTAAATAAATATTAATATTGTAATTGGGTTAAAAATAGTCTTTTCATTTAATAAAAAGCTAAATTGCCTGGTGTTGCCAATGGAAAAAAAAAACATAGGCCTATAGCTTCAGATCAAAAAATTGTATAAGCTACAATAAACAGAAAGCTAAAACCATTTTAAACAAAAAATTATTATTTATTTACTAAAAAAATTTAAGAAAGAAATTTAAACTAAATATTGTAGTCGGATTTAAAAAAAAGCTCGTCTTTTTTTTTAAACAAAAAAGAAGGACCATCCCCGTGTATGGGAATCAAACACCTGTCTCCCGCATGCAACTAAAATAAACCTATAATTATTAAATTTTATTTAATGAAAAAATTTTAATAAAGCTCTAAGTTCTAAAATTCTTCACAATCTTTTTAAAAAAAAGTAACATTAATGGACATTTTTCAAAAAGTAGAAAAAACAACAACAACAACAGAGAAAGCTATCAGTGCGGAATCGAACCCAGGCATGGCAGTCGGATGCGCTAATCACCCATCCAGGGAGAGACACCTGTTGGAAGCGAGCTCGCAAAACTAAAATATGAGACAATAAGGTCATGTATCTTTAAATTAACCCCTGGGGATCGGAATCTACACACACAGTCTACTTTATATATATATATATATATATATATATATATATATATATATATATATATGTAGATTACAAATATAATTCTAGTTCAACTTAGCAAAGTAATAACGAATTGCGTAAATTTTATATTAATAAATACCTATAACTATAATTTTCCTAGGTACACTTTTTTAAATAGTTAATTTTTTCAGGATATTTAGTTTCTCACTTTCTATATGTGGTATTCAATTCTCAGCCAGGAATAGTCATAACTTTTTGTTAAATAAAAAAGACATGCCCTTTTATAACCCAATTACAATATTTATTTTTGATTCCTTTCCTAAATGTTTTCAGTAAAAAATTATTAATTTTTTAAATGACTACAGCTTTCTGTACATTGTAGTTTATAAGATTTTTATCTGTAGCTCAAGACTATGTATTTTTTTCCTTGGGCAACGCCGGGAAAATGAAAATGCAGAAAGTATGTGCCATAAGTCCTTCACTTTATGTTGTTACCCTGTGGACAATTTAGCTGGTATTAAATATAGTGTTTGTATTCTGTCTGTAACTGTTGTCAGCGCATAGAACTGTCCTCAACGGGATATGCCCCATTTAAGCATTATTATTAATATTATTAAATAATGTAAAGTATTGTTTTTAAACATGAGTACATTATATACTTACAGCATCAGCTGCATCTTTAACAGCCTCCTCAAGCCCATACATCTTATTACCAATAAGACAAACACCAGGGGACCACATAGCACATGCTTCATGAACCCAGATTTCTTCTGGAGTGACCAGATCTTCTTCAAATGGTTTAGTTAATAATGCTGATTTCCTCCTTCGGCTGACCATCCTTTCTGATGGCGCATCTTCTTTGCTTTTTCTTCCAGACCCAGTTACATCCGCTGCCCTTCGATCTTTTGAGGTCTCACTCTTCTTACTTTCTTCCAAAGCAATACTTTCAACCCTAGCCAATTCACTTTCTTTGAAATAGGGACCAAAGAGATCACCAAGAAATCTATAACTGCTGTGTTGACCACAAAAAGCACACTCCCAGGGATTTTGACTAATGGTTCTGTTAGAGGGAACCATGGCAACTTTATTGGATGGCAGATTTGTAACCATATGCACTGTAGTAGTACTATGTGTCAAATTATTTTTTTTACTTCTGGACTGCCTATTATTGGCATTAGATACAAGAGCTGTATCTGCAACAGGTTGATAAAAGACTGTTACTTTTTCTGGTGGCGCATTAGGCTTACTGGTAACTCTAATGAAAGGTCCCGTAGTAGACGATTCTCGTTTTCGACGCGATTTCATTAGATCAAGAGTTCTACTGAATTTCATAGATTTAAAAGAATCTTTTAGTTCATCATTTTTGTTTCCTTTAACATCAGTCTTTTCCTTCAACTTTTTAATCCTTTTCTTTCCCTTTTTCCTGGAACTAGCTGTCCTTTTAGTTTTAATGGTTTGTTTATTTTCAGCTTCCACTTTAATATTTTCTGCATTTTTGTAAGACTGTGTGGTCTGGGAGCTGTCTGAATCTATGGTAATAACTAAAGCATTATTCATAGTCAGATCATTTTGGTCTAAATGTTCCTTTTTTATCACAGGTGAAGAGCTTACCAATATATTTGATTTTTCAAGAACAACAATTGGATATTTTGAATTTGATTTCAGAGATGATTGTGATGGTTTAAATAGTTCTGTTAACTTAGTGGGTTCCTCTGTTTGAGTACAGTCATCGAGTTCTTTTTTTATTTTTAAGCTCTTTAAGTTTGCTTCAGTTTTTATTTCAGGGGCAGAAGGAGAGTCACCCGGTGAACTATTGAAGGTTCTTTTGCTGAATGATAAGGCTTTTAATTTTTCTTGGGCCTTATGTCCTGAAGATCTGCGCAGCCTTTTTGATGGCGGGGAATCAGGTTTAAGAATCTTCTTTTCATTAAGATTAGAAACAGTTGGCTTTTGTTCATCATCACTTTCTTTTTTCTTCTCTTCAATCTTCCCACCTGAACTCTGGGATTGGCTTTCGTCTGCCTTGCTGACCAATGAAGATGGGTTATTTGTAGAATCTGAGACAGATGCAACCGACTCATCACTACTACAGTTATTGATAAAGATATCTGAACTGTCCACACCTTCATAATACACATCTTCATCACTGGCATCATTGTTACGGTAAGTCACACAACCATTGCTTCCTGACGTCAGCGTCTCAGCAGACTTTGAACCACCCTCATTTACTTTATTAGCAGTAGACACAGAGCTTAAGTCAGGTTTCTTGGAATCACATTTTCTTGTTGCAGTTGGTCGCTTTTTACTACCATCTTGTGGACTGTCTGAAATAAGGAAATTTCCTTCAGAAACATTTTCAGAACTTTCATCAGAATCTGCATTGCCAGTGCTATCACCACGACTTCTTCCATTTAGCATCACCCGGGAAGTCCTTACAACTCTGCAAATGCCATTTCGCCTGTAAGTAAATCTTTCACAGGCCGCTCGTTCATCTGCCCCCACAGCAATAGAGCATGGAGTAACTCTATTAAAATGAGATGTTCTTTTAGTACCAATAAGCTTAGCCTTAACCAACGTATTCAGATCATGGTTACGCTTAGCACTTACATCACAGTCTTGTTCAAATTCACTTTCCTTTTCACAAGAAGTACCATTAAGTCCATTAGTAATGATGGGAACTTCTGAAAGAACACTAGGCGAACGACACTGCACAAGTATTCGCTTAACATCTTCCATGATTTTACCATTTTTCTTCTCGGGTGATATAATAGATCGATCAGATGTTTCATTGACTTTTTCTATTTCATTTATGTGGAACTTTTTTGGCTCTTCAGGTAAAAATGTAATAACTGGATTTGGTGAAAGATTATGGCCATTGATTTTCAAATCTGTTTTAGTCAAAAGATTTTCTTGTGATAACCCTTTAACTATAGCTATTTCATCTTGAGTATTTTGAGTTTGAAATGATTGTTTGATATTTGCATTTTCATTCTGGGGAGATTGTGCATGTGGTGGCTGATTTATATTTGCACTGTCACTTTGAGAAGTTTTGGCTGGAGATAATTGTTTTACCTTTGTACATTCATTTTCAAAAGCCTGGGGTGGTAAAAACTGTTCTTTATTTGTACTTTTACTATCAGAAATTGTTTGTGCTGACTGACTGACATTTGTACTTTTAATTTCAAAAGTCCGGGCTTGTGAAATCTGTTCTTTATTTGTACTTTCATTTTCAAAAGTCTGGGCTTGTGAAATCTGTTCTTTATTTGTACTTTTAATTTCAAAAGTCTGGGCTTGTGAAATCTGTTCTTTATTTGTACATTCATTTTCAAAAGTCTGGGCTTGTGAAATCTGTTCTTTTTTTGTACATTCATTTTCAAAAGTCTGGGCTTGTGAAATCTGTTCTCTATTTGTACTTTCATTTTCAAAAGTCTGGGCTTGTGAAATCTGTTCTCTATTTGCACTTTCAGAAGTCTGGGACTGCGATAATTGATTTCCATAGTTATATCCATAAGTTTGTGACTGGTATAATTGATTTCCATTCCTGCTTTCAAAATTTTGGGACTGGGATATTTGATTTCCATAGGTACTTTGGGGGGATTTGTTTAACTGTTGTTCGCTTGTACTTTCAGAAACTTGTTTCACATTGGTAAATTCAGACATATGGGATTGAAATATCTGGGCTACCTTTGTATCCTCCCTTTGAGAAAATTGTGAATGGAAAGATAATGTCTCAGAAACTTCTTTTATTTGCAAAGGAGATGAACTTTTGAGAGTACGATCAATGTTTGTTCCTTGCTCAGAAGGTAAATCATGTTTCACACTCCTGTCAGTATATTGTGAAGTCGTCTCTGAATTGTTTAAAGAATTTATACACAATTGTTCACAAGGTCTTGATTGCACTGTATTCATAAATGGATGGGCACCAACATTTGAAAGATTTGTTGAATGATTACTGACTTTATCTTCAGCAACATTCTCCTTTCTATAGCCACTGATGTTGCCATTAGAAGAATGAATGCTTGTTGGAGTAATAGGAGAGCTAATTTGATACTGAAACCCGACAGAATGGCTCAAGCCCTCAGCAAGCCGTTCTGCTGGGCCATCACCGTTTTTTGGACCCTCATCATGGGAAGAAAGACATGCATCATTAACAACACTTTTAG
Organism: Anisus vortex; assembly: GCA_949126835.1. Lineage (NCBI taxonomy): Eukaryota > Metazoa > Mollusca > Gastropoda > Planorbidae > Anisus > Anisus vortex. The sequence continues at coordinate 17,562,027 of OX421494.1, forward strand.
GATCAACGACTTGTGTTTCTGGCAGCATTACAAGTTTTTGTAAGGACATTAGGGGGTTGTTACTCAGATGTGGTGGTAGTGAATATCCACCGCTGCTTTGTTTTATGGGGTTTGCAAACGGTGAGGCGTTACTTGTGCCTGGGTTGGAAGAGATTGAGCAATTAAAGCTTGATTGAAGAATATGTTCTGTGTTGGGCATCACTGAGTGATCACTTGATGGGGAATACATGGGGGTGTTTCGTTGAGATGATGGAGAAGCATTGTATGATGAATAGTTGTGGCTTGGTGTCATGGCACAAGGAGAATAGTGCTGAACATCTGATGGAGACATACCGAGATGGTAGGGAGATGTTTCATTAGAACACTGTGCGGGTGGGCAGCTTTGGCTATGACCACTATAAGTTGAGCCCATATGAATGGGTGACCTTTGAGTGCCACAAGGTGACATCCCCTGATTACATGGTGATCTAAGACCACTAATTCCAGGAGAAGGAATAGGGTTTGGAATAGGTGCTAGAACTGGAGCTGGGGATTTTACACTTGAAGATGAAGGACTTGGGCTGGTCTGAGACGATACTGGGCTTTGTTGTTGTTGTGGGTTTGGTGAAGTATGTGTCATATCTGAGTGTTGAACACTATAATGTGGTGAGCGTGGTATGTGATATGGGGCAGGTCGATTTTTTAAAGGTACTTGAACCTGAAAAAAAAATGCACATAATAAATATGTATTATCAACATACATAACTTCAAGGCTGTGGAGTCGGAGTTGGAGTCTGGGACATTTTGGATACCTGGAGTCGGCACACAATGCACCGACTCAATCTAAATTTAGATTGGAATTTTGTAAAAAGCAAGTTTAAATGTTCCAATTCACAAAAAGTTATAATTAATGACTTCTCTACTGTAAAAATATTATAAAGACCAATGCATGCAGTGCCTCACGTAATCGCAAAACGAATACATTAAGTGACAGTGAAGAAGCATGCTTTTCATTTGCCTCACAATATGGTAATGCATTTGCATATTAATACAGAGGAGTTGGAGTCGGAACATTTATCTACCGACTCCACAGCCCCGCATAACTTCCTTGAGTTTGTATATTTACTAGCATAGGTGCCCAGTTCTCTGAACTGGCAAAAAATTTTTTTTAATACACTGTATCTACCCATGCAGTTATAATGAGCAAAATAGTCTTAAGCAGAGAAAAAGTATTTTCCGGTAATTTAAACACTGCCAGCTACAAATTACGACACAAATTAAAACGTGAATGAAATTTTGTTCCCTTCTTAAAAATTTCCAACTACAAAGTAAATTTAAGTTGTTTACGACATGATTTAACTCATTTGCTACTATTGCATCTGAATGCGGCAAACTCCCCTCCGTACTAATGCGCACAAAAGCGGCGGCCTTGTATATGACTAACCCCTCGTCGTTTATTGATTTTTCGCCAGCCTGGCTTTTAAAAAGGAGGAATATAGTCTGTTTTGTTAAAAAAGAAGATGTTTTTATTACGATTTGTTTTTTTAGCGATGCGCTGTCAAAATATAGGTAGTTTTCAGTGGTCTTTCGTCGTATAATATTTTTTTTATAGCCATCGCATGTAATTTTTTAGCTCATCAATCAGTAGCTCTATACCTCCAAATATAACACTTTTAACAACAGTTCTGATATTAAGGATGATACAGATATAGACGTAGATGAATTTCCATTAGAACTTAATTTATGGTCTTTATGATACTTTATTGGACTTTTTCGCTAGGGATAGTGAAAATATTAATCAAACCCTAGGGTCTCAACACTGAGCTAATGATTGTAAAGATAATTTGACATTTTTATGTATAAAAGTATACATTTCCAGAAGCTCAAACATGTATCTATTTTATGAAGTAATTTTTATTAACATTTAGTCATTAAAAATATTTTAAAATAATTCACTAAATTTAATGAGGAGTTCCTTCCTATTGGTTAGTACTTTGAGGGGCGTTACTGGAATCTAGGCTAGTAGAAAATGAGTTAAACAGGAATATAATTTTTTCCCATTCAAAAATTTTAATGACAAAAAAATAATTTTGACTCTTTTTTTTTTCTCATTTGTGGTTTGGTATTTTTAGCGCCAGCAGATTGAATAATTATAAAAAGTTGGACCAGGAATTTCAACATGTTTATCCTCGTTTTTTGAACAAAATGACCGCTGCGGTCATTTAAACAAAAATCTAAAACCCTGACAGTGTTCACCACAGTAACACAAAGAATATTTTTATACATTTGTAGCAAATTTCATGTCATTCTGTCCAGAATTAAAAATTATTATGCCTAGTATGCAAGTCAGAAGAATTAATAATAGCATACACTATGTTTACCAAGTCTAAAAGGTTTAATCTTTTTTATGAATAATTTATACTTGAGGAGTAAATTTATTTTTAAACACAGGAATAATGAATTGAAAACCAATTGTAATTTTTTTTTTCATCACTATGTGTATGTCTGGGATTAGCTGTTTTAGTAGGTAGATATTGTTTGATGAATTGTTTTTCTATCTTTATTGATCTTGCTATATTTCTTTTAACTTTCAACAGGGAAAAAAAAAATACCATATATATCAAATTTGAAAAATCCTTGTATTCCCTATATAGCTTTTGCTAATACAAAATGGGATACTTAAAATATACTTTTCAGTGTTCTTACTCTTAAATAATTGTCAAATTCCCAAACTTTCAAAAAAAATACAAACCACTCACGACCTCAATTTTAACTTTCCCTATCTTTCAGCCTTCTTCTCTCATTCTCTCAACAATAGTATATAATACAAAAAATTGTGTTTAAATGTTTTTAAGTACCCAAAGAATATTGTTAAGGAAAATATGATGGATTTAAGGATTTCTTAACGTAGTTATTACTTAAAAAGTTAAAATATATTAATATCTTACAGTTTGGTTTGAAGGATAAGCAGAGGCCATTTGAAGTATGTTGTCTGCAACCTCCTGGGGGTTTTGCTGAGAAGTTGAATGCCTCATAGGATGCTGGGGCACATGATGAGAGCATGGCAACATATGTGGAGAATTAGGATTCCCATACGATCCAGTATTTTGGTGACAAGGGACTTGATTCATGTGATGGTTTGAGCTAGAGGTGGCTGGCGCATTTTGAGTGTGCATAGCCTTACTGGGCATTGGTGCAGTGCCAGAGTTTTGAGTCACCATTGTTGTCTGATTGGAACTTTGAGAAGCCATCATATTCATGTGGTGGTGTGCAATGTGAGGACTGGACTGTGCATGACTGTAATTATTAGAAGCTTGGGGATTCATTGCACCAAGTTGTGGGGAACTATGATGGTCAGCATTATAATAATTGTTCATCATGCTATTGTTGGTTCCCATCCTACTCATATCCCCCTGCCTGCTGCCCATCATCATAGACGTCTGGCCTACACCTTGCATTCCATAATTGCCATATCCGCCCATGCTGGTGTAGGGGTTACTTTGTTGACCTATATATCCTGTTTGGCCATACACACCAGCCTGTTGCTGCATCACTGGATAGTGTGACATTTGGTAGTTTTCTCTTGGCTGGTTCATTCTTGCCTGATGAAAACAAACAATAAGTACACTTTATTTATTGCATTTTCTGAGTTCTTTCATGTATTATTGACAATTACTGTATGTACTCGCGTATAGGTCGCAACGGTGGATAAATCACACCACTAGCTTATGATTTTCTTTCTTATATGTTGTCATTGACCCACGCATAAGTCGCACCTCAACTTCCAGGGATTACACTGTCTTTTAACTTCTCAAAAATGCATACCTTTTTAACATAAAAGTAAATATTCACCTTAATTTAGAAACTTTCCTTAAAAAATGGTTTCAATCGTCCTTTAGACTGAACGTCGCCTAGACTGAGTGGCGCCGGTATTGATAGTTGCGCTATACAAGTGCCTTAATTACCATTAACATTGTTTGTAATGATTTCAAAAGCTACACTCTCTTCGCGGAGAGTGTGCTGGCTTTGCCACCGACAATACGCTGTGCTTTGTTTTTGTTGCACCTCTACTTTTTGTTGACATTTTGAATAAAAAAGTGTGACTTATATGCGAGTATATATGGTAGTAGACATAAGAAATGTCTTACAATAAAAAGAACCAAATAATATTAACCTAAACAATACATAGTTTGGCTTTTTAAAATTGTTTAAAATTATATTAATTATAACTATCTAGTTTTTCTATAAGTTTACTTTTGTTGTCTAGAAAAATGTTAAAATCGTGTGCAAATTAATTTTAGCCTATCTGTAAATGAAATGTAAACATTACAAGAAAATTAATATCAAGTTTCTGAATTTGTATATTGAAAAAACGGATTTTATCTTCTGTGTCTAAGAGGTCAGCAACACATGCATAAAGTATTTATTATTTGGCATGCGTATATAATATATAAGCACTTAGTAACAACATACCATTGCAGAAGGATCATAGCCACCACCCCCACCATAGTTGATTCCTGGGATGGGTGGCGCACCTCGCCCATAACCAAAATTGTCAGGGTAATGATGATTCATCCTGAATTGTCATGAAAAAAACAAAACGAATACAAAATCATTTGAGAAAGAATTCCTTCAATTTATGTTTATAGAATAAAACCAATAATTGGTTACAATAATTACAATTACTTATATTTTGTACTAAAATGAAAAAGAGCACTAAAACTTTACTTTTAATTATTTATACCTTTTACTTTTAGAGTTGTTGTTTTTTCAGAATATAATAATCTAAATTTTATTTAAAATCAAATAATGAGCTTCAGTAACAAATATCTAAGATTTTTTAAAATATCTTTTTTTGGGAAGAAAATGAGGATTTCCTTGAAAAATTAGAAACATTTTTGCTTTCATATATCATAGATAGGGTTTAGGTACTTTTTAGTAATTATTCTTATCTAATTAATAATAATTTACAAAAACATTACTAATAGGCCTATGCCAATATTCCCTATATAGAATATGACAATAGATTGAATAGGAGATTTCTCTAATGATACCTAATTAGTCTTTTTAAGTGAAATAGGAAGGAAGATTTAATTTTTTAACACTTGGTGGTGTTTTTTTTCATTTAATGTAATAAAATAGGAATAGGTCAATAGGAGTATAGGCTACATTTAAAAAATACCTTTTAAAAACATCAATTTTATTTTTAAAATGCACTAAACTAGAAAATTATTTATTCTCAATGATTTATTTTAACATTTTAAATATTTTGAGAACGAACAAAATTGTGGGCTCAAAGAAAATAGGCTAAATTTTAAATACTTCTATAGGATAATAGGTGGTATTCTTGTTGTACTGTTTTACTCTTGTTTTTCAAATTCGATGGTCATGGTTGCAAATTGTTGAATAAAACTAGACTAGTACCGGGGTAAGGACTTTATTTTATCTAAGCAATACTATCTAGATTCAATGGTTTGTAATTGTGGATTTAAATGTAGGCTATAGACTATATAGGCAATTGAAGTCTGGCAATAATATATCAACAAGTCACTAGAGTCACGAGAGTCTAGAGTAGGGATGTTAAACGAAAACCGGAATACCGGATTCTGGTTTTGAAACCCAAAACCGGATTTGATTTTCAAAACGGGATTTCGGTTTGTTGGTCGGAAGTTGGAAGGTAATCATTACTTCAAATAGAAAACCCTTTTTTTTGGTTCTTAGCCTAATGGAATTTTTTTAAATAAATAATGATTCGCACAAAACCATTCCTCGAATGTCTTGCTAACACTATTTAGTCTTAGATATTGTGTTTCCAAATACAGACTATGGCTTGCGATAAAAACAACATCAAACCAATTGTTAAGTTACAGTTAACATGAATCTTTTTACTTGTCGGCTCACCTTTAGATGTACGCAGTGAAGAGACGCAAACTAGCCCTTCCCTGTGACCCTGAACAAATCGTCTAGACACCGCGTCTGTGCTTTATTATTAACGGCACTATTAACCCTTAAAGCGCGTAGGGCCACGATCGTGGCTCAGCGTCAACAATACGTTAAGTGCGTGAAGCCACGATCGTGGCTTAGCTTTTTTTCGGCTACATTGTGTCGTTTTCATTCGTTTTTTTCCATAAAAACTTACACATCCGTAAAGCTTAACAACTTCCGTCTCTTCTGGTAGTGAAAGGCAGCCATTTTTTACGTAAAATTTTCCTCGATTCGCAAAATGAACGAAGGTGTTAGTGACTATTCGAAAAGCTACGATGGAATTAATGCATAATTTCAATTATATTTTATTGGTTTTAATGAAATTCTAAACAGTAAGAAGTGTATTGAATTCATATTTGTTTTATTTTAATGATTTAGTTTTCAAAATACTGAAATAGGTCAAAAAGCCGGCAAATAGTTCAATACATTAGCTTCGTGTTTGTTGTTAGCAAAAACATCGTTTTCGAAAGATGGGCGTGGCTAATGATCGTTTTTATTTTAGTTATTATTGAAACAAATTTGTATTTAAATCTGTTTATTTTGCAAGCCTAGGTTAAAACTAGTATATTTTCATCATAATTGTAAAAAATGTGATAGTTAAACAACATTTAATATTTATAATATTTTTTTTTCGAACTGGATGGGTGCGCTCTAGGTTTACTGAGTGCAATGTCGGACTGTACCCTGACTAATTTGTAAATATTACAGGAGACTCTAATACTTACTAATATACTTTTAAAAAATACATTTCTTTAATTTAATATATATATGTCTAAAATTTAAGTGTTTTTTTATATTTTTATTTGATTTTGACTACTTAGTTGTGTGTTAAATTAATAAAAATATTTTTTCGAAGTTTTTGTAAAAAAAATTGCCGTGTAATTATTATATTTTTACATTTTAGATGCTAGATATTGAACAATCAATATGTTTTTCCAATTCCCCAAACTATAAGCTTTAATAAAATGTATAGGTTTATATATCTAATGTAAAAATGTCACAAAAGAAAACAAAATAAAAGCAAGAGGTTTTGAAAGTTTAATGCCCGTCAGTTTTAGCTACACTTTTTAATGCATTTTTGTGAAAATAGCTATGCGCTTTAAGGGTTAAATACACATTCTTTTGATTTGTGCTACGCGAAATCTTTCAATACATTTTTTTACAAGTTATTAGTCTATATATGCCTCTTCAAATGCTTCTTAATCTTATGGTTAACGATAATCGGTAATTTAATTATCACTATTGAAAAATTTATAGCTATTATCGGTTTTATACAACTAGCCCAGATTTTTTTTTAGTTCTAAGGAATTGTATGATAAAGAGTACACAATCATATTGTATTCAAACAAATCAACCCTTGAATGCCCTGCAAAACTAATTAAGTTTGAAGTATTTTTCAAATATACCTACAAAACTACGCACATTTGGCTTTTCCGGTGGGGGGGGGGGGGGGGGGGGGGGAAACCGGTTTTAACATCCCTAGTCTAGACTATACAAAGATTGAATTAATTTATTAAATTATTTTGTTTTATCATCAGTCATCAGCACCCACCCAGACTTGATCCCAATTCCAGACCCATCACAAAAAGTTACAGATATTTAAATCTACATGACTGTTATGACATAGAGTCCATAGGATAGACCTATGCCTATGCCTATATTATGCTATGTAAAAAAAACATTCTTTTAAGGCAAGGCGAAGTTTAAGGATTTAATTAAGGCATTTCTCTAGTGACACTCTAGTGACTAGTCGTATTTAAAATATTTGCAAAATAATAATTTAATTGTAAAAAATGCTTTTAAGTTTAAGGTTATTATTAAAAACTTTTATTTTTAATTTTAGGCCAAATTTAGGCCTATTTAATTTTATGTTGATTGACATCTCAAATTCTTAGCTTTAGGATTTTAGGCTCTATAATGACTCTATCAATTAGGCCTATTTAATATAACTGATTTATTCGCTAACATAACGAAACTTTTAAAAATTGTATTTAGGTTAGGCTTTAAATTTTAATGCTATACTATTCTGCAGTGCAGTTGTCATAGTCTCAGTCCTCTCGTTTCTTTTTTAGTCCTAGGCCTAGTATATATCTAATGTAAACAAGACGCTTTAAAAATCTTTTTTTTTCTAAACAATTAAAGCTCTGGTCTTTGTTGTATTCAAAATAATGGAGCAATGTCCCTTAAATATTTTAAACAAATAATAAAACGGGTGTTTTATTTTTTTTTTTAATTAAGCAGACTAGAACCAAGCACAGCAGGCAGCAGCCATGTTTGATTCCTCGTGCTATATCTTACCTAAGTTGTACACCATTTAGTCACCGAATAACATCTTCGAAAACATTAAAAGTCTAACATGCTGCAAAAATGTGTTTATTTTTTAATTAATACAATTTTATAAAACAATAATATTGTTTATAGGACTCAAAAGTAACGATCTTCTTCGTTATAATCATAATGGCTGCTCATCACGTGACTTAACATTGAGGTCGCGGGATTTGTCAAGTTCAACAAAACAATAACCGGATCATTGAACTGAACAGTTATATTAACTTATATCATCCTTATATTAATCAAACCCTAAGCTTTTAGAAAAATGCCTCAACTCATGCTATGACCCGTTAAACTCTTTCGAAATTATTAATTTTTTTTTACCTATTGACCTATATATTAGTAAGCCTATTCACTAAATAATTTTATATTTAGCTATTACTATTAGTCCAGCTAAATTTATTAAATGCGCATTTATGATTTAAGAATACGCCAGCCTTCTGCCGTGGTCTACTAAACTACTCATACCCTACCACGCGATATATATATATAAAAAAAAAAGCCCACACAAGAATGAGATTGTTGTTGTACATAGACTACATATGGAGGCTCTATGGAGCTATATCTTAGATCTCTTTATATTATGATGACTTAACCCTTCCCGTACCGACCTACTTCTATCTATGCTGCCTTCAGTTCCGCTATATACGCGCCCGGGACTGTAAGGGTTAATAACTAACGTGCATAGTGTAGCCTTCTATTATAGGATATATATTATATGTAGCCTATATTTATTAGGTAGTTAGGGTCTATTATATATATTTTATATAGATCTATAATAGGCCTAAAGGGCATACGTAAAAGCTAGTTTTATTCAAGTAGCCTAATCAATTATAATATGTATGCGTATATTTTCTAAGATGCTAATTAATTTCAAATTGCAAACAGGAAACGCGCTCCCCTGGTAGCCAAAAAAAAAAAAGAGTTATGGCGGTCTAGGTTCGAATTAACACCTTGCCATGAAATACTCTCTGAAGAATTTTATCTTGATGCTCGAAGTGGACCTATCCGCGTCACACATTTGCAAGGTTATTTGTCGATCACGATGGACAAACAACAATTAAATTCAGACGACACTTCAGTGTGGAAAAGGGAGAGGAGGGGGCAAAGGACCGCCCTTCTTCCAAGACGGGATGGGTATAGGGCTGCAGTGACAAATGTTAATCTAATGGCGGGCCGCACATAGTCTATATTATGTCCACTTTGTAAAAAGTCTTTGTGATCAAATTAATAGAAGGTAATTGTGACCATATTTTAAAATATAATGAATAAATAAAATAAAATGTCATTAACGGTTTCATATCTTGTTACTTGTTAATAATGCATAGGTGTCTGCAAACAAAGTGTCAAAGTGGACATAATATAGACTATATGCGGCGCGCCCATAGATTAACATTTGTCGCTGCAGCCCTACACACAAAATGTTTGCCCACCCCTGCATTATATAGGCCTACCGTGGGCAGTACAAACATTAATTAGTTGGTTTTATTGCGTAGCCTATGTCATTTTTTAAATATTTTCTTCAAGTCAAGGGCTTTATAATTATTTTCTACGTCTAAATAAATTCCTCAACACAAAAAGCACAACCACTGGAATGAAAGATAAAATGTCCATAGGGCACTTGGACCTAGGGATGACACCCAAATGTCCATAGGGCACTTGGACCTAGGGATGACACCCAAATGTCCACAAGGCACTTGGACCTAGAGATGACATCCAAATGTCCACAGGGCACTTGGACCTAGAGATGACACCCACATGTCCACAGGGCACTTGGATCTAGAGATGACACCCAAATGTCCACAGGGCACTTTGACCTAGAGATGACACCCACATGTCCACAGGGCACTTGGATCTAGAGATGACACCAAAATGTCCACAGGGCACTTGGAGCTAGAGATGACATCCAAATGTCCACAGGGAACTTGGACCTAGAGATGACACCCAAATGTCCACAGGGCACTTGGATAAGAGATGACACCCAAATGTCCACAGGGCACTTGGACCTAGAGATGACACCCAAATATCTGTAGGGCACTTGGACCTAAAGATGACACCCAAATGTCCATATGGCACTTGGACCTAGAGATGACACCCAAAAGTCAATAGGGCACTTGGACCTAGAGATGACACCCAAATGTCCGTAGGGCACTTGGAACTAGAAACGACACCCAAATGTCAGTAGGGCGCTTGGACCTAGAGATGACACCCAAAGGTTCACAGGGCACTTGGACCTAGAGATGACACCCAAATGTCCACAGGAAAATTGGACCTAGAGATGACACCCAAATGTCCATAGGGCACTTGGACCTAGAGATGACACCCAAATGTCCACAGGGCACTTGGACCTAGAGATGACACCCAAATGTCCACAGGGCACTTGGACCTAGAGATGACACCCAAATGTCCACAAGGCACTTGGACCTAGAGATGACACCCAAATGTCCGTAGGGCACTTGGACCTAGAGATGACAGTGAAATGTCCACAGGGCATTTGGACCTAGAGATGACACCCAGATGTTCACAGGGCACTTAGACCTAGAGATAACACCCAAATGTCCATAGGGCGCTTGGACCTAGAGATGACACCCAAATGTCCACAGGGCACTTGGACCTAGAGATGACATACTAATTTCCACAGGGCACTTGGACCTAGAGATGACACCCAAATGTCCGTAGGGCACTTGGACCTAGAGATGACAGTGAAATGTCCACAGGGCACTTGGACCTAGAGATGACACCCAAATGTCAGTAGGGCACTTGGACCTAGAGATGACACCCAAATGTCCACAGGGTACTAAGACCTAGAGATGACACCCAAATGTCCGTAGGGCACTTGGACCTAGAGATGACATCAAATGTCAGTAGGGCACTTGGACCTAGAGATGACACCCAAATGTCTGAAGGGCACTTGGACCTAGAGATGACACCCAAATGTCCACAGGGCACTTGGACCTTGAGATGACACCCTTTGATCAATTTGCTCCGAAGGGGTACTGCACTAAATTTAAAATATGAACGTAGTCTCAACAACACTATTAAAAAATTGATTTTTACCTAGAACAAAAACAGAATTCTATACTTTTAACTTAAAAATAAAACTATCACTATTACATACAAATTCATTTTTTTTTTTTAAACAGTTCCATTTAAGAGTTTAGGATGTAAAACAGGTACAACCACTTCATCAGCATAGAATAGAAGGTTTGAAGTCGATAAAAATTAAAAAGCACCTAATACTAATAGTTAAAAGTTTAAAAATTCAACAATTAAATATTTATCCAGAAAACACGAACACAAAACAATAAATGTTTCTGAGATTAGTTTAATAATGGCAACAAGAAAAAATGGTGAACTGAGGTTATATAATAAAATAAGATTATTTGTATATTCTGCTCTTGGATGAATCTTTAACTTTAATTAAACATTTATCTCAATACTATCATTAAAAGAAATATTTGTATCTTATTTTAATTAGGAGAAACTCAGTATACATATATATTTACAGCAGCCTTATCGTATCAACAATAAGGGTAGCTTATCTTATCAACAATAACGGTAGTTTATAGTTTCCTAATCAATTCAAAGTAGGAAAAAGAAGAACATAACTTTGATAAATTTAAATACATTTTGATACATGCCAAAACACTTGAATCATCCAAAGACTTTTACTTTGAAATGCACACATGTCATTAGAATGCCCTAGCTGGTTTAACAAAAAAAAAGTCAGATTTAAAAGAAAAAAAATGATGAATTAAACTTCAGCACATGCTTATGCCTGTTTCTAAAAGTTTCTTAGACATGAATAACAGTATAAATCATTTTTTGACAATTTGAATAACATCTTCATCAGCCATGAAGTGAGTTAAGCCGACCCTCTGTGGGCTGTACTTCACACTTTGACCCTAAAATATAAAGCACACAAATTATCAGTAAAACATTTTACCTGGAAAAGCTTCTTTAAATGTTCCTACTTTTGGTCTATATTTTGAAATGAAGAAAACTCACCCAAACTAAAGCGTATTTGAATGTTTCAGCTATTGATCTGTGTATGACATGACACTGGAAAAAAAAAGTGTTGTTTTGTTTTCAAAACATTAACCTTACTCTTATAATTAAGATAACATCATACTATGTCATAATAGTGGGTTATGACAATCATGACAGGTTGATAGAGTTAATATTGTTGTGTTTCACAACACTTTACTTGATACAAAACCCATTATCAGGGGCGATGCCCCCCCCCCCCTGGAATTATTTAAAATTATATTCTCAACAGTTTTTCTTTTTAAATATGCACTCAATTTGTGCCAAAAATGTAGTAAATGTTTGTCCCGCGAAAGTTATGCCCACCTGGAAAACATTTCTGGTTTCTCCTCTGCCCATTATTAAATACGTAATTTAAGTTAGGATTTGATAGAATTCCTATTGTAATAAAATGTAAAAATACATTATTTTAATATAAAATTAAAGACACTTACTACATGTTCTACTGTTGCCCCTCGTCTCAATATCAATCCATCTTCAAAGTCAGGTCTCTCTGTTAGAGATTGGACAAGTTTTATTTATTTCTATATAAATGTATAGTTAGTTAAACAATGAAGAGGTTTGTCAGATGGCTTTGTGATGCCTCCAGAGCATTCATAATTTGATTGGGTAGAAGTGATAGGTAGCAGGGTATGCGCTTTACCATTTCCTAAAATAGTATCCGAGATATAAAAGGGAGGCTATGCCGGATAAGACCTATAGAGACATGATACGTTATGAATCGCTAAAACCTTAAAGGTAAACATTTAAATGGCAGACACAGGTTTAGATAGATCAGCAATGTGAAAACTGATCTATGTCAGGCAACCCTGCATGGGTGGTAGAGATATAGGAAATGATTCAGTAATGAGTAGCAGGGAATCATCTCATATGGCTTAGGCAAGCCCTGAGCATAAACCAACCAAAGTCCTAAAAAATCCTATTTGGCAATTCAGGTAAGCAATGTTTTAAAGCATTAAGATTAGTTTTCCCAAGTTAAGAAAACCTGCAGGGAATTACAAACAGCTATTGCAGGTAAGCAATTTACAAGTCTACAGTATAATCATAATCAAAATGTGTGCACTGGCATGTAAAATTATGAGCTATGTGCACACACTGGCATGTAAAATTATGAGCTATGTGTACACAACGGTATGTAAGCTTCAAGTATGGCTATGTAGTCAATTAGGCTTGTTAAAAATCTGTCTCCAAAATGACACAAGAAGCTATCAATGGGGATAAAAATATCAATGAAATTCAAGCAACACTTTTGGTATACAAATGTAGTACTAACAAACACTTACGTCCTCTCTTTTTAGTGTAGACACGTAATAATGCAAGATGTTCCCACATTTCTTCTAGTAAACTGTCAAGATTCATTCTCAGGTTGCAACTAAAATTAAAAAAAAAAAAAAGAACACAAATTAAAAAAATTATTTTATAGTTATAATATTTAGCATTGAAAACTTACAACAGATTTAATCAAATTAAAAAAATTATTATATAGTCATATTTAGCATTCAAAACTTACAACAGATTTAATCAAATTAAAAAAAATATTTTATAGTCATAATATTTAGCATTGAAAACTTACAACAGATTTAATCAAATCAAACAAATTATTTTATAGTCATAATATTTAGCATTCAAAACTTACAACAGATTTAATCAAATAAAAAAAATTATTTTATAGTCATAATTTAGCATTCAAAACTTACAACAGATTTAATCAAATAAAAAAAAATATTTTATAGTCATAATATTTAGCATTCAAAACTTACAACAGATTTCATCAATGAAAGCTTTCAGTTTATATTAAAATTATGGATTATAAACAAAATATATAGAATGTTATCTCAGAAAATTTGAAAGGACATGCTGCACTACATAACTACATTCCCTTAATGTCAGTCAATATATTATACACATCAGATACATCAAAAGGTGAGGCTAACAAAGCACCATATCGGCTATTCAAAACAAGATAAAACATATTGCATTTAAATATTCTGTAAATAGGTTAAACAGTCATTTTAGGTACCTTACTACAACAGTATGAGGTTGTCTAGCTAACCGATCAACTTCTTCTATAGAGATTTGATCTATCTTGTTGTAGACCTGGAAATGAAAATGGTATTCTCAATAAGCATTCACATGGTGAATAAATAACTAAGAGATGAATGACTAGTAGAACAGACATGCAAAAACTTACATATAAACAAGGCATGTAGACTCTGTTACCCAGAATAACATCCACAAACTGGTCTGAAGTACAATCTTCTCGAAATAAGACTTCAGCATTAAATATTTCTAGTCATGTGTTAAAGATAATGAAATTCACGCAAGGGTACTGAAAGCAAAAGACAAAATTACCCAAAGCAAGAAGGAACAAAAAACACAGAGTATGATTTACTTTTTTTTATAAAATTGTATTATCATGTATTTTAGAAAAACAAAAAAAAACAGAATGTTCCATTCTGTCTAATTCCTATAAAATATTTTCTATCACTAGCTAATATGTCTTTGTAATTTAATGTGATTCTACTTGCATTTTTCACAAATATTGCAGAAAGACTGAAACAAAATTATTAGCTAAAAAGGATACTGTATTCATGAAGAATTAATTGAACCATTTTCTCATTAGTTTTTGTTAATGGAACCATGGAATTGAAGGAGATGCCACCACCTTTTTTTGGCTTAAAAGAAAATGTATCAAAATTAATTTTTTTTTTAATTTTCATACCTGGACATCAATAACAATGTAAATAGACAAAATAATTTTATTTTAAAATTTGATATATAAAACAGCAACAACAAATGAGTACCTTAAAATAAATATTTGGTTTCCTTGTATTGAGTCTTATCCCCACTTCTTCCAATTCCTTTTCAAGTAATACCCTAAAGGAATATATTCATTGGCACATTCACATTTATTTATATAAACACAGTAGAAAAATGATTCCATACAGAAATGGTGTAACGAACTAAAAAATTGAACATGACAAAGTAAATTATATAATTGAAGCATGACTTAGTTTCAGCAAATATGTTTATAAACATTTCACAAACCTCTGAATGTCACCTTTTGTAGCATCCAACATTATTATTATCAAATCAGAAGTACGAGCAACTGCAATAACCTGTCGACCACGTCCTTTACCTGGATAAATTCAACAAGGTTTTCTTTTAAAGAGAACATACTAAAAATGTTAAAGTGAACAGTTTTCAGTTTAATATTTCTCAGCACAATGAAAGGAAAAAAAACAAACAATGTGCAGTTACCTTGAGCTGCGCCTTCAATGATGCCAGGTAAATCAAGAAGCTGTATATTAGCTCCATTGTGCTGCAATAAATACATATTTATTAATATTTTTAGTTTTTCTCCTTTTTCTCTAACAATCTTTGTCAATTAGAATCAATTACATTAACTAATATTTGTTGATCAAATTTTCATACATTATTATTCATTATATATTCAGAAGTACAAAACTGTCAATGAAAATAACAGTACATTAAAAAGCTAATTTTTCAAACCTCAATGACACCAGGAATACAAGTCAATGTTGTGAACTCATAGGAAGCAGATTCACTGTGTGTAGATGTCATAGTGTTCAAGAGTGTAGACTGCAAAAACAAAATCAAAACTTCTCCATTAAGTCAATCCTTTCCCAATACATTTGTGTAAGTTTGTTCAGTTTTTAAGTAGTTTATCTTATACTCAAAGTTGTTAATTCTTAGCTGTACAGCCTTTAAAAGCCTTAGAATAACTATTGCTGTTATGTACAAGTAAAAGTGTCTAGAAACTTTTTTTGTGTGCTATTTTGTTTGTCAGGCCACAATATTGAGAATTTAAAATCACCAGTCTATTCATTTAAACAATCTGGAGTACAAAAGATAAACTTGCCCATTGATGAAAAAACCAAGATTTAAATAATAAAGAGCTTTGGTTAAAATAAAAAGTACAAGGTAAGTAAGTAAGTTTCCCTTTCAGGCCAAGTTGATCTATTTTGATAATTTATGCTGCCTTTTACATGATATGTAAAACATAGTGCAAAAGTAGTACATTTAACTGGCTATTTGAAATGTTTCATAAGCGTATTCTTAATAGCTCACAAGCGCATTTTAAGTCCGTTTACCGTATTTTGAAGTTTAACATATATATAGCCCAGATAAAGTGGACAATTACTGATTATGGTATTGGACCATAAACATGTAGGCTTCTTTAGGATTTACTTTTTTCTAGGACATTTTTGGTAATTTTAAAAACAATAATATTGGAACATAAACCTCACAAGTCATGAAATACCGGTACTAGGGAATCGTGTGGCCAGCACAATGCCAAGCTTATCACCAACTACTGTCAGGCACCCTTCAGAGCTGGGTATACTCAGTGAAACTTTTCAGGCCCAGAAACAAATTCTTCACCAGGATTTGCACCCAGGACCTTTAGTACAACAGCTGAGCACACTGCCACTAGGCCTCAGCCCATAGAGTCAGGGTTAATGTAAAAAAAATCATCTTAGATGGATAAGTTACACTATAATTTACCTTTCTTTGTCAAATACTGTCTTGTTCTGTAATTATAGGGATGACTATTTCTGTAGTAAAAGAGTTTTTAAGTAATTTTATTTCCACCTGTCATTGAATTAATTAAAAAAATTGCATTACCTTGCCAACTGAAGGGAAACCGATAAGTGCTACGCGTGCATCGCCCGACTTCATAACATCAAAACCTTCCCCCTGTAATTAAAAAGGTATATATGTAGATATCAGTTCTTAATACAAAATAAAGTAAAGAAACAAATCCTTTCTCTTTAGAAAGCCCTATTCACCTTTTGCCCAGATTTTCCAGTTGGTTCCAGTAGCTGCTGCCTTAGTTTGGCTATCTTGGCCTTCAAGAGTCCCAAATGATATTCAGTAGCTATAATATAATAATATAAGTTACATAGAATATATTTCTCATTTTTTTTTAGATCTGATTAATACATAACATATATGCTATCATTATTTTTTAGTAGAATAAATAACTAGAATTTTAATTAACCCTTATTCCTAGAGCAATGCTAAAATGTAAATTTTAAAATCATTTTTAAGAGTAAGAGACAAAATTTTTTTTTTTAAATTACCTTTATTTTTTTGAGTTCTAGATATTTCATTTTCTATGTCTTGTATCTTTTCCAATATACCCATTTTGGTTTTGTTTTTAGTCTTGTTTTATTTACAGATAAATAGGCTTGAGGCTTAAGTCTTAAACTTTGTAGAGGGTAAGGAGTAGACCCAAATATGACAAACTTGAATTTCTGATCAAATAATTTGACGATCACTGCATCAGGCTGATAGAGCTATCTAATATTAATAGCGAGTACTCCTAAAAGAAAAGAAAAAGATTTTATTTTTGCCAGCAGGTACAGCTAAAGTATTCTAACTATATAGCAAATTTAAGTTAAAAGACATTATAACTTGAATTTTAATACTAAATGAGACTACAAATTTTAATTAAAGAATTAGGCTCATGTAGCCAAATAAAACTATGTAAGACTTTCAGATATATGTTTATGAAGTTATGAAAACAATACTTATTACTAGTATTACTAATTAAAACAGTAATAGTACAACAGTAGGCCTAGTAAGCCTATATTTCCTACATATAACTGGGTAGGCTACCTGAAATTTTTCATAAGAGTATTCTTACTGGCATATTTTTAGTCTGTTGACTGTATTAAAAATTTTTTAATTGTAAATTACATTTAAAAGTTAGACCAGATAAAGTGGGGATTTACCAATTATGGTATCATACCATAAAAACTTAGGCTTATCTTTAGGTAATAGCAATAATATAGCCTACTTTTTTCTCTGACATTTTTGGTAATTTTAAAAATGAAAATATCGGACCAAAAAGTGTGACAGATTTTTAACACAGTAATTTCTGTATCCAAATAGTAATGTTATGACAGAAACCCTAGAAAGATCAAAACTCTTAAAGAACAATATTCTTTTTTAATCTCTCCTAAAAAAATATTGTTAAAATTTTCATTGCCCATATTTTCTTTCAATAGCCTAATTGTAATTGTGCAGAACACAGTGGGGCCTCAAAAGCATAGGAATGTCTAATAGGACAGCAAACTAACCCCTTAAACACACCCAAATGAAAATCATTTGCCGACTGCTGCCGTTTGTGATGGCAACTTGGGGCCCCATTAGTCATTAGGTTTAAACCGCATTGTACCGATGTGGGAAATCCATATTCGGCGTTCTAATGAAGATTCTCAAATGAATGCCGAATTGTTTTCTTTTAGGATTTTTTCTTAAGGCCGACTTCTGAAATGCCCGAATAGAAACCTAATACCCTTATACCTAATTAGAATGTGTGAATTTAAACGTTAAGTGGCCATGTGTTTTGGAGTTACACGTATTGAAGTGCTAATAGAGACCAGTTTTATGGCGACTGTGGTTAGAAGATCTAAAAGATTTTTTTCTTTCTTCTTGTGATGTTGCCCATATCATTGAATAGCCCCAGGTCATCCCGTGAAGTGGTAAGAGAAAAAAAAAGTTGTATGACCGACTCAGTGGGAGTCTAAGAGTGCGAGGTTTCTTTCATGTTTCTTTCATGCTTCATGATACCATGTCAATAGTTTATAATAGCTCTAGGCTATATCTGCCGTCTTCGTGTTTTTCAATAGATTTTGATCTAGTTATTTGTTTTGTTAGTTTTGAAATACATTAGACTAGTATTGCAACCTAAATTATATAGATATCTAGTAATAAACGATCTGTATATTGTTGTTTATAACATTTTCATGTATTTTTAACTGTTTGATGGAATAAACGTTTTTAATTAGTTCTGTTTTTAAAGTTATAAATCGAGTTAGTTTTAGTACCGTAGATGTTAGAAATTTCAATATCATTTTTTAAATGTTTTTTTTTTAGGAATTGAAACATAATTAATAAAGTTTAAGCTCATTTTTTAAATTATTTTTTTTGTGTAGAATTTAAATAGGATAGACTAGATCTAATCTAGACCTAGACATTTATAAAAAAATAAATTGTATATTTAAGTTTAAAAAAAAATAATTCTTTATTATGAATAGATCTAGATCTAGATCTACCGAGTAAAATGAATACAAATATATTTTTTTGTACTTTCATTTGAGTTTCATTAAAAATATTAAAATAATTTAAAAAAAAATTCAATACCAGGTAGGTTGATTTAAACATCTAATAGTCTTCAATTTTTTATTATTAATTTTACATTTTTTTCCAGATTTTATTGTATATATGGAATAACCCAATTGAGATTAGGTCTTAATATGGCCTTCAAAACGCATAAATGGTTTTCCCCTAATCTTGCCTTATAATTGTTATAATTATAATGGTTTCAGCCCGCGTTTCCCTGCATGGAATAGGCTCCCTTTTTTTTTTTTTATTACGGGCCGACTTGTAAAATGTCTGACTAGAAACCTAATTGCTCTTGAGATGACAGACTTCAATAGAATGTGTGAATTTAAATGTTAAGTGGCAATGTGGTTTGGACACACGTTGAAGCGATAAAAAAGAGTTTTATGACCTTTGGTCAGTAGATCTGTCAGTAAGAGATTAGTTTCTTGCATTTGTAGTCTAAGTTTTTAGTGTGTTTTTTTTTCTCTTACAGCCAATGAAAGAACTCGATGGTGCGTAGCGCGCCATTTTGTCGATAAAGTTAAAGGCTCTCTTTCTTGATTCACAATTGTTCTAATTCTCTTGTTACTCTTGTAACGAGCAGAGGGATTACATTTTTTTCTATAAATTCTATTATATACTAGGTAAGCTCATATGCCACGAGACCAACCGAATTGTCGAATAGACCTATATAAGACTTATATGTTAATAAGTTAATACTTAGACTTAATAATTATATTAGGATTACGGTAGGCCTATTAGTATTACTAGTATTAGTAGGAGTAATAGGAGGTATTAGCCTTCCTATACTCTATACTGTATACTATATTTTCTACCATTTGGAATTTGGTCATTTGGTCCATTACCATCTAAATCTAGTCTAGATCTAGACTATCTAGATTAGATAGTCTAAGTCTAAGATAGTCTTGTCTATTTCAGGCTTAAATTAAATTGTAAACCTTCATTCTTCATATAAATTAATCAATATACTAATATAGTTAGGTACTTCAATAAAAAATTCAAATTATTAACACAAACATAAAACCTATACTGTTAGATAGATCTTAATGAGACCTTTCCAATGATACCTCATTTATCTTAACAGGTGAATTAGGAGAGAAGTTATGAATTTTTGAACGCTTGAAAATGGGGTCTATTTGAGCTATATAAAAATGAAAAAAAACTGTGACCGAAATTTTTGGTCGAAGGCATGAAAAACAGTATAAATAAAAAACCGTTGGAGATATTGATATAATATTTCATACAGTGATATAGCATTATTAAAACTACATGTTAATTATGTCTTTTGGGTTATTTGAATTTATTTTTTTTAATAATGAATAAAAATTTAATGAAAAAGGGTTCAAAATCAATACGCTGCTGACTTCTAAAAGTTAGATTGCTCAAAAACTAGTGGAGGAATAGGGTTAATTCTTTTCAGGTACACAGCTGATGTTATAGACTTGAAAATTAATTCATAGATTTGATGTCTGGGACAAACATGTCTACATTTTTAATAGAAAATATATTAAAACAAGGTTTTAACAAAAACGACAATACAGTAATTAAAAAAAAAAAAAAATTGATAACTATCTTACAGGTATGTGTAAAATGTCTTTATTATAGTTTTATAATATATTGTAAACTTAAAATCAATCTAATAATATAGGAGAAACACTTCACATAAAAAATTTGAAATGGTGAAGATAATAAAAGGCACGTAAAATTAATACGAAATATTTACAAATTAATTCATAACTTTTAAACTATTAAAGCTATATACACAAGACTTTGTACAGAAATGCATTTTAATCTACATTATAATTATAAAATAGCTTGGCACTCTAATTATTTAAAGAAAGTTTTAATTTACTTTTTTATTAATAATACAGCGTCGCAAAATAAAGGCATTTTTACGAAAAAAATTATAACTTTAAAACTATTCAACATAACTTCCTGAAACTTTTTCCAGAAATGTAAATTTATAAGTACTACAATATTTATCAAAAGCTTTCATCAATCTAACAAACTTACTATAAAAAAAAAATAAAGTGTAAAATTCAGTGCCGCAAATTTAAGACATTTTCAAGAAAAATTTTTTAATTTTAAAACTATTCAATATAACTTCCTAAAACTTTTTCCAGAAATGTAAACTAATAAGTATTACAATATTTATCAAAAGCTTTCATCAATCTAACAAACGTACTTTAAAAAAAAAAATAAAGTGTAAAATTCAGTGCCGCAAATTTAAGGCATTTTTATAAAAAAAATTATAACTTTAAAAGTATTCAACATAATTTCCTAAAACTTTTTCCAGAAATGTAAACTAATAAGTATTACAATATTTATTCAAATCTTTAATCAATCTTACAAACTAGAATTTAAAAAAAAATAGTTGTGTAAAATTAATTGCCGCAAACTTGAGCATTAAACAAGAAAATGTATGATCTTATAACTTTAACCTATAATTAGCCTAATATTTTTACAGGAAACCTCACCTATCAATACTATCATAGGCCCTACAATATTTACTAAAACCATTGATCTAAAAAAAGTGAACTTTAAAATAAAAGTTTGTTAGAGAACTAAAATATAGAGAAATAAAAAGCATAATTTTTGATGTGAAGATCACGAAGTACCGCAGGTATTTATGTTAGTCCATCTCAGTCTTGCTTGGCTGAAGATGCACCCACATTATTTTTTACTGGCAAAGAAAAAGAAAAGGCATTTGATTTTAGTATATTAATATATGAAAGTATTATATTGGTACAATGAGCAACAATCCTATGAAAGACAAACATTATTAGATTTAAATTTTACCTAAGACTCTCAGCTGTACTATAATAACAGGCTGCTGCAGCTCCTGCAAAAGTGCTATACGGAAAGGGTTCTCCTTGCAGTACTCCGACAGAAACATTAGGAGAAAGCCCTTTAACTGCACAATTACACCTGCAGAGTGAAATAGAATGTGCAGCCTGTTGCCAACATATCTGGGAATTATTCCGGTGCTGATGTCTGAGAGCCTTAAGAAAGTCTTGAAACCAGCTGGATCCCCTGAGTTCATTTTATATCTAATAGAAACAAGGGGTAAAAAAGTTAATAATAATACACTCATATTACATTAGGATTTAACAAGAAATTACAAGAAATTATAATTTTACAATCATTGCTTACCTTAACTTTCCAACCGCAAGAATCAAATTTGCAGCTCCACCTTCAGCACCAAAGATCTCGCCCTTGGTACTGCAGTGGGCATCGTAGGTTTTTAAAACCTTTTTGGCTTCAGTAGCCAAGCCATCCAAAGGGTGCACACTGCAGTGCAGCTTGACCAATGGTTTCTGCAGTACCCGACTGAGCTCATTACTGACACAATTGTTGACAAGTGCCTTGTCTGAAAGTGTGCTGTGGAATAAAGAATGAAATTTTTCCAGTACTACCTTTTGTTCTAAATTGGTATGCTTGGAATGCAAAATAGATAGGCTGTCTAAGGTCTCTAATAAGTGCTGTACGTAGTCTGATGTCGAGCCACCCGCTAGTTTCCCTATCTCTAAAGTACAAGTCAATCCATTAAGCGAAATGTTAATTTCGTTAAAATGGAACCCGTCAATAGAAGTCGCGTCCCAACCTATCGTAGCTACAGAGTCAGGCGATGATGAATATAACCACTCTGCTACTTGCAAGTCCGAAATGATACCCATTTCGTATGCCATCTGTGCTATGGTATTAGGGGCAGGAAACCTGGTCAGAGCTGTATTTGTTAGCTCCTTAAGTACAAACTTAACCAAGTGTTCAGCTTTCTCCACAGGCACATTACTTTCCAAGCAAGTAAAGAGGCACTTTCGAATATGGACACCGTAGACCTTTTGCAGTTTACCATCATCCTCATCGCCAGGGATATTACAGTCATCTAACTGTTGTTGCAGTTGTTCAATAGTAATATTAGCTTTAGTAATCATACTTGCCTTTTTATCAAGGGACTTTTTCAGAGATGATATTTCCTTTTTCAAAGTATTCCTCTCTATCAAACTCCTTTCTTCTTGAGCCCTGAGCCTTGCATTTTCAGTTTGCAATCGTACCACGTTAGACGCCAGAGAGCTTCTCAACTTCTTGCAGTTCTCGATGATAGTCTCTTTTCTTTTCAATTTTTGATTCATTCTTTTCATGGAGACTTTTTTTACCTTTTTCATCTTCAGCTCTCTGATGGTCCTTTTCGCAGACAGAAGCTTTGCCTTTAAATCTGAAATACTTTGTAAAAAGGCATCTCTATGTAGTTCCCTATGACAACAAGAAGCCAACTCTGGAACCACTGGAGTTGGAACAATTTCTTTCCTTTTAGTCAATACCCTCTTAAGAGCCAAAAAAGGTTCCTCTAACAACTTTTTAAGAGTTTCCCAATTAGTTTTAAAATTTTTCCTTAAACTTTTATAACTCCCAACTAATCGACGACAGCGCATCCTAATATTACTCAGAGTCAAAGATTTGTTAACAATAAGACTAAAATAGTCCAAAAGCTTTTTGGAAACATTCAAAAAATTAAATTTATCCCCAACTAACAAAAATAAAACATGACCATTTTTTACATCACCTTCTAAAGTTGCATCCAATGTCAACCAATAGGTGCCAATCAAGGAATTCAGGTTAAAATCTCCAGATGCCATGATACCTTTAAAGAAAAAAAACTTTAAAATGGTACAAATATATTGCATTCATTATTTTATTAAATTAAAAGAACATATTAATTATTAGCCTAGCTAGCCAACCCAAAGTTTTTATTATTATATTATGGTTGTGACAGTGCTTGTTTTAAATTTGAAAATTAAATTTAAAAAGCTGCCCAAATAAAATAACTCTATTTATTTCAATTATCTATTCTTTAATTAACTTATTTGAATGCAAAATAATAAAGGATGGCAATAATTTAGGCCGATTTTTAATGATTTTAATTGATTTCCCGTTTTTATTATTTAATTTGCTAATTAAAATGAGAAAAGATTGAATGGAAAAGGGTTCCGATCTCCATTTCCGGTCAGTAACAAAACCAGATTTATTTTTTTAAAATTCATTTTGGTCGGATTTCTTTTGGGCACAAATACAAAATTCAGTCAATTCTCATCACCACAAAACATAAATGATAATTCATAACAAAAAATTAAAAACAATAATATGTAGGTTTAAAAATTGAACTTTTAAACATAAAATTGACAGATCGTTTTTAGCGCTTATGCTCAATTTGGTCTAAAATATGACCCGTAATGGCGCTAGGGCTAATGGTATTCTATGCTTCGAGGTACTAACTTTGAAGCAGAATGTCTAAGACAAGACTAATCAAAATATTTCAAACTTTATACAGATTAATGTAATAAAAGATGGAGAATTTATTTATTTAAACAACAAAACAGAAGCTTTAAACAATAAAAAACGTTAATCGAGCCAACTTACCGGTAAAATCGAAAGCAGCAAAGCGTGTCCGAAAATCGGCAAATTTGCAAACAAAGCTTAAGAAAATCACACGTGGCTTTTAAACTTTCAAATCCGATAACTGGTGATGACTAAAATAATGCGAAATCCACACAATCAAGATAATGGAACGAGGGACCCTCGTCGCTCCCTTAAATACGGCAAAAAACGGACACAGTTTTTAGGTCATTTCCGGAAGTCGGAAAAAATAGGCTTTCGGAAGTACCTAATATAGTATACAGTATAGGCCTAGTTTATAGTATAGGAATATATTATAATATATATATTATATATATTATAATTTAAAATATATTAAATATATAGATCTAGGATATTGATAGGCTAGTCTATAATTCTATAATTTAGTATTATAAAAAAATAGGATAGGCCTACTTTGACTATTATCTATAATTATAATATAATGTATTATTTTTCTTTTTTATATTTATAACCTCTATACTATATATAATTATATAGCCTACTATAGTACTATAGAACTAGGCCTATAATCCTATATCATAAATAATCATATAGCCTACCTATAGTCCTATACCTATAGTCTATAGACTATAGTGATAGTCTATTAAACTCGAATCATTACAGGAAAATAAGAACAGGTTTATAAAGCTGAATCATGAATTGCATAGACCTAAGGCCTGCTTATAATTATAATACTAGTAGTAGTAGGCCTTTATAACTAGACTAGGTAAGAACTAATTAAATTAATAATCCTTTATTTTTATTTTAACAATTTTTTCAGTCTTATGCTCAGTTATCGGTTGGACTATGGTGTGAAGATTCCAGACAGCAGATGACCACTTAAACACAAGAAGTGGAGTAAGTCACATTAGCCAAATAGTATGCCTTCTAGTCTACGCAGATATCATTATAAATAGCCTATATAAAATGAATTTAAATAGATAACAGATGATTATCATTTTTTAATCAAGGCTGCGGCTCTTCGGACCCGGGTTCCTTTAAAATTAAATGGCTATTCAGACCCAGCGTCTGACAAAATTCTTTAGAACCCATAAAAATATATAAAAAAAAGATGGGGAAAACTCAAAATATATTGTAATTCTAACTATATTTTATAGTAAATAGCAAAATAATTACTAAAACAACAAATATATCCATATCCAATATAACCTAACCAATACTAACTATTACAAAACAGTTCTATAAAGCCATCCCAAACCTATGCCTATATAAACTAACCGATACTATCTTCTTCTATTACTATTACTAAGTCTATCGGGTCCAAATAGCCACTTTGTTTAATCAATAGGCTACTATGACTATGCAATAATTGTCAATATGATAATTATATATGTGCAAACTTATATTATATGCTATAGCCTACTATACAATAGGCCTATATATATTAATCAACATGTCCATTAATATTGAACTATCCTACTATTTGTTGATAGTTATATAGTTATATGACAAGGTCAATATGATTAGACCCAGACCCTATACTGCTTTGTAATAGCCTATACCTATAGTCTTAGTTTATGTTTATAGGATTATAGGCCCTACTAATTATAATGTGACACTATGACTATTGTAATGTAGGCTTTTTTTTTTTTTGTATTTTAATTAAAAGTTAACAGGAATATTTTTTTTCAGTCTGAAGTTGGAAGCTGTGGAGTGCTAGTTTGGAGTAGAGTCAAGTCAAAAGTTCAACAGTCTTCTTTTAGGCTGCACCCTGGCCTACAACTATTAGATAACATTCATGCAGTCATCTGATAGAGTTGATTTTTTAATAAACAGGTGAGTAAGTACCATGTAAAGAAAAGATTAATATAGTAATATAGTGTATAGTATTACTAAATATTAGTAGTATAAATAGATTAATTGTTACATTGTTACTTCTATTAACCTTAAACTTAGTCTAAACAATAACTAACTAAAGGACTAATATGCCTACTTAAATAAAATTTAAATAGATATAGGCCTAGTGTAAAAATAAATACAATATATATATTATACATAGGCTCATATCATGATATTTAAATAGTGAATTTATATTAACTTATTGGACTTGATTGACTTGAACTGAGGAATTTGTGTAATCCAAGTTTAGCCTATTCATCTTTTTTAAATTTCATAAATATGTTTTGATTATAGTTAAAGCCCATGCTTTATTATTTCATCAGTCAAGGCATCATTAAGGATTCAATGCTAAATATTTTTTTTTCAGAATCTCACGCTGGAAGGTCTTAGTCTATGCCACTCTATGCCACTCTATGCAGATGATATGGAAATAGATGATATAAAAATGCGGGTGAGTAAATTATTTGTAAAGTAATAAGTCGAGTTAAAACTAGGCATCTAGGTGCATATACTTGTTAGACTTGTTTAACCATAGGTTTCAACCATAGTGTAGTTCTAACAATTTTAATAATATAATGCTTGAAAACATAATTTAATAAAACTTAGGGGTAAGGCCAAGGAGAAATTTATTTCAATCTGTAAGCTACTAAACCTCACTAAAATGTGTATATTGACTTGTGTTATACTTTATTTTCAAAGCTAAATAAGTCTCTAGTCAGTTGAAACTAGGCATCTAGGTATTGATTTGTGTCATACTTTTCTTTTAAAACTGATTATCATATTCATGCCTTTTATTCATAACAACCAAAAGAAAAATTCAATTTATTAATGTAATGTCACATGCTATGAAAGCCGAATTTGTGCTGTTTATTCTGCAACAGTGATAACTCGTATTTAAATTTAAAAGAAATTGCTTGCAAACAGTTGTTGCTTTTAAAACTGATAATTGGATCTGTTTATCCTTGTTAACATTGTTTTTTTTTTTTACTTGAAAAACTTGTTATAATTCAAATTTCACTTCTATTTTCAGATGAAGCTTGAACTGCAGTCTACATATGATGAATGGAGACTGATTTGTGGGCTATGATTAGTATATCATCCAGGCAATTAGTTATTGATGAGCCAGTGCCAGGTGTGAACATTTAGGGAAAGCAGTACTCATCAATTAACCAAACAACAGTTACAAAAAGCCCAAGAGGGCCCAATAGATCAGCATCTGACATTTTTATGTATCTGGAGATTTTATGAAATATGGACTATTGTACAAACACTATAACCAAGACCACATCCAGTTGATTTTGACTTAAACAATTCGCAAATAATGCATTTGCTAAGTTGCCTGACAAGACAGGTCCTTCCACAACCATAGTGTACTTTATTCACAATTCATTTGAGCATGGACAATTCTATGGCTGGATTTAATAGAAGAACCTGTGTGCATTTGGCAGTATATACAAACGTTCTCTACTAGGATATTAAGATGTGTTATCCACCAGACAGTGCTAATTAAAGATTTCTGTAGGATTACATAATGGCTGATGAATGGACCATGATATACTTAGAAAACTTTCACATGTGTGTGCTTGCCTTGACTTATTTATAGCCCATAGTATGAGCAGATCAGTTTAATTTTTCCTGTGGAAGCAGTGTGTGGTTGAATATTCATGGATTTATTCTTTGTATGCAAAAAAATGTACCCAGTATTCTAAATGGCTCATATTTATTAATTATGAAAGTTGCTTTTGAAAATAATAAATCTTTTGGTTAAACTAAGTACCAGTACTCATTGTCAATTGTGGCATTTAGTGGTGGGTGTTATTTGTGTTAAAATATTTTCACTTTGAAAAATTAAAAGTTATCTGTGTAATTTAAAGTGATATATATGTACTATACATTTTTCTGAAAAGACTTACCGTAACTGATCTGGTTATAATATAATGAATTTTAAATATATAATAATGTATAACATTATAATGAATGTGTTGGTTTTTTTTTTGGTAAACATACAACTTATAATTCTGTGTAGAGCTTACTTTTTCATATTGGTTAACTTCAAGCAATTTATAATCATGTATATATTTTTTTAAATAAATGTCTTATGTTCTGTACCCATTACTGTAGGCCTATTACTGTGCTTTTTAACCATATCACAAGTTGTGTCAAAAGTTTTATTAATTTTGTTTAATAATTGTAGTACTTTTAACGGTAATCATTACATAATATTTTAATGAATGTAGACCCTCTTTTTTGGTTAACCGTATGTGTGTCTGATTGTCTATAATATTCAAATGTATTCAACTGTATATTTTTTTTAAAGAAATATCTTATGTTCCATTTCCATTACTGTGCTTTTTACAATATCACAATTGGTTCAAAATGTTATTTATTATTATTATGATATGCCTATAGGAGAAGTATAATAAAGATGATACTTTATTGCATTATTTAATGTTTTGTGAAAAAGACTTGAGTTAGCATACTAAAGTAATATAAGTGTGTGTGTGTAGTATAAAAAAAAATTACAGCCCTAAAATATCTTGTGTTCCATTTGAATCCATTGCTGTGCATGTTAATGTTTTTTTTCCTCAATATATTACATGTTTTTGTGTTAAAGATATTTTGAGTCCTTTTTTTAAATAAATAAAGCAATTTTAGTTGTAGGCCTATTGTGTAAAATTTATCTTCACTGTTGTAGGCCTAGCAAGAGTGTTAAATTGATTAATTATTGGAATACATTATCGGTCTGCCCATTATTCAGGGTTAAATAATATTGTCCCATTAATCTTCCATTTTGCACTAATGCTATTTTATTGTTAGACAATAACATGTTTTTCTCCACAAAATTTGTAAAAACTGGTATTTTGAATGTATACCTATATTTTAAAATAGCTTAGCCTACTTGGCTTGCAAAGGCCTACATATTTTGTTTTTTATTTTGATTGCACAATGTTTACTTATAATGTCTGTTTACATAGTGCTATATTTTATCAATATATATTTCTATGTAGGCTTGTAGTAATGATGTAGGCCTATATATATTTTCCCATAAATTTTTTTTTTCCATTACTCTGCTGCATGGCTATCGTTAAATTAATACATTAAGTTGTATATCAAGTAAAAATAAAATATTTTATCTATATTATATCATATTTATTGTTTAGGCATATCTATATATTATGTCCAACTATTTTGTACTATTACACTAACTTTACCAAAATTATTTTATGTAGTTATGTAAAAAAAATGTTATTAACTTCAATACTCTACCATTTCCATGTTTTTGCACTTTATTTACTGTCACCGTTTTGCTTTATTGATTGAATATATACTTTTGATTGTATGTTGCAAAAAAATATTTTGAATACAAATATAATAAAATATAAACGAAATCACTTTCTTTGTTTTACTTGTTTTTACTATATGTGTTTATATAATAATTGTTTTTGTATATTGTATTATAATTACGAAAAAGTGGGTAAATAAAGGTAAAATCCGAATCCACCCAATGTTGGTTTGATAAGGACTAAATATACGGGTCAATGAAGGCAAAAACCGCATTGCGCTGGTAATAAACTACCGTCATTGGCCCGATATGGAAACGAAATGAAAAGCTGGAGAAGGGAGGGGGATATCCATTAGGCCCCAATGCCGGCAAACCCTAATCGCGCCCGCATGTCTAATGCCCGCATTGGCCCATAATCGACCCAGGTATCAGCGCGGGTATCGACGCCAAAATGGCGGCCATTTTGGCCTACTAAGGCCTCCTAGCATAGCGATATCGCTTTTCATTGGGGCGCCATGCGGGCAACTGCTGGCAACCTAATAGGTACGGGTTACGGCAAGGGGGGAAAACTCTAATTGATTCCGAATGGGGCCAATGCCGGCATGTTTAAGGGGAAGGCTACGGACAGGTACCCAGGTAGCATTTGTGCGATAGTATGGTAGTTATTATGATTATTATTATTTAAAGATATATGATAATATGATTTATTTAATAAATAAAAACTAATCTGGCCTACTACCTACTGACCTACTGGTAGGCTAACTAGGCCTGATTACTAATACAGACTATATTATATAGTAAGTATAGTATACTATAAATTACTATATAATACTATTGTTATAAGACTATGTGACAGTATGTCTATGTCTATGTTACTTTGTCTATTATATGACTAGGCCTATCAACTATCATTTAAAATCCTTATCATCTATTTTATTCTAATAATTCTATGACTGACTATCACTATGACTAGTGACTAGTAACTAGTCTAGTATGACTTATAATAGTGCCATAGTAGTAATAGTATTATTAGTATAGTTCACTATAAATGTGTAACGATGAGTATGAGTCTATGACTATGAGTAGTATGAGTTATGAGACTTATGAGTTATGACTAGTTATGAGACTATGACTATGACTACTAACTTAACTAACTACTATGACTACGACACTATCCTTATCACTTATCACTATCACCGGTCTGGCTTTGCTGGCTATGGCTATGGAATTGCCATCATCTTCATTCTAATTATTACAAAAATACTACTAATAACAGTAATGCATTCCAAAACACCATATAACAATAAACATAATCAACATTAATTTGCATTAATATTAGGCACAATTAGGCTACTTTTCCACATTTCACGTCTTTTGATAACACACATCAGGGCTGAAATTATTAGGTTTTTATAAGTACGACAAAGTAGGTTTCTATTTTATTCGCTGCCTAATGTAAATAGGCCCCCAAGTAGCCAATATATATATTTAAAAATTAACCAATTATAAGTTATAGGTATAGGTATTCCCTTTCCACCCAAAAATCTAAATAGAGGAATATCGGCCTAATGTACCACAAAGTCAATAGATTACATTGAAAAAAAGAAAACGAAGTACAGCTGTTCTCGATTATCCATAGCTAATCTTAGTGATTCGGCTAAATTTTGTTCTTGTTTTTTTAAAGATAAGCCTTCTAAGTTTTTTTTTATCCTCTACGGTCGTCTGAACAAAAAGTCATTTCCGAATTAACGTGCACATGCAGTGATGTTGCCACACAATCAATTTTAATGCTAAATGTGATTTACGTGCTAGCTCTAGCACTTGCCGTCATAATTTTGTGCAGGAATCTCTCCCCTAACTCCGGGATTTAGTTGGTTTCTTACATAGGCATTTGGCATGCCCCACTGGAAAAAAATGTCCGAGGACACACATAATTGCCTATATATATAGCATATATATTTATCAGGTTATTTAGGCCTATGGCCTTTGAGCCTAGTAGGCCTATGCATATTAGGTTATATTCATATATATAAAATCGTATGTCAGGCTCCCCTTCTAGCCTATAGATCTAGGTCTATAGAAGATTATTGCGTCCTACGCTTATCCCGGATTCGAGTTTAGTCTCTTTGCATTTTGATTAGGATTATTAAAAATGTTAAATTAATTGGTATTCCTATTTTGTTACACCGATGCGTTTATTTTTACACATGTAATAAGAAAGGTGAAATTGAATGCTTAAAAAATTTATTATTACTACTTTACTCTATAATCCGCATTTCTCTGGTATTTCTAGGTTTAGTGATTTAACTATAGATCTATTACTGTTTCATTTGCCAATAATATTGTGTAGGCCTATAGTGATTTGATAATTTATAGAATAATAAAGACAGGAAAAGATAGTGAACTTCTACAAAAAGACCTAGATAGGTTCTCAACCTTTTTCGGCTCACCGCCCCCTTTTATATTTTTTTTCCGCTCACCGCCCCCCAACTTAATTTTAGCGGAAACATTTGTTAATCAAAGGGAGATAATTAACCCTTTTCATTTGAGGTAATATTTCAATTTGTTTTTCTTTTATAAAAAAATTAAATGGCTTGCATTTAAAACTTTGAAATGATATGATAGAACTGTAAAAATTATTTGAAAATTGTATAAATATTATATGACTAAAGAATTTATATGATTATTTTCAAGCATTTTAATTACTACTCAATTTGTATAATTACTACGCATCTGTACCGCTTAGCTATTGTGGTTACCTCTTTACGAAGGATTCAAACGCATTAAAAGACAACTCGGTAAAACATCAAAAGAGTAATATAAGAGTAATATTAGCAGATGTTAAGGCGACAGTCCCGTGAACCAACCATAAGACGAGACGGCCGCATACCATATTTGCCAAATACTGACCCCCCCCCCCCCACTTCATCGAAAAGTCATTGCGATTCTTATTTATTGTTCAATAATATGTATGCCTACTGTTGGGAGATATCAGATATTTAGTAGCACTTGCGTTTACATCATATTTCATCCAAAAACTAATCGATTCAAATAGCTGAGTTGTTGAAATTATAGCAGGTACGTATGTACCGCCCACTTGCCCTTCATCGCCCCCCAATCGCCCCCGGGAATGTTATCGCCCCCCTAAAGTTTCTAATCGCCCCCTGGGGGCCCGTTGAGAACCTACTACAAAAATGGGAATCAAACTGGAGTATGTCTTTTCACCCATAAAAATGCCAACTAATAATAGGGTATCCAAGAAAAAGAAACAAATAATACCCTTCATTCATGGTAAAGAACTAACCCAAACTAACAATGCTAAGTATCTAGGAGTAATAATAAATGATAAGTTATCTTAAAACCCTCATATTGGTGAAGTAATTAAAAAATCAAACAAAACATTAGGATTCATAAAAAGGAACTTTTACAAATTTAATAAGTATATAAAACTAAAAAACTAAACTAACACCATTAGTAAAATCACTAAACCTAGAAACACTAGAGGACAGAAGTGCAAAGAGTAAAGTAGTAATTTAATAATAGGCTACATAAGTCATAAGGCATTAAAACTCTAATTTAGAAATACAACACAATAATAACCTGTTGCAAAGCTCAGATAAACATAAAGACAAAAACACTTTCCTTGTCCCTTATGCGAGAACAAATGCATATAAGTACTCTTTCTTCCCGAGTGGCATTCGGGCATGGAATGGGTTGCCTGAACAAACCAGGAAAACCAGTAACTTAACATCATTTAAAACATTAATAAAAATGCAAGACTAGACTCGGACCACGGATGAGCGTAGGACGCAATAATCTTCTTTATAGAAGGAGCGTCTGAAATGTATAACTAGTATAAGATAAGATTTGTAATGAACCCTGCAGATTTTTTGTTTTAATGATTACTTTTAGTTGGCATAATGGTTTGTTGTATTTACAAATTTAACAAAATTCACTTGAAAAATATACGACCTTTTGACATTTAATTAATACATTATGACAAAAAATAATTATTAGGCCTTTTATTGTCTGTGTATAAGCTTTTGTTCAGCTTGAAAACTGCTTCGTTTAAAACAATAAGTATAAGTAAGATCTGTCAACAGAACATTACGGTACGGTACTACGACGACTACGTCTTACTCTTCTTATCTCTTATCTTATAAATAGTTATATTATAATATAATAATATTAGTAACTGAGTAAATTAGTATTAGCCTAGGCCTATAGCCCTATAGTCTATAGGATAGGCCTATAGTCCTATCCTATAGACTATAGATCTATATCTTATAGTATAGACTCTAGGCTACTTATAAGTTTACAGACGACTCAGACGTTCCTTCTAGATAGAAGATTATTACGTCCACTAGGCCCAAAACTCCTGCAGGGGTGGCAGGACTAGAACCCGCGACCTGTCTCAGTTGGTTTTTGGTTGACAGTCCGGCGAACTAACCGCTGGACCAGCCGGCTTCACAGTCTTCTACGGTCTACTGATCTACTGTCACTGTCACACTATGTCAGTCTGACAGTCACTATCACTATCAGTAGTGTCAGTAGTCTCAGTAGACTTTAACTTCTAACTTTTGAATAGAGTAGTCAGTTCAGTAGCAGTAGAGTAGTAGTACTAGTAGTAGGCAGGTAAAGTAGTAGTTAGTAAATTTAGTAGTAACTCTTAAACTAGTCTAGTAATTTAGTACTAGTCTAGTGTCTAGTACTCTACTAAACACTTTCCTTGTCCCTTATCATTATGCGAGTACAAATGCATTCATATCATATAAGTATAACTAAACTCTAAACACTAAACAGTAAACTAATCTAATATTAACTTATAGTCTAAATTCTAAATGATTAGTTCTAGACTAGACTTACTAGTAGGCCTACTACTACTACTAGTTATAATTACTAGACTAGTAGACTTTTATTAGTCTTAATCTATTATAGTTAATAGTGTAGTACCAGTGGTAGTAGTCTAAGTAGTAGCAGACAAGCAGTCTTTTTGGGTCGTAGATAGACAAGTAGATCAGATTTAGATCTCACTAACCGTAATAAGATTAATAATTATTAATAAGGATACGGAATAACGTAATAGTATTATTATCTTATCTTACATGTTACCGGTGCTTTTTTTGTAAAAAAAATAGGTTCCGGTACTCAGTGATGGATTGCCCAACTTTTAAAGCACTTTCGCATTTTATATTTTAATTCTTATTGCGCAATTTTAAAATAATTCAATATTAACAAATTAATAATATAATAAATTAATAATAAACGTTACAATACAAGAAAAGTAATAATTTTTTCCCCATCATTGATGTTGACAGTGTAGTTCCTTTTTTTACTATACACTTTGTAATAGAAATTTGCCCCACCTTCCCCAATATTTGTACATGTACTCATACTACCTCTACACCTCACACCAACTTGCTTTTTACCCATAGTTATATCTAACATTTGATGACATTAATTTTATTATATTTCTGTATAATGTAGTCTAGACTGGTCCTGCGGTTAGTTTACCGGACTGTCAACCGACACGTTGCGGGTTCTATCCCTGCAGCCCTGCAGGAGTTTTGGGCGTAATAATCTTCTATCTAGAAGGAACGTCTGTAAAACATAAGAATATGTCTTCTATGTCTAGAATTGAGCCCTTTATTCCGTACTATAACCAGCTATTTAAAATTCATTCTCTGAAACCTTTTAAATTAAATATAGCTACTGACTCTGTTCAATAGAATACAAGGAAGTACTAGTGTGTATTTTCTACTCTGTTAATTTGTCCAATTTACAAAATTATTTTCTTTTTCTTTTTCAGCTTTGATGATGATGTAAAATGATCTGGTCAAATATTAGTTGGCGGTTTCCTGCGACATCATCTCTGTTATTACGACAGTATTCACAGTATAAGTGCAAGACATGTTTCAAAATATCAGACTTCCAGAAACATTTTTTCTCAGTGTTAGTAAAACAGAAATATACCCAACAGACTTGTATAGTTCACTATAAATTATATAAATTTCCTTCAGTGAAAAAGTGGTCTATATTTGATTGTCAGCACATATATGGCAAATCTGGCACAGTGAAATTTTTTAGCAGTTCTATGAATAGATTTTCTTTTGCATTAGGGGGTAAAAAAAACAACTCTAATAAAACTGGCTTAATTTATATTATAGCAGTGTTTATTTTCATGCTTGGCGGTGCATATGCTGGTGTGCCTCTTTATAAAGTTTTTTGTCAGGTAAGTAAATGATAATAAAAATTATTATACAATTAAATACTTTTAAAAAGACAGTACAAAATTTATTGTGATTGATTTTAATTTTTTAGATAAGTATTGTTAGTTTGACTTTATAATAATATATATCTACAAGTACTGAAACTGTAAAAGTTGTATCAAGGTTTTAATATTAGTTGAACTTACCTGTAAAAGAAGTTTGCTTATACTTTAGTAATACTATAGAATTTTATACGGCTGTGAATCAGAACATACATGATACAATGGTCATCCCAATAGTCTTAAGCTTTTAATCTTTTTGATAGCTAACTATCCCTATAGTATGGCATGGTTATTGACACTCATTGTACATCTATTTTGGCCACTGAAGTGTCTGCATTGCTTTACTTCTTCGGGGACACAATTTTATTAAAAGTGTTTCTGTTGCTCTTGTGAAAATGCTGGAAATCCAGATAACATTTTTGCATGCTCATTTATTAAAAAAAAAAGAAAAATGGCTGCCGGACAGAAAAGTTATAACTCCTTCTGAACATTTCAGACTACAGGATTGGGTGGTCAAGCAGTCAAAGGACATGACACAGATAAAATAGAAACAATGGAAAAGGTGGATCGCAAGATTGTGGTGCGATTCAATGCAGACGTGGCATCTAGTATGAGATGGAACTTCAAGCCACAACAAACAGAAGTCACTGTAAGTATAGTTAAGTATAGTTATTAGTTCACAAATTATGTTAAGTTAGTTTAGAAGTCACAGTAAGTACTGTAGTTAGTGTACAAGTTTTGGTTTCTGGATTTTAATTCCATTTACCTTTTTTTGTACAGTTTAGCAAGAAGTTTTCTTTTTTGAAGTAGTTTAGCAAGTATATAGTCTTTAAATACATTGCATATTTAATTTCATTCTCTTTTTGCTTATATTTTTATGTCTCTTTCCTTTGTTGCATTTTTATGAAAGGTCTGTCCTGGAGAAACAGCATTAGCATTTTATACTGCAAAAAATCCAACTGATAAGGCAATCATTGGAATATCTACCTACAATGTTCTTCCTTTTGAGGCTGGTCAATATTTTAATAAAATTCAGGTATTTTAACAATTTGAATTTAAAGCCAAATTTGAACATTGTAAAGCCATGAACATATTTTTTTTAGTTTTAAAAAAATTCTTTCAATTTTGCTTGATGTTCTTTGATGTTTGACTTAATGTAATATTTTTTTGCTTCCTAGTGCTTTTGTTTTGAGGAGCAAAGATTAAATCCCAATGAACAGGTAAACAAACTTTCATTAAACTTTCACACCTATCATTCAGCTGCAAGTCCCTTTAGAATTAGTTAGTATTTTTTTGTTTTTTTTATCTTCTAATTATCATGCTGCGTAAATTGCAATAAACGTGAAAAAAAGCGTTAAGACCTTTGTCCAAACTTCCAGTAGAACTGCCAAGATAAGTTATTTTAACTTCCCATTCCGACTTGCGTTAATAAATTCTCAAATCAATTATAATTATTTTTTTGCTGCGCAGGTTTTTTTCAGTATTCAAATCATCCTAAATATATGACTAAATTTTAATGTTAAATTTGTATCATATAATTTTTTAAAGCTATTACTGGTTCTTTAAAGTTATTTCTTGGGATCTACCATAATTTAAAAAAAACTTTTCTTTTTTCAAAGTTTGTGTTGATTTAAAAAAAATGAGTTACTTCCCTTACTTATACAAATTCATTATTTTATAGTATTTTTTTTAGTACTCACGAACTCCAATGTTTCCCAACAAAGTTAAGAATTGAATATTCTCTAGACATGAATCTCATACTTCATGTTATTAACTTAGGGTTGTTTTGGGGGAATATATGAGTGTTTATTTCCTTTTGAGAGTTTTAATCATGAAATTCCCTTTAGATTTAAAGTAAATTATCAGTCGGACCAAATTGATCCATAGGCAGGTGAAATAGCGTTCACCAGGTTCTGTGGCCACCGCATACTAGGTTTATTGTGTGGCCAGCTCTATGCACAGACGCATTTTCTTTACCCCAACTAAGGTCAGGTACCCATCAGAGCTGGCTAGACTCAGGGACACTCTCCAGACCTGGTAAAGAATCCTAGCCTGCACCAGGATTCGAAACCAGGACCATTGGTATGCCAGCCAAATGCGCTGCGGCATGGCCAATTTATGCAAGCTGTGTCCGATTTACAAATATACTTGTATTTCTAAATATTGTCCTTGCCAATGATGAGCTTTGAAAAACCAGGGTTCGTACAGCTCCTGGAAACTCATTGAAACTCCTGGAAAACAAAAAGTTGTGTTCCAGGACCTTAAAACTCCTGGAAAATTGCATTTAGTCCTGGGAAAATACTATAAACTCCTTATTTTTCAAGGGAGATTAATTATTAATTAAAAAAATCGTAATCACTGCTCTTAGATTCTACTTTCACTTTTCCAGAAAGCCCTCTTTGCCACTTTTTATTTCCCCGCGCAAACGTTGATGACACCAGTGATGCCACTCCATGGTTCATTTTTTTACTAGATCTTGTTGTTTTTTTCGATCCAAACTTTGGATGTAGGCTATATAAGTCCCCGTAATGTCGTAAAACAAAAAGATAGCTGTGTAGCGAGGTGTCTGTTTGTTTTTTAAAGAGCTCAGCTTGGCTTTTCAAAAAATTTACTCCTGAAAAACGTCTGCAACACTCCTGGAAAACTCCTGGAATTTTGAGGCAATTTTTCTGTACGAACCCTAAAAACAGTTGTTGAAAAATTAAACTGAACAGCTATTTAGTGGCTCTATAAGTTGTTTGTAATACACATCAATACACATCAGTATAAATTATTTGATTCAGTTTAATTCAGGTTGGGATAAAGTTTTTCCCATATTGAAATCCCTCCTGGTTGTGGTAATGTATACGCAGCTGAACATTGTGCTGGCTACACAGTACACAGCCCCCTTGTAAGCCATGGCCACATAAATTTGTTCACAGTGCATCACTTCCCCATAGAACAACAAGGACTAAAAGGGAGCCTTACTTTAGTTTACATAACTGATAGCAACATTATTTTTTTTATAAATTTATTCAAAAACTTTAATGTACAACACCCTTGGAATCATTGAATTTCCTGCAAGTTGGCAAGTTTGGGATAAGATTGGATAATATTGGAATTAGAAAAGAAGAAAAATGGTTTATGAAATTTTTGCCTTGAACAATTTTTTTTTTTTGAGAATTTTATTCAGTTCATTTAAAAATTGTTGAGCTATGTTTGAAAAGCTGATTATAATTGCAAACAAAATTAGTAAAAGTACAACAAAATCTTTGTGTTAATGAACAGAATTAATTTTTCTCAGAAATTTCATTGACCAACTCTTAGTGAATTCGAATTTAGTTTAATTATTCATTTAAGGCTTTATTTCCACTTAGGTTTTTTTTTTCTTCTTCTCCCCTTTCTGTTTTCATTTCCCATTGCTAAAGTGACGGGCTTTGAAAGAGCAAAAAAAAAGGGGCCAATGTAACCTTTGTTTTGGCTCCATTAGACAACTTGACCACAAGCAAGTGAAGCCTGTGTCAATAAGAATGTAACCTCAAACCCGAATGGCCTCTGACAGTTATTTCACTGGTTACTGCTGGTTTTATCTAGCTGCTATTTCTTCTTCTTGGCCGTGTTTATGTTGGGGTTGTTCCCCTTATTTCTTTTGTCCACTATTATCTCTCATATCGACCCCCCCCTCCCTTCCCCCTAACTTTATTTTTGTTCTCTCCCTATTCTGAGCCTGGATGAGCCTTTGTGATTTTTTGTCCCTTCAGATCAGTGGTTAGTCTGTTTGGCCTGGCATGCCAGACTATTTCTATTCTTTTATTGTGTTGATTATGAACTTGTTCACTTACACACACTGGTCACAATGTACTGTCATACAGGCATTTTTTGTTCCCTTAGGGAATGTAAAGAAATGTCCAGGACGGGGTTAAAGCTGTGTAGCAATACAAAAATTCTGAGCTTGAGGGGCCGTGTGTGTGTGAGGGGGGGGGGAGTAGGGGGGGGGTAGTGTCCAACACTAATGGCTGTGACTTATTGCAAGCATACACACAAAAAACTGGCTGTATGTTTTATGAGTTTTTTTTACAAACTTTAGTTGCTCTTCTTATATTGTTTGTGACTTGTTGTATAAGTCATAAGCTATTTGTTTGTGACTTATTGTATACCTGTTTGTGACTTGTTGGATAAGCTACTTGTTTGTGACTTGTTGGATAAGCTACTTGTTTGTGACTTGTTGGATAAGCTACTTGTTTGTGACTTGTTGGATAAGCTACTTGTTTGTGACTTGTTGTATAAGCTACTTGTTTGTGACTTGTTGTATAATTGTTTGTGACTTGTTGTATAAGCTACTTGTTTGTGACTTGTTGTATACTTGTTTGTGACTTATTGTATACCTGTTTGTGACTTGTTGGATAAGCTACTTGTTTGTGACTTGTTGGATAAGCTACTTGTGACTGTTGTAGTTAATTGTGAAGTTGCAACACCTTGTGTTTTACAGTTTTACAGAGTTAGGATTAGGGGCTATAGAGTAAACATTCTATTTGAATTGGTGCATGTTCCATCTCTTGTCTCCTACTTTCCCCCATAGATTCATCCTGACGCCCGTTCCACACCCAGTCTCCTTTATCTCGCCCTGTTCCTACTGTTCGGTTCCAGCCAGAGTCTCATTGATGAGATTTCCCGGCACCTCACCCACACGCTACCTTCACCCCCCTCCCCCGCACATCAACGTGATTATCCGTGGCAGTAAATCTATTGGCCTGCTGTTGCGTCTGACATTTTCCAAGTTATTGGTGATCTATATAAGAGGTGTGTTTCCTTGGTCGTTCTATGACATTGCTTCTCAAACTGGTGGCCACAGGACCGGTCGTCCTGGTTCCCCGGTCCGCAAGATTAGGCTAACAATGGTAGACATTAAAACATATAAAAAAAATGAGGTGAATGGAGGCGAATTCTATTTATAGCACCCAATGGGCCTATTTGACATGTCATTTTGCAAGTAAAATTGTTGGAACTAGTCTAGCTCCATACAGATGACTGAAGGTGGTCTTTGATAGTGCCACATCACTTGCAGCTTGAGAAGCACTGTTCTCTGCAGTTTGTAATTAACTCTTCAGTTGTATCGCCCCGTTACTAAGCCGTTTATTACTGCAACCAGAATGTCTTTTTATTATAGTAATGTCAAACATACGTTCTTGTTGTTTCCTTGTTACGTCTTGAGCAATGTATATAATCTATCTGTGTGCTTATCTATCTATCTATCTATCTATCTATCTATCTATCTATCTATCTATCTATCTATCTATCTATCTATCTATCTATC
Organism: Anisus vortex; assembly: GCA_949126835.1. Taxonomy (NCBI): domain Eukaryota; kingdom Metazoa; phylum Mollusca; class Gastropoda; family Planorbidae; genus Anisus; species Anisus vortex. The sequence goes on from OX421494.1 coordinate 17,603,646, forward strand.
TATCTATCTATCTATCTATCTATCTATCTATCTATCTATCTATCTATCTATCTATCTATCTATCTATCTATCTATCTATCTATCTGTCTGTCTGTCTGTCCATCTGAACATCTATTTATATGTATACATATAATATCTGTTTTTTTTTTGTCTGTCCACTCATCCTTTTCAGTTATTTATATAGCTATTACTTATCTTTCTATTTATCTTTCTGTCTATTTATCTGTGCCTTTGTGTCCACATGGTAGCGACTGAGCTAGCCGGGTGTCCACTCTAATGTAATATACAAAGAGAATGTTAAAATTAAAAAGCAATGTTTTGACATTAATCATTAAATATAGTCTAGATGCCGACGTGTCAATTCTCCGGTCCCATATTTATTTATAGTACGTGACGAACTGCTCAACTATGGTTTGAACATTGACAGTAAGATTAGGCCAAAAGCGAGAATGTCACTTTCTGATGTGTACAAAGTGGATCTAGAGTGCCGTCATATATTGTTCCGTTCCTTGTGTGTTATTATTATGATTCCATTTTTACAACATGTTACAAAGTCATGGCCGTAAACATTTTGATGACTAGCTATACTATTTGTTATTCAGACTTCTTTTCAATAAGTAATGTTGGCAGGCATGAATTTATTAATTTCATTGTATCATTTCACCTCAATCAAGAGTAGTAGGCCTATCCATTGTTGCCTACATTCTCAACTCTTCTTTCTTTCCTATCTTCTCTCCCCTTGTCTCTCTCATCTTCATTTCACTTCACATATACCATTCTAAGTAATTAATTTTACGACGTTCTCACACGCTCACACCCACACACACGCGTGTTGGGGCGCACGTTGAACTTGAACCTGCGGTCAAGGTCGGCCTATCGATCTTTCTCCCGAGGCCAGAATGTAACTGAACACATGTATGCAGTCTTGGTTTGGTGGGTGGGGTGGCGAGGGTGTGTGTGTGTGTAAAAAGGGGGGGGGGTGGAAGAGCGTGGAATGAGATTCAAGTCTAATAATATCTTGCACGTGAAGAATTCTCTTCTGCATTGAAGTTATCGCACTCGCAAGCGCTACGCATATGTGTGTGTGTGTGTAGCTGTGTCTGCGAGCGAGCAGTGCCTCTGTGTCTGACCATCTATTTGTGATGCTAGTCTGACCAATGTCCAGTAACACATTTTGTTCTACTTGCCTGGTAGTATATTATTGTATAGCCATAGGTTAAATAGATTTGATTCCCCTCCCATCATTTCCGCTCATCCTTTATTTCAACATCCTTGTATGATGCCATTTTAAGGTTTTAAAGTTATCTTAAAGTCCAAAAGGTTACTAGTAAAGTAGGTCCACACTTAAGCTTATATTTATTCGTTATGTTCCTACGTTCAAATCTTGTGAAATGCTGGAGGAATTTTCCTTGTAGTGAACATCTACACCCCCCCTCCTCTTTTCCCGGAATGTGCGAATAGCCAACATAGTAATTTTGTATAAAGTCTAGAGCCTGACTGAAAGTGTCATCAATAGGCCCAATGCAAGCTAATAACTCCATGTCAGCACAGTAGTGGCCCTTTATTAGATCGTTATCGGGCCAATATCTATACTTCTAAAGCTTCTCCCTAAATACTGGGTTGCTAATATGCTATACACCGAATAATTGAATATAAAATATAATCAAATATAAAACCACTCAACAGTCATGTTTCACTGAAGTAATCTTTGTGCGGGCATTAAGCGGGACATTTGATACTGGAATACTCGGTCTACCGCAGTCTCGCATGGTAGAAAAAAAAGCTGTAGAAAAAAATAAAATATGGAAGATGGAGTGTTCGTTTTAGTTTTGCAGACATTCCCCTCGTGCATTGGGATTGGTCAAGTGAGTTGGCTGGGAAAAGAGGGGTGGTGGTGTTGCCAACTTTCGGTGTTTAAAAATCAACATTGAGGCACATTAGTGTTTATTAAACCTTTTATTGTCTACGTAAATAAAAATGCACCCATTTAATTTATTTTGTATAGCTAAATCGAGACTGTTTTAATATTTATTTCTCAAGCAACTATTTGTTAAATAACAGTAAGAGTCAGACTCGTGAAAAAAACACATTTTTTTAATAGTCTAACGGGCTGTTTTTTTTTTTTTATAGTACGTTACAATATATAATAATATATAATTCATCTCCTTAGATTGATATATTCTAACAATCGGCGATCTATCATTATATCCACGTGAATCAGTAGAGTTGGCAGCTAGCGTGAAAAAAAAAAGGGGGGGGGTGAGTTGTTAAAGAAGAAGAAAATATATAGAAATGCGGGAGTGACTTCAGTGTGAGTCATTTTACGGTTGAAGAAATAGACCGTTGGTAAAAGTAGTCATCAAATAATTTGTTGGGCAAAATGTTGACTTTTTATCAACACACTATCTACATGCATAAATTAAATTTACATGTTTATGTACAGGGTTCATACGGGCAGTAGTCGTTTTTTGAAAGTTTAAGAAAATTTTTTGGATTATTAAAAGATTTGAAAAGCTAAGAAAGTTTTAATAACTTACTGGCCAAGGTTTGGGAAAGTTTGTCAATTTCGCTAATGGATAAGTAGCGTGGATTTTTTTTTAAATTAAAAAGAAAGTGAATAAATATGTAAATAAGTCCCATCATTTGTTTTTCTAAAATGAGTACTTACAAAACTTCCAGAAACTTATTGTTATTGTTATTAATTTGGGCCACCTAGACATATTTTGTACCCATTTTATGCATTTTGAAATTATTTAAAAGTAAGAATCCTGATTAGATATGTCTATTAGTACCTACGTAGTTGTATCATATGTGTAGCACGCTTGCAAAAGGTCAACAGAAACTGATTTTTACAGCAATCAAATTTCACTTTTTCCATGTTGCTTGTCATACTTGCTATAAAAATTATTAGATTACATATCCCTTTTTAATGGTTTAGCTAAATAACAGAAAAGTATTTTAAAAAAAACATGCATATTTTGAAATTTAGTGAGGGTAACTATTTTTTTAAAAAGTGGCAACACTAAATGAAGACCGGTTCTTTGATACAAAAAACCTTGTTGCAATAATTACTATAATACGCATGAGACAGCTAAATGTTTAGTAGTTATAAGCCATGCCTTTTTTATCTATTATGTTACAAGTTTTAGATAATCTGTGTGTAACTACTAAATATAAGGCAGTGAATGTGACGATACCCTAATCTTATTACAGGTAGATATGCCAGTGTTCTTCTACATTGACCCCGAGTTTGCCGAAGACCCAAAGCTAGAGACGGTGGACAGCATTATACTGTCCTACACATTCTTTGAGGCCAAGGAAGGCGTGGAGCTGCCCCTGCCCGGGTACCACCAGCCACACAAGACTGTAGTGCCAGCAACCAGCCCATCTTGATGTCCACACACAAGTCTGAGAATGACCATGTCACATTGATGTCACATGTTTACTTTGATATGATTAGTTCTTGCTCTCTTTCTTTTATAATAAAAATATTTTTAATGTGAAATTTTACGGTCTAATCTGTGTCTTTATTTTTATTGTTGCATTGAAATAAATATATGATCCAATTTAAAATAAAAAAATTGAATGGTATCAGCATGATTGCTAGATTAACATTATAACGAATAACTTTTTTGCAGTGTGGTATTATAACATATTAAGTCAATGAAACGCTAACACTTGTTTCAATTTGCACCATGTAATTATATAATATAGCCTTACTATATCTTACATGTCACAGATGCTCCTTCTTTAAAGAGGATTATTGTACACACTGAAAAGCTGAAAACCCCTCTACGTTTAAAGAATGTTATTTGTAAATATTAGAGAAGCTATATTCGAATAAAATGTAAAAAAAAACAACTAATTCATAGGGAACTAACCGAGAAAATAAAAGAATAAAGAGCAAAATAAACTAATAAAGAGCAAAATAAACGAATAAATAGCTAAATAAACGAATAAAGAGCTAAATAAACGAATAAAAAGCTAAATAAACGAATAAAGAGCTAAATAAACGAATAAAGAGCTAAATAAACGAATAAAGAGCTAAATAAAGGAATAAAGAGCAAAATAAACGAATAAAGAGCTAAATAAACGAATAAAGAGCTAAATAAAGGAATAAAGAGCAAAATAAACGAATAAAGAGCTAAATAAACGAATAAAGAGCTAAATAAACGAATAAAGAGCAAAATAAACGAATAAAGAGCTAAATAAACGAATAAAGAGCTAAATAAACGAATAAAGAGCAAAATAAACGAATAAAGAGCTAAATAAACGAATAAAGAGCTAAATAAACGAATAAAGAGCTAAATAAACGAATAAAGAGCTAAATAAACGAATAAAGAGCTAAATAAACGAATAAAGAGCTAAATAAACGAATAAAGAGCTAAATAAACGAATAAAGAGCTAAATAAACGAATAAAGAGCTAAATAAACGAATAAAGAGCTAAATAAACGAATAAAGAGCAAAATAAACGAATAAAGAGCAAAATAAACGAATAAAGAGCAAAATAAACAAATAAAGAGCTAAATAAACGAATAAAGAGCTAAATAAACGAATAAAGAGCTAAATAAACGAATAAAGAGCTAAATAAACGAATAAAGAGCTAAATAAACGAATAAAGAGCTAAATAAACGAAGAGCTAAATAAACGAATAAAGAGCTAAATAAACGAATAAAGAGCTAAATAAACGAATAAAGAGCTAAAGAAACGAATAAAGAGCTAAAGAAACGAATAAAGAGCTAAATAAACGAATAAAGAGCTAAATAAACGAATAAAGAGCTAAATAAACGAATAAAGAGCTAAATAAACGAATAAAGAGCTAAATAAACGAATAAAGAGCTAAATAAACGAATAAAGAGCTAAATAAACGAATGAAGAGCTAAATAAACGAATAAAGAGCTAAATAAACGAATAAAGAGCTAAATAAACGAATAAAGAGCCAAATAAACTAATAAAGAGCTAAATAAACGAATAAAGAGCTAAATAAACGAATAAAGAGCTAAATAAACGAATAAAGAGCTAAATAAACGAATAAAGAGCTAAATAAACGAATAAAGAGCTAAATAAACGACCTCATTACCAATGATTTAATAGTGTGCATGTACTCAAGCTGTCAGAGCTAAAAGGAGGATGAGTGAGAGGATGAGTAGCTCCATGGATCAGGGGATGGGGCTAAAGGTGTGGGAGTCGTTGAACTATTGACGTGGTCAGGATATATGATATATTCTATCCATCCACTTTAAATACATAGCTCTACATCAATACCTTTTGATCTCTTGTCAGTTTTCAATTTTCCGTCAAACAACGTATGGTGCAAATTATACAGCGGCTATTAACTCTTGACCTCACTTGGTTAAAAAGTGACAATCCTCTCCCCTTTCCAGCCCTGAATGGCTTTTGAAAAAAAAAAGCCTGTATATTAGGCTATGTGATCTCATCAACTGTAACCATGTGAAATCAGGTCTGTGAACATGCGTTTTTCTAGAATTTAATGTAATGAAATACTGGAGTTGCTTACCATCTAATTACCAGATTGTTTTAAGGACTAACGTGTCAGGACAGCCAATAATAATAATACAATTCAACCTTTTGAAGACACTTGATTACAAGAGTCGTGCTGTGTAACTACACTGTAACACACTACAAGAGTCGTGCTGTGTAACTACACTGTAACACACTACAAGAGTCGTGCTGTGTAACACACTACAAGAGTGAGGCTCTTGAAAGCTTCCCTCCCAAACCCACTCTTCTTGTACGTGTGATGTAATTCGCTTTACTAAAGCTAATCACTATAATATAGTTCTTGGTGGTCATTATTGAGGCCATACGTGTTTACTTGAGGGCAGGCCTTAAGATTAAGATCACCCCAAACTAGGGATGTAAAACCGGTTTTAGGTTCTATACAACCGGATTTCGGTTACCCCCCCCCCCCCCCCCAGGCCAGAAAAGCCAAATGTGCGTAGTTTTGTAGGTAGCCTACGGTATATTTGAAAAATAGTTCCCACTTAATTATTGTTTGCAGGACATTCAATGGGTTGATTTGTGTGAATACAATATAATTGTGTACACTTTACCATTAATTTCTTTAGAACTAAACAAAATCTGGGCTAATTGATTAAAACCGATAATAGTTTTCAATAGTGATAATCTAATTTCCGATTATCGTTGACCATAATATTAAGAAGCATTTGAAGAGGATGACGATGTTAATCCAGGATGCTTCGTATGCGGGTGCGTACGAAATCCAGTGGTACTGCCACCGCTCAGGCTTATCTGTTGGGAACATAGTTTACACTGAGACATCGTAAAAGAATTTTTTTCAAAGATGAGCCAAAAAGTAAAAAGATTAATGTTAATTGTAACTGTAAGTTAACATTTGGTTTGATGTTGTTTTTAATCGCAAACTATAGTTGGTAGGCCCTATTTGGAAAAAAAGAAACACAATATCTAATAGGCCTACTAAATAGTGTTAGCTAGGCATTTCAAGAATTGTTTTGTGCGAATCCAACATTAATTAGGCTATTAAAAATATTTCCAACAGAACAAAAAGAAAAGTGTTGTTACCAACAAACCGAAATCCGGTTTTGAAAATCAAAACGGGTTTTCAGTGTCTAAACCGGAATCCGGTATTCCGGTTTTCGTTTAACATCCCTACCACAAACCAATCTTAATTCAACGAATTCACCCAGTGCAAAAACAAAGCAATTCTTTAACAATTATTTAGTCTCCATTGTAAATAATTTACTTAGACCTACTTATCTAAATCTAAATGAAGAGATGTGAAGTTCAGAAAATATTTAGTAATACGGTAATGCTGTAGAATCAAGTTATTAGGCAAAGCAGCATGTTTTTTAAAATCAGAAGTTCTCGGAATCGCTGCCCCATACCCTACCTAAGACAAGAATCATTGCCTGACAGTTACTTTTTTTTTTTGGTGCTAGCTAGTAGGCCTACTCCAGTACTGGTTGGCCTGACCTACTCCACATTTGAGGGGGGGCTTCGTGAGTTATAAAAAAAAATTCAAGACATGTCTTGGCAATCACGAAAAATGGGAAAAAAAACAAACAACTAAAGCACAAAACAGTGATTTGCGTGAGTAGCAGACGTGAACATCAAATACCGGTAGCCTACTATTGATAACCTTGACCTTTTAAGAAAAACTAAAAAACAACGAAAGTTACGCAAGCCTGAAACAAATTTTTTTCTCATGAAAGCCGAGCAGTCGGAGGGAGACACTTTAGAGTTGGCATGTTGGGTCAAGAGCTAGTTACTTCAGATGGTCTAATGGAGTACAAACATCTTGAATAACACAAATACTAGGCATTCAAAAACAACAAACAAAACAGAGACAAATACTTACAGACATTTAAAACCAACAACAGAATTAACTTAAAAAAACGAACACTTTGGCAAAAAAAACACAAAAAAAAACAAGCAAACCTTTCAGTTTTTAAGGAGGAAGAAAACAACACACTGTGTGTGAAGTAAAACATGTAAGCAATTTATTTGGACAACTTTCATGACAAATGAAACAAGTAGAACATTTAGACCTTTTGGTAGTTCTGAGATCTTGCAGAAAGCTCTAGACTCTAGACTAGTATTGATATACCGGTACCATTCATTCATGCATTCAGACCCAACCAAACATAAATGCATCATTGGATACCCCAGAGACCTAATCACTTAGGGTTTACTCCTGATATACAGTAGTTCACTGAACAAATTATGGCTTTGTAAATATGTATCTTCAAACAAAAGATGGATTAACTCATATCTATCTAAAAATATAATTAATGAATGATAATTTGCATTGTTTTTTTTTTTAAGAAAGATGTCTACTTGAGAAATAAATACACAAAAATTAATACAGGTACTTGTATAAATTATTAAATTAAATTTTTGCCAGTAATGACACAGTATCTGAGGTTCTGAATGTTAATTTCAAACTGTTTCAAACTCATTCTTCTTTAGGACATTAAATGTCTCTATAGGTTCAGTGGCTAGTTCACCAGTTTTGAGGTCAGGGTATACTAGGGCATCGTGTGGTCATTTTAACACCCAGCCACCTCTCCATTTGCCTATGTTGGAAGGGGGTGACCACTAGAGCTGGGTTGACTTATTCACCACGATAATAAAACAAATCTTGCATTTATCTGAATTCAAACTGCAACCTACAGTATAATATATGCAACTTGTCTGCCAACAGACCACCATTGCGACCCTATCTCCGTGGTGATGACAAATGATTCTTTATATAAAAAAAAGTAATAACAAAAAATCTTGATCAATCTTTCTTTAAGACTATAAAAACAAATGACAAGAACCAGTGTTAGAAAAAACAAGAGCAAAATGACAAACTTGTTTAGAAAGACTGTTGAAGAAAGTGATCAAAGAGTCAAATGTAGGAACAAATGTGAGTCAAACTTCACAATGTGCTACATAAAAACATTTCAATACAAAAAGCTCCCTCCATTGGCTGGTCTTATCATCTTATTGTATTCTTGGTCCTGGTGTTGATAACAACTGCGGTTAAATTACACAAGCCTAATACAAGTTAATGTGAATTCTCTACTCAACTATTTACATCAAATATAAACAAAATGAAAATGTATGTATATATATATTATCATAAAAAGGGGGAAATAAACAGAGGTTAAAGTGACCTAAGTGACCCCAATACAAAGCTAGTTTGCTAGAAAAAAAAAATGTTCATGGATAAGTACAAAATAAAAGTTGACAACAATAGAAACAGTTCCAGACTGAGTTGGAATGGGTTGGATTGACTATTCATAAAAATGTAATCTATAAATTTAATGTATTGAGCATTAGTGTTTACATAATAAATACAAATAACAAAAATACATAAAGGTAGAGATGTTTGATTATACTATTTCTAGAACTAGTCTTACAACCATGAAACAAGTATTACTTTTGTTTTCAACTAGGTTTAGCTGTTAGATTAAAATGGGGGAAAGATACACAAGCTATAAATAAGTTTATTGTAAAAAAAAACCTTCTATCCATTTCAACATGTTGAGTTCATAATTTATTTTGCATATTATGGTTAACATAAAAAATAATGCTTTTGGACAAAACATTTTGACCAATACTTTATGTAAAACATGAATACATTACAGTCATGCACCCTTTGAAATCAGTTAAATGCATAAATAATCATTTGAAAACAGAAACATTAAGGTTATTACATAAAATATTACAAAGAAAAAGAAACAACAATGAAAAAAATGTGTTTTAAATTTAACAATGATGGTTTCATATTTGTTCAAAAATAATTTGAAAACATTTTATATGCGTAATGAAGCCAGAAGTTAAAGGGGCCTAATAGCATTAGTAGAAAATTATTTAACAAAAAAAAAACAAGAATACTTTTGAGTTGATGAGCTCTAAGATTCAAATGCTCAACAATAATATTTACACAAAGCTGTGAGTACTGCCTGATGTAGTCCACTGTACTCAGCTATTACACCTGAATAAATTAGCTAGGCTCAGTACTCCCAGAGCATGCTTGCATCCAGCTCATGGCCCACGGCTCGGAATAGTCCATTATGCTCACCCTTGATGTAGCATCCGTTAGGGGCCTTAATGCTGAGAATTGATTGCCCTTTGGGCTCGAGGAGGAAGGGCACTGGGGCATCTCCGTCAGAGACAACTGAGGCGTCTTCAGACAGTCTCCAATATTTGTTGTTGGAACCTGAAGATTAAATGTACGACTGATTTTATATTTGCACACATTAAACAGATGCACACTGAAACATTCACACATGTAATTTCTTATTCTCCTTATATAAACTTTCATCTAGAACTCATTCTTTGAAATTTAAAGACACAAGACAAAGCAATGTTACAATCACATGACAGTAACATAAAAGAAAAGGTCATACCTTTTATAAAGTAGTGTCCGTCGTTGCTGGATTCTAAATATATGATTTCGTAGTTGGTCTTGCTACACTGGACTTCGGCTTTGGCCAGGGACTTAAGGCCCACGAAGCCGTGCTCATTCTTCAGCAGCAACAGTGGCCGGTTGATTATTTTGATGTAGAACTTCTCCTTGTTGGTGACCACATCACTGACACTGACCAGCTGACCAGTCTGCCGGCTCTGTATGTAGTGACCGTTATTTGATTTGATGGCCACTGTTCCATCCCCAAGCCATTCAACAATAAACTGTGTGTTTGGGTTACTAGAAATAGAGATAAGTAACAAATTATAAGAAGCAAGCTTAAACAATATCAATAGATATTAAATAAACAAACATTATTATATAATGTATTTGAAATGTAAGCGTTTACATATAGGATAGAAAATCCAGTTTATTTACTCAAAGTATGAATGTTACCTTCTATCTCTAGCTGTTGACTGTATGCCACCTAATGGCTCCATTGTCCAGTATGTGTTGTCCACTGTTCTAAATCCCCATTTGGCTGGTGCATCTTCGGTTTGGGGAACGACCAGCTCCATTTGAAAAATCTCTTTATTGGTGTCTTCTGCTTCATCTTGATTGGCCGTGACGTCCACGCCTGCAACAGAAGAACAAAATGAAAGTTAAGACCAAAGAAGACAAAACATCAACAGCTCTACGGACTTTCAATCTATTTAAAAATAGATGCTCTACGGACTTTCAATCTATTTAAAAATAAAGTAAAAAAACAAACAAACAACACAAACAGCTTTTTGTACTCTCCACATTGACTGATGATGGAATGGAACTTCCACATTTTAAAGAAAGTTAAAACTACAACAAAAGTTGTATGGAATTTCAACAATTTATTGAACATTTCGCAAAAAAAAAAAAAAAAAAAGACATTTGTATAGAATTTCTGTTTTTAAAAGCAATGCATGAAAAAAAAAGTACTGAAATGACTAGCATTAGAAAAGTGGAGAAAAGAAAACAGACTATCAAGTCAAGTCTGTGAAGACATCTGGATTAATATATATATATATTTTTTTTCTGTTAGTCTCAAGTTAACACACGTGGCAGGTGAAATAAAAGGGAGAAAAGAAAAAGTTTAAGGTGAGACGTCTGGCAACAAAAAAAAAAGGGGGGGGAGTAAGGTAAGGGTGAGTGAGCTAATAATATTTGTTGATATGTTCACACACTCACACGCGCCATGTGGTAGAGTGTACGGAGAATCCAGTTATATGCATCTGTTATAACACACTAACACTTTATATTAACTCTAAGAAGAGAAATTGACTGTACCGGTAATGTTTTTTTTTTTCTCTATTGCGGTGATTAACAAACAGAAAATTGTGAAAGTTACTGCTGTGTGTTTCCTACAGTTACTGCTGTGTTTCCTACAGAACTTTCTTTACAGTTTTCATCAGTCATGGGCAAATGTGGCTCATTCAATGGCGCAACAGTTTCATTCACAGTCAAGACGGAATTAAAACATTTAATGTTAAAAAGCATAGCCTTTACTTTGCTGTAAAGGTCGGCACCTGGGCGTTAAATGAGACAGCTGCCTTTTATTGATTAAAACGAAAATATGAAGAAAAAAAAACGGCTTATTACTCGATCTTTTCTTTGTACAATATTAATGAAATAAACCTCAAAGTTTTAAATCTAACTTTAAAGCCACGGTTATTAAATTGTGGAGGAAATGTTTTTTTTTTTTATTACGAAGTAAAAATACGGAAGCAGTTTTGGAAGACATGTTGAAAGGATGTACAAGTAGAAACAACGTTCAAGCTATTAGGTCAAGGCTATACGATATTTGTGTATTTTCTTTACAAATTATCTTTAATCTTTTTAAAGGTGCTAATGTGCAGTAAGCTTTAATATTATCATAGACTATAATATACATGGACCGCTTGCTTTAGTATTTCTGCTATATGATGACTCGAAACACTGATTTTCGGAATTTCCGATTCGTTGTTTCCTTTGCACTTCCGTTTTATTGAATCGCTTCGATTTTCTCAATGAAAAAATTAAAATTAAAATCAAAAGTTGTATAAAGCGGAAACATTTAAGAAACAACGAGGAGCGTAGAAGTAATTTAAGACAACCTTATTGGTTGCGCGCGAAAAAAAAGTTGATATAAGCTCTAAAAATAGAGCAAGCGGTCCATCGTATTATAGTCTATGATATTATGTTGCTTTGTTTGATAATAACTCCAAAATCTGGGCGTACATCACGGCAGAGTTATTTTATCTTACCATCGAGCTGGAGACGTTATTATTAGCTCTTTCGTATGGTTAGTTAAAGATTAGAAGAAAGAAAGATCTAAATCTACGCATCAATGACAGTAAGTGGAGCAGAATTTCAGAAATGTGGTTATGTTGACAACGGGTGCTGAGCTGACAGCACGGGCCAAGAAAACTGGACCCTTCCGCCGGCCAAAGAATGATCCCAAGCCAACAGGACAAATGTTTATTGACACGTCCAGCTAATCCCAACGGCCAACACTGTGTTGATCTACACCAAAGACTCAAAATGCTGGTTACGTCCACACTGAGACATTTTTTTTTTCTCTCTCTCTCTCAATCTTTTTCTGGCGGGTTTTCTTTTTTTCCTCTCTTTTGACTTTTTGATTGAACAGCTTTCTCGTAAAGAATAGTTAACCCATTATCGAACGCTAATCTAAACCAATTACTTTCAAGTTAATGAGGCCTTATGAGAATGTCTGATTAGGCTGGGGTGGAAGGGTTGTTGATATAGTTAATAAAACGGGAATGATTAGCTTACACTTTATTTCATTTCATGCTCTGTGTTCATAATATGATTTTATCATTGGTGGATGCATCAATGAGGATAACCCCACAGTAGGCCTATAGCGATTTAAAATTTTATAGTAATGAATTCAGACGGTTTGCATAGTAGGTCTGTACTTTTTTTGTTTTTTCAAAGTTTAAGTTTGAAAAACAAAAAGACGTACATTAACATTTTAACGTAGGATGCATTCCCCTGTAATTCTTCTTAAAATAATACATAAAAAAGGAGATAAAAACACACACACATCTAAAAGTGAAAGCGTATGTTTTGTTGGTGTTGTGAATAGGGCATCCATTTTGTGACATTTAAAATGTGAAAATGTTAAGGTCATCACAGTGCTACTAGCCAATCAATCATCTATTTGGACGGGCGGCCTACAACGGAGACTGACAATTTGACGCATATTCCAGTTTGATAAAAAAAACAACAACAACAAAATGTGTTCTTTTGGCAATTCTAAATGTTGGAGTGAAAAAAAAACGCATAGCACGTTGTAACACATTGCTTCCCCCCATGCATTTATTTATAACAGTTGGCTGAATGGCTTTATCAGTAGGACGATTACCTCCACGTAAATTAACGAGAATGGAGTTAGACCACAGCAAATGGTCTTTAAAACGTGCAATGCAGACCATTAATGCACAAGTTAGAATTTATATATTGAAATGTACAAATATCTTTGAATGTAGACTATAAATATCTTGGACTGCATAAATATCTTGGAATGTATACATATCTGGGAATGTATAAATATCTTGGAATATATATACATGTTTTGCAGTAGGCCTATACAAAAGCCTTCGGTTTAGTAATGTACAAATATCTGATCTTACAATGTATAAATGTTTCTAAAAGTATTACTGCAACTTGAAAGTCTAGTGCACAGATGTCTATTGCCTACCTAAAGCTTATTACAAGTTTATGAGCAGGTGAAAAAAATGACGCGTGATATCTTTAGTTTTTAATCAGTGTTGTGTCTAGAATCCATCACGCCCTGATACATTAAAGCAGGAGTGTGCAACAGTCGGCCCGCGGGCCACAACACACCAGATAAACCTTTTTTTTTTAGTGTTGCACCCGAAGAGCTCCTGACAGCAGTTTTCCAGATTCATTGTATGAAAGTGTATACGAATGTGTGGTATTCAAGTGTTGTAACCAAATTCCTTATGAATTGTTGCACCCCCCATCATCAAAGTAACCAGAAGAAAAAACAAAAACAAACAAAACCAGAGTAACTTCACCATCTCCCTAAACACACGTGGAACACGAGAAAGCACGTGAAAGAAAAGACAACAAGAATCTTCGTGAGCACAACAAGAAGGGAGAGTGCCACGTACAGGAGTAATACTTGATAACTTGCACCCAAACTCAGGGATGAAGATTTGTCTAGTAACAGATTGTACATTTAAAGAAAGTATTTACCATTGGGGCGTAATTACATGGTTCTTACTGTAAAACCAGTTCACGAATTCCACAACTTTTCAAAATCGCGTTATTTATTCCGTTGGTGTTTTTAAGTACTCATTTAATAACAATAGAAACATAAACATGTTGATCGTTAAGGACTTCGTAACTTTAACTACATAGTTGTGCACTTTTATTTTAGAATTTCCAGCTGTCAACAGTGACAGTTAGAAGACTGGTCTTTTTTTCCACCCCAATTTTTCAATTTTTACAAAATTCACAAACTCTGAAAAACAATCTTTGGTCAGTTTTACCTCAACTACTCCAACCCAGGGTTGTATTTAAGATGTGGGGGCCCCTCGTGGCCTAGTTCCTGCCTTCCACATACCTCAGAAAAGTGCCGTTAATTCATGTTACATTCTGTAAAATCATACATTTTATGTTACACTTAGCTTGGCTGGACTGGAGCGCTTAAAATTGTAGGGAAATAAATGAATTTTATTTTACGTTTTCAATGAAAGAATGGGGGATGTCACTAAAAACATTCTTTTAGGGATGTGTGGGCGTGGGGGCCCCTTTTTGTGTGTTCCAATGGAACATGTGGAACATGCCTGAATACGCCACTGCCCCAACCTATATTAACACTGTCAGGACTTTGTTTTACTTACTAGACGACAAAGTTAATAATTTTAAAAAAAATGAACTATTTTTCAAGCTGCATTGTCCATTATTTCAAAATTAACAAAATTTCTAAAATCCTTGGTAGGTTTTCCAAAAACTTGAAAGACCAAGTAAGTTTTCCCAAACGTACGTTTTAACATGAAGGGCAACAAGCGAGAAAGAGTTCTGCCCCCTTATAAGGCACCAACCCTGTCAGACCTATTAGACCCATGGGGCATGTGAAGCACAGTTTACAAGTTTCTGTGGCCACTGCATAAGAGGGGATGTTTGACCAGCGCAACGCCTAGATCTAGTTGCCTTACTGTCACGGTAGAAAGCTTTAAATTAATTAAACAAGACTGAACACGTGCTTATTAATAAATAATTCTACGGTGAATAGAGCAACATATTGTGCAATGATTTATAGTTTTATCAGGCTGCCCTGAATACATTAACCTTTGACCCTGCGCCATATGCCGGGTCACAGCAAACCAGCACGAGCATATAAAAAAGGCTTAGTCACGCATGACTTAGGTATTGTAAATTGGCACGTTGCATAATGCTAAAAAATTTCCATTATTAAATAATACAACATTAAAATCAAATCCTCGGTATATTTATAACATTATATAGATTTAGATTCTATGAAGATTATATTTCTAAGCGACATGCCACTTGGCAGTTACACAAATTATATACCACTAAAAGAAAGAAATTGTAGTCTTATACTTTGTTAAATTGACGGACTAGACTTTAAATAAACTGAAAAGCGTTAATCCCTAAAAAAAAAACACAACCAACAATAACATCGATGCGTAAGAGATATTTAAAGTTTAGTCAGAAAGTAGGTTATATGAAAAAAATATTAAAATTAACAAACATCAAATCCCAGATTAAAACCCTACCGCATTGAAGGATTATTGTTGATTAAATAGAGATAACCAAAAATATTTCGTGGTTTGACAACTCCATTACTCCATGACATTGGGTTCATCTGAACTACACCTGCCAACTGCTGCCATGATTATCGTGGTGCTGAAAGAACGAGACAAATGTCTACCGAATCCTTTAAACAGGAGAACACTGGCCTTGGTATGGGCTTTGGTGATGGAACTCCTGTCAGAGGCGCCACGCGTTCTGCGTGCTAGTGAATACCCCACGTAGATTTCCCCCAAAAAAGCAGAACTGCGGAAGAAAGGAATATATGAACGTATTTCCCCTCAGACGTAAGAACCCGATAATAAGTCCACCAAGCATTACTTTTACGACTTGTATAGCATAACTTCTTTAATAGATTATTTTAAAAAGTCGAGTTATATAGCCTATATATGGAAAGAGAGAAACAGTGAAAGAGAAAGAGAGATAGAGAGAGAAACAGAGCGAAAACAAGAAAGGGGTAAACAGAAAGATAATGCCGTTCTACTGCCTCAAAATAATGTGCTACTCAGCACAGTACATCAATACACCCATTCATCAGTCCGCAATGAGAGTGTGGGACACTACAAGCCATCACGTAATGCCGTGTCTGTAATTTACACCTCATAGAAATCAATTCGGATGTACTCATTGTTCATCTGGACTGCAAGTCACTTGGGAATGGAGGTTGGGGGGGGGGGGGAAGAGAACACCCCCTCACATATTGGATCAACAATGATTAAATTATATGTGGACGAATCCAGAATTAAGGAATGGGTGAATCGCTCTTCTGTGGGTTTTTCATTTTTTTATGTGTTATTTGGATGGAAAATGGAGTTGGGGGGGGGGGGGGTGGGGGTGGGGGGAGAGTCCTTGCTATTACGTTTAATGCCATAACTGCTTAGGTATTCGTGTGAGTGAATAGACTGAGTGAATCAGCTCATTAAGCTCATTAGGCGCTTGTTTGTTGGAGTTTAACTTTTTTTTAAAAATAGACACAAGACAGTATTAAAGTGCTCACGTTTACACCAGATCAAGTAATTCAAGTTTTTTTTTTTTCATACCATCCGCAAAGCCATGCGTACTCACAGACAGGTTAAAGGGGTGAGGCCCTCACCGTGAGGGAATGTCTATGTGGAAACCCGTAGAGGGGAAGGCAAGTCTCCAACCACCACCACCCCCTCCTTTCCTCTGGGCGCCCACGCTTTCGGGCCAAGCATCCACCATCTAACAGAAATGAATAAAACTTGGTGCCATAAACGTCGCGCAAAAAAAAGGTACCGGTATAAAGAAGGCATAAAACGGGTTATAGTCTCATCAAGGCGAAAAGATGACCCCTCACCCTCTTCCCGTCTCACATATTTTATCCTCCATCCAACTTTCCTTCACTTACCTTCACAGCCCCCTCCCCTCCCCACCCCCTCCTTCCCAGCTACGTCGGCACTATCTGAAAATCTCAGTAGTACCGGTATAGTGACTGTAGAGTAAACTTGAATGTTTCAGACCCCCTACCCTACCCATCCCACTCGGCCTGCAGTATCAAGTCCATCAACTCACCACCACAAGCCAGGTACCAGTACTACAGTAGCCAACAATGTTTGGACGAGTGTGTTCATACAAAGATGACTTTCTCGCGTTACTTGTGAAAACTCTGCGTTCGACTCTTGTCGCCCCGCGACGCTAGTGCTAAAACGTAGAGAAATACAATAAAGAAGAACTTTTACGGGGAGTGGGGAGGTGAGGAGGGAATAAAAATGAGAACGCAGTGGCGGAAAGGGAAATGGGGTCGGAGGGGGGGGGGGGAGTCGGAAGACGAACAAAGTACTGACAAGACAACAGCGAAAACTTTCTTTGTCAATGTTTACATCACGACTACCACTTGTGGCGTGAGCCTTTCGGTTTTGTTGACTTTTAGTCAGATTTCCTGTTTTTATAGAAACTTGGCACCGGAAAGGGGGGGGGGACTTTCCAACCCCCTTCCCACTTCATATAGAAACTAAGCGCCCCCATCCACTTCATATAGAAACTAAGAACCCCATCCACGTCATATAGAAACTAGGCACCCCCATCCACTTCATATAGAAACTAAGAACCCCATCCACTTCATATAGAAACTAGGCACCCCCATCCACTTCATATAGAAACTATGCACCCCCATCCACTTCATATAGAAACTAGGCACCCCCATCCACTTCATATAGAAACTAGGCACCCCCATCCACTTCATATAGAAACTAGGCACCCCATCCACTTCATATAGAAACTAGGCACCCCCATCCACTTCATATAGAAACTAGGCACCCCCATCCACTTCATATAGAAACTAGGCACCCCCATCCCCTTCATATAGAAACTAGGCACCCCCATCCACTTCATATAGAAACTAGGCACCCCATCCACTTCAAATAGAAACTAGGCACCCCCATCCACTTCATATAGAAACTAGGCACCCCATCCACTTCATATAGAAACTAGGCACCCCCATCCACTTCATATAGAAACTAGGCACCCCCATCCACTTCATATAGAAACTAGGCACCCCCATCCACTTCATATAGAAACTAGGCACCCCCATCCACTTCATATAGAAACTAGGCACCCCCATCCACTTCATATAGAAACTAGGCACCCCCATCCACTTCATATAGAAACTAGGCACCCCCATCCACTTCATATAGAAACTAGGCACCCCCATCCACTTCATATAGAAACTATGCACCCCATCCACTTCATATAGAAACTAGGCACCCCCATCCACTTCATATAGAAACTAGGCACCCCCATCCACTTCATATAGAAACTAGGCACCCCCATCCACTTCATATAGAAACTAGGCACCCCCATCCACTTCATATAGAAACTAGGCACCCCCATCCACTTCATATAGAAACTAGGCACCCCCATCCACTTCATATAGAAACTAGGCACCCCCATCCACTTCATATAGAAACTAGGCACCCCCATCCACTTCATATAGAAACTAGGCACCCCCATCCACTTCATATAGAAACTATGCACCCCCATCCACTTCATATAGAAACTATGCACCCCATCCACTTCATATAGAAACTAGGCACCCCCATCCACTTCATATAGGAACTAGGCACCCCCATCCACTTCATATAGAAACTGGGCACCCCCATCCCTTGCTGACGCCCGTGCACTTAGGAAACAACGGAGGTGGAGAAATGTTTTCAGTCCAAGAAGTTTATATTGAAAAACAACAACAACAAGTGCTGACTAAGGGTTGAGTTAGTGATGGCATAGGCTCTACGTCAGACACGTCACGTCAATTGTCGTAAATGTCTTCGATTATCTCATCCCCTCGAGTGACATCAATGCACGTGACCTTTAGACTGAGGGAGGAGACGTCATTGATTGCATAGAATGCCAGAGTAGCCAGATTTTTTAAGCTGGGAAATAGTATTTTTTTTAATACATTAAAAAAC
The DNA here is from genome assembly GCA_949126835.1 of Anisus vortex. NCBI lineage: Eukaryota > Metazoa > Mollusca > Gastropoda > Planorbidae > Anisus > Anisus vortex. Next base: position 17,622,808 of record OX421494.1, read on the forward strand.
AATATTAATGACTTAGCTTTTTAAATTGTGCCCACTAAGCGGTTTTAAACACTCAACATTACAAACATAAACGCCTGCTACAGTATAATATAAAGTCATGTAAAGTGCGTCTTATTGCACAAACAAAAAAGAAAAACCCATAAAACTATTTTTTAAGTTCCAGGATAACTAGGGTAAATAGAGATTTAAAAAAAAAGTTTTTTTTGGTAAACTTTAAGAATATAACAGGGAAACAATTCATATTCTAGTGACAGTCAAGGTCATCCGGATGAAATGTTCATCTTATTTACTGTAATAGGAGGGGAAACAAAAAGTCTAAAACACTTGGCAAACGACAAACTGAACTGTCAACAAACACTCACAGAAACAATATGTATCAAGTTTTCACAACAATTTCAGTATTCCCCCCCCCCCCCCCGGCCATGCATGCCAACAGAAATGGTTTCTAGTGATTTGGGGGGAATGCAAGTGTACCCCCTCCACTGTCATTTTCTGTGGGCGCCCATACGTTCGAGCCAAGCGCACATGCCCTCCTTTTAAACAATAAATGAATAAAGATAAAGAGAAAAATTGCCAGTTGAAGTTATGCATGAAATAAAAACTGTTCTCTCTCCCTTTAAAACTTGTGTGTTAGTCTACGGTTGTATAAAGGGAGACTGTTCTAATGGAGGGAGGGGCACTTGTCTTTATCAACCCAAACGTTGCAAATAGTTTTTATAGTTTAAAACAAGGGGAGATGGGTCAGCGTCAGTACAAGCCCTGCAACACGTGCTGTATAGAAACACGGTCCTGTCAGATGGAGGCTAGCATAAAGAACCGCGCGTAGGCCCATACAATTGCTCGGCACAGGGGGGCCTTCAGAGAGGGCTTACAACAACACGAGGGGTCAAGCTTTAACCTAGGGGACGGCGATGGGGGAGGGAGAGGTGTGATGGGTCAAAATTACAGTGTAGCCAAAGTTAAATCTGTAGAAGATGTGAAGCAGTAGTTGTATGGGGACATAAAAAAAATAATATTTCGTTTCAATGTGTATACAATAGTCCATGATTGTTCATTCAGATCAATAACTGACTAAACTAAAATTCACAAGAGGATAATACAACACAAACATTGCCAATGTCATGTCAGAGTGACATATACGTTTAAATTATTTAACCCTATTCAGGAAATAACTAAATGATGATTTTTTTAAAAGTTGTAACCCTTTCACGTTGATGTGGAGGACTTATAGTCTTAGAGTGAAATTGTGGAGAGGAGTGGTGGGGGTTGGCCTACATTTAATTACAGAACACCTGTTATTTGTATGACTTTAGTGGGTGTGTATGTGTGTTTGTAAATGTTAACTAAGAAAATAAATAAGAAAGAGATAATATGTTAGACGTGATACTTAGAATTGGATCGGCTTGTGTGTGTGTGTGTGGCAGAAGGGAAGCGACGTGAGTCACTTCCCCCTGTCTTTGTTCAGCTAAGGGAAATTTCCGATTCTTTGTTGAGTAGTCTCTTCGAAATGTGTTGTGTGCGATTCAAACGATAAGAGAGGCGGAGAACACGATGAGACGGTGATTGTGTGTCTGTGTGTGTGTGGGGGGGGGGGGGTAGGGGGAATAATCAATAGTAGGCCCTTATTCAGTAGAGCAGTGCCACAATGATTAAATTTAAATATTTCACGCCATCGGCAGTGTTAATCACACATATAATGCAGGTTTAGGATGGGCAGTAAAACCTATATTTACAATTGTTATTATTCACTTTCTGTTATAAGCGAGGATTTATCACGATGATGTCTTTAAAAGAATTATTTTGAATAGAAGTATTTATTAGCGTATTTTATTTAATAAGAAAACATACAAGCGCGGTATAAGCTTCGGTGTCTTCCCCCCCCCCCCAAAAAAAAGGGGGGGGGGTTATAAAGTATTTCTGATGTGTGTGCTCTAAGCTAAAAAGTTGTAAATTTAATAAGAAAATGATGAGTTTGCTCTTTTCTACCCCCTTCTCCCCCCCCCCCCCCCCCCACTCAACGGTCGTCCATGTAAGTTAGTCCTTATGTTTCACGACACCGTCCATGTTTACTTTTTGATTCCCTAGGGCCTAGGTCAAGGTTGATGGGAAAGTGAGTGCCGGTAGTGCGGTGCTCCCCTTCAAAACCGGACACAAACTTAAGAAGTACTAAATCGTCTGCTTAAAACTGCAGTAGTCGGACGAGTGTTTGTCGAGTCTGCCAAATTGGCTCGTCTTGAAGCGATCTGCTCGACATGAAACGTGTCTCCTCAGTTTAAACAGATGGGGACTTTGGCAAGCAAGATGTGCAATTGACGCAGAAGCGACACTGACCTGTGACCTTCAAGACTTCCGACTTCTTATTCACAGTTAGAAAACAGTTAATTCCAAGTCAACATTCGGTGAGTGTGTGTGTGTGTGGGGGGGGGGGGGGGTAGGCCTATAGTTTGGGAGGGGGGTTGAGTTGGAAGGGGAGCCGAGATTTAAATGATTCTATTTTATGCTCTCGAAACAATTCAACAAGAAGTGTTGCCATATATAGACATCTAGTAGTAACGCAAACAACAATGTACAGCCACAGGGAAAGTATTATCAGGATGATACCGTGCATTCTTTCTCTCTCTCTCTCTCTGACGAATTCTTTTATCTCTGGCCCCCGAAATTCCCACCCCACAGATAGCGCATCCATTTCAAGAGGGAGCTTTTGCCTGCGCCCTTCTTTCTCCCCCATACCTTGGCACTATATGGTATGCTGGCTATTTAACACACACACAAAAACTTTCCCACATAATTTATAAAATGGATGAACAAGAAACTATACAGGCCTAATTTTTCAGGAATAACAGATGTGAATGTTCTAAAGTGTATTCTGTACTAGGCTTATATATTATACTTCCTGTATAAGCTAAAGATTTTTTTAAAACCAATTTCCAATTTACAACCTTATTTTCATCGAGCATTCAACTTAATCTAAATGTAAAGTTTTTATCAACTTCCTTATTGAGCTTATACAGTCAATGAGTTAGGGAGGGAAAACAACATAATAAAAAGGAAAAGGGGGGGGGAGGTGAGGAGGAAAAGAGTTTATATAAACGAATTTTTGCAAAGTTTGAAATACTTCTAATTTGCCACAAACCCCTTTATCACCCACTCAACACACACACCACACCACACACCCAGAGCTTAGGCCGAAATGTAAACACACCATTCCAAAAAAAAAAATGATCAACATCGCTCATGAAGCAACATACCTTGTCTAATTGACACTTTCTTGTTGTTAGCAAGCGATGTCAGGATGACTTGTGGGTTGGAATCTTCCAGAGTAAACAACTCATCCTTGCTGACTGTTTTATTTCTTCCTTTCATTGTGGCCGTGGCGCCGACGGCGGTAAGATAAGTCCCAGTGCAATCCTTGAAGGCCAAGCCGCTGTTGGCGCCGCTCCTTATCTCTAGAGTAAACCTGCTGTCGTTGCTCAGGTCCTGACTCACGCTACCGTCACGGTTCAGAAAACGGTTATCGAAGGTCTTAAGGGCGTACTTTCCGTTGTCGAAGTGGAGAATGATTAGGGCCTCTGGCCCCCAGGGGATAATCTCCGTGACTTGCAGTTCTTCGTCCTTGAGGTGTGCGTAGCGCTTTCTGTTCACGTTACGCAAGTTGACCTGCGGGTGTATGGACAGCTGGACTACCCACAGCTCCAAATCCGTCACGGTCTTAGCGAAACATTTAAAGTTATCTTCGTTTCCGCTCAAATAGTTACCGTGGGCCATGTTTTTGAACCCCCAGCGTCCGGAGCCGTTCTTGTCGTACTCAACTACGAATTTCTCGGTCTGGTCCTTTTCCTCCGCCTCGCACGTGACATTGCCGTACTTATCTGCTGACAAGTATCTTCCAGTGTGGCTCTTGATGTAAACGACCTCTTCTTGTGTGTCCTGCTCCAAGATAAACGTCTGCTTCTTCTTGAGAGACGTGCCAGACACATTAATTTTGAACCCAAACGACTCGGCAGTGAGGTACTTGCCGGCATTATTAATCAGTCCAACTTTCCATTGTAACTCCGACTTACTCACCCCGTTACTTCCATTTGTAGAATTCGTCATTTTCTTTTCAAATTGATAAACTATTAAAAACGAGAATAAGAAATATGCCTGCTTTCAAGTCCTAAGAATGCTGTTCGGAAAATCCTGCTGGTTAAATCCAAAGCAATGTGTATTCACTTTGTTGTTTAAATTCACAGGCAGTCTACGTAAATAAACGTGAAATAAAACACGCGAAAAATCTTCACAGACAGAAACAAATTTCGTCGTCAGTAGTGTGTAGCGTCTGCATTGAAACTTCCACTCGCCGAAAGTAACTAATGCTAAGTTTTTTTTTTCTGCCTCGCGTCTCTTCGCCCGAAATAAAAGAGCCTTTTTGATTGGTCATGTTCGCAGCCGTGCCCCCTTTCAGCTGACTTGATTGGTTTGCTCACACGCAACCCACAACACGAAAACAACCGGCGCTGAGTTTCATTCATTGATTTCTTAGATTATAAATACATGACTAGTCTAAAGTCTAATATCTAGATCTAGTTAGCATCTATCAATGAATTTTATATGAAATAAGCTAAATATTTATGTCATTCCTATTAGAATTATAAATTAGTTTTATAGCACTTTTCTAGAAGTGTAGGGCTTAACCATAACCCTTTAAAATAATGACATAATGATTAAAAAATATTTTCTGCTAAGACTTGTGGGGATGAGGGATGGGTTACTTGTAGGCCATACCGGTCATGCATATACCAGAGTGTGCTAGATTACATAGGCCTAAATAGTAGGCTTATAGCTCTATAAGTCTATAAGGCAATTAGATCTAACCATAAATGACACACTATTATAATATTAGGCCTATTATTTAGTTGTTTTTTTTTAGTTTTAACTGTGTAGGCCTATGTTATAATCTTATCTTATACATTACAGACGCTCCTTCTATAAAGAAGATTATTGCGTCCTACCCTCATCCGTGGTCCGAGTCTAGTCTTGCATTTTTATTGATGTTTTAAATGATGTTAAGTTACTGGTTTTCCTGGTTTGTTCAGGCAACCCATTCCATGCCCGAATGCCACTCGGGAAGAAAGAGTAGCCTACTTATATGCATTTGTTCTCGCATAGGGAATAAAGAAAGTGTTTTTGTCTAAATTAGAGTTTAATGCCTTATGTTATATTATTAGGCCTACTACTTTATACTGTTTGCCCTTCTGTCCTCTAGTAAGAGTCTTATAAGACTTAGGCAACACACGTATGGGATCTTAGATCAGTGCGAATAGGTTAATTTTACCAAGTTTGATCAACAATCAAAGTCATCAGAAGAAAAAGGGTTATAATTAAAGTAACGGTAGGCCTACGTGTATAGGCTACGACGTAGGCCCTATAGGCCTACTACCATATAATATTCACTTCCCTCTAAATAACAATTAACAGAAAAAACACACACATAATTAATCAGTAGCCTAAAAAAATTGACAAGGGGCAAAAAAAGATAATTTACATATTTTTGAATAAGTTTAAATTAATACACTGAGATGTAGCCTACAGTAGGCTATAATATAATGGAGCTCATGGGTTTATTAGAAGGGGATATAACCGATGAAAAATAATTATTGCTTTAGCCAAACTAGATTATCCCTTTTAATTTGGATTTTTTTGATGTCTAATAATAGCCTTAGCTTTAGATTAGATCTATATATTTTTCAAGTTGTCACAAGGAATAGAGCATGTAAAAATTAGCGAAGATAATGATGGTTTATTTTTCATTAGCAGACTTACAACAGATCGCAAGATTTTAGAGAAAATTATTAGTCTACACTACAATTATTAGACTATATATAAAAATTCTTGGTAAAATCCGAACTTCTATAAGAGATGAAAATACGTAAAATTGGCAACACTCCTTGTTGAAGGTTTTATCTCCTTAACACGTGACTTTTACTTTTACATTACGGTACCTTAGGGGTTGTACCATAATATGTAACATCATAAAATAGGAAATGAATTAATTTTTGTCTACTTTGAGTGTAACAAAAGGTTTTGGATTTATAACTTTAAGTTAAAGAGGTTAGTACCTGAGACATTATTGCTATAATAGGCCTTGTCTACTGTTTTAGTTCTAGACTCTTGACTCTTGAGTGATTATTGAGGCCGGTAAATAACTAATTAAAGTAAATTTCACATCTTTATTTTTATTTTATTGAAAATGAGAATAATAAAATTAAAAATGTCATTATCATTAATTGTTTTGCAAAAAATTAAATACTAAAGTAGGCCTAGGCTACATATCATAAAGTAAAGGAAAGGCACAAAAAGAAAAGAAGGGTAAAGCGAGTAAAGCACAAATTAGTAATAATAGGGCCTACACTGCTACACTCCTACACTACACACATCACATACTCATACATAGGTTACATAGGCCTACAATAATTAATTAATAATATATACTATCACTAAATTATAAATGCTAAAACAATAATCTAATACCATATATAGGTACTTTCGAACTCCGACTCATATGCCATTTAAGTGTATAGGCCTACTATATAGGATTTTAATAGGAATATAGGCACAGAGTCTAGACTCTAGACGTAGACTATTACTAAAGTATAGTTCTATAGGCCTACTCAGTTATAGTCATAGGCCCAGCGCCCCAGGGCTACTATCTATAGAGAGGCTACTGAGTCTATACACTGTCTATAGGCCTACTCAAATAAAATAAACACAATACTACAAATTGTAGCACAATACTCAAGAAAGCGGAAAAGAGGCCGCCCAAGAAATACCTGGCCAAGCGTCCTTGAGGCAGACACCGAAAAGATGGGGTACAGCTAGACCCAATTAGAGAGAATGGCTCAGGACAGAGGACTTTGGAGATCTGTGGTTGGCGGCCCATGCCCCAGCATGCCCCAGCTGGGGGTGATGGGCAATGATGATGACTCAGGCATGGCATGGATTGTACTGCATCTTCCTATCTTCAAAATATTCTTATAAAGCATGTACGCCTACCATCAAAGGATTTGCACTCCTTATCATACAGTCTTTGCTCAGAGTTCCTAGTAACTTCTCAGTATTGCATTGCACAAAAACAAGTCTTTCGGAGTGTGTTTTTTTATTCCTTTGAATTTGCGGCCCTGCGGAAAAGCTTACCCCAGGCACTGAGGAACTGTGAGACAAAAGAGTTCTTTACAAAGAGTTTGAAGACCTTTCTTTCCGCAAGTGTTTTTGTGTCTTCCCCATCCTAACCTCAGCAACTGAATTGCGGTAGATAAATAGTCATTATTACTATTTTATTTTATTTTATTTGTAACCTATTTTGCTCAGCCCTGTTCTTTTTTTTTTTGTGTGTGCGCCATCAGTGATTACATTTTGCCAAACAGAGAAGCTTCTTTGGTAATCTGTATTCTGGCATTATTATCAGGTGACCGGCTCACTGAGCCAGTGTTTTCAGAAGCTGGGTTTGTTTGCTTGATATGCATCTCTGAGTAACACTTCTGTGTCTGGGACCTTATCTTGCTTACGATTTTTAGTAATTTACAGAGGCAGCTGACATGGAATTGATTAACTGACATACAGCAACATTAGTAGTTACGTAGCACTGTAGTATTCTTTTAACTTTATAGTGTCTGTACTGATTACTTTTCTCTCCTAGACATTTTTCCAAAGAACCTGAGTTTCTTTGTGTTAATGTTAAGACCGAAGTTATCCAGGACTTGTGTGAATTGGTGCATGAGTTTATGCATTTTACTTTCTATTTGACATAGAGTGTGCCATCATCTGCAAACAAAGGGCATGAACAACAACTGTATGCTTATGTTGTTGTTGTTCTGTAATGTATAAGTATGCCCTCCTTACCGTATATAGTATATATTATATTTTTAAATTACATTCATCAGTCTGTTGTCTTTAATAGTTTTTTTTAACCGTTATACATATTATATAACAAAATATATTTTCGCCATAATCATTTAAATAAAATACATATTTTTGTACTCTAATAATACTATGATGTAATTTTCAACTTGTTACAGCTACTAGCAGTCCTCGCTGTAGGAAAAACGGTCAGTAAATCAATGTTCGACTATGCCTGAGTCCTTTTTATGGTTGGTCAATTTTTCTGGATCAGTCTTTACTCTGAGTGCATCGAAGAAAAAATTTAAACAGCTTGAGAACACTTGGGATGACTCAAGATTGGTTATGAAACTAAGTTCCAGCCACTGGTGCTCATGGGCTCTCGGGAACGACAGCAGAATATATATTTATGTTTTGGCTTCTGATGTCCCAATCAGAGTTCACGAGACAACTTTTGAAAACCAGGTATGTGTTCTAAATACATCAAAACCAATTCATTTGATTTACTAAATCCTATTTAAAAATAAATCCCATTGCACATAGCTATGTGAATGCCTAGTTTAACCAAAGTACATTTAAATCTATGTTTGTTTGCATTAAATTGCTTTTCAATACACTGATTTAATTTGTTTTTCTTTGATTACATTTTATGAAAAATGTGATATTTTTATGAATAAGTATTTAAATGACACAGAAAATTCCCCCCTCTACATTATTTCATGGGTGGCCAACCTTTTCAGCTGGCAGGCCAGACTTAAAAAAAAAAAATTCAACCAAGTTGATCAACAAATTAAAAAAAATTAAACAACTTCAAAGTAAACAAGAATTTTTTTCTATAAGGAAATATAACAAACCTGAGATCAAACATATTTATTAGATTAAAGTTAGGCAACTTAAAACATAATAATAAAAAAACAATATACAAAATAAACATTACTAGGCACTAGGCAGGCTGTCTGGTTTTTTTTGCAGAATTAAGTACATTATATATTAATGTCTTCCTTGACTGAAGTTGTTGCTAAATGCAGACGTTTTTTAAATGCTCATTAGGGATTTGTGTTTGCAATTAGTATTTGATTTGCTTGATCCAACTAAAAAGCTATTCACATGGGTAAAAGTTTATAAAAAAAATGATATGTAAAATACAATGTATTTCTCATACTCCAAATATGCTTGTAAAACTCATCTAAACCAACCTAATGGAATTTCTACATTAACTATTTAATTGCAACACATTTCACAATGTTACATTTTTAAAATTCCTGGTAATAAATTCACCTCTGCAGAGAATGGCGTTGAAAATGCTGATTTGAAAATCTTGTTTTCCAAATTTAGTTCAGCATTTATAATCACTTCTCCTAGTTTCAATAGAACTATCCTAAATTAGTGTTCCAAGTTTATTCTTGAATGTGGAAATAAGATCACCATGTTATTTATCTTCTTATCTTATATGTTACAGATGCTCCTCCTGGACATTCTATAGAGAAGATTATTGTGTCATATGTTTATCTGTGGTTTGAGTCTTGCATTTTGATTAGTGTTTTAAATGATGTTAAGTTATTGGTTTTCCTGGTTTGTTTCCAGTTGATCCTTTGCATGTAGACAAGTATTGACATCATTTAGTTGGCTAACTAGTATGGGATGGGAATGCTTTCCCTTATTCATACTATTGATGTTATTGTTCTTGCATGATGACAAGCTGAGAATACAACAAAGTACATTTTTCTTCTTGTTATTAGAGGTGGAGCCCCTTGAACAGTGCATTTTCCAAAAATGGATTGTGGCGCACAGATCGCTATGCCTGGAGTGATGAGACTGGAGCTGTAGATAGACCTAAAGAATCTGTTCTCGTGCCCTCTCCAAACTGGGACTGGGAGGGCGACTGGCTTATTGATGAAAATTTACGTGGAGAAGTTATCAGTAGAGAGGTAAATTGATCCTGCAATATTATAATTACATTGAAAGCAGGGGGAAGACATTTTTTTCAAAGTGGGCTGAACCTTCACATGCTGAACATTTATTAATTTTATTTTTTTACGAATTTAGTTCATGTTTAAAAAAACTGTTGAAAAAAAGTTATTATCTAAATTTTCAGGGGGTGTTAGCCCTCTTCAGCCTTCCTTGTGGCTTTGCCCCCCTCAACCCCCCTCCCCCTTGTGACTTCGCCCCTGATGGAAAATCATTTGAGGTAGATAAGAGAACATGACTCGTTAAACATTTTTGACTAAGATATAAAACATATTTTACTCTTTGTTGTATGTAGGGTTGGCAGTATGCAGTCGATTTTCCTCGAGAATATTTTCCAGAAAAACACTGGAATAGCTTTGTAAGAAGGAGGAAATGGATTCGTTTTAGAAGATTCTCTTCAACAAATAAATGGGCTAAAGTAAGTTATGAAGTCCTTGTGCAGTACTTGAATTTTACTTGTTAAAATATATAGACTTTATAGACTTACTAAGAACAGTTACTGCTTTCTCAAAATGTTGTCCAGATTACTGTCTGTAATCATAGCCTCTAACTGAAATATGCATTTTTAGTGCAGTAAATCATGTGCAAACAAATTTGTTGAATAGCCTAAGCTGTAAATGGTCGTGTAAACATCAAAGCAGTTTTTGATTTTAACAAGTTTTGACTCAAAGGAGTTGCTATATGGTTAAGTAAAGAATATTATTATAGGCTAGTTTGGAAAATTGTTTAAGCAAAGAATATTATTATAGGCTAGTTTGGTTACAAATTAATGATTAATGTTACTCTGTTAATAATAATAATAATAATAAGACTTGTATAGGGCATATCCCGTTGAGGACAGTTCTATGCGCTGTCAACAGTTGCAGATATAGTACTGACAATGAATACAAAACAAATAATGTATAAATGAAAAATAATGAAATAATAAACTGCTAGTTGAATAGGTAGGTCTTCAGTCGGCTTCTGAAGGTGTCAAAGCTAGGGCTCTGTCGGAGTTGTAGTGGGAGGGCATTCCATGCGGACGGGCCCACATATGAGAATGCCCGTTTGCCAGCGGACACCAGTTTCACACGATGGGATCTGAAGTGTAAGTGTATCAGAAGCCGAGCGGAGTGGATGAGACTGAGTGTAGAGCTCGAGACAGGAGCGAAGGTAGTCGGGGGCAGAGTCATTCAGGCACTTGTAACATAGAGACGCCAGCTTGTAGGAGATCCGGTGGTTGATGGGTAGCCAGTGCAGAGATCGGAGAAGAGGAGTAGTATGCGTCAAATTTTTCTTCTTAAGGACCAGTCGGGCAGCACAGTTCTGAACACGTTGGAGGCCCTGAAGGGAGGAGGTCGAGGGGCCAGCCAAGAGCGAATAGCAGTAATCCAAGCCGGAAAAAAGGAGAGAGATGACAAGCTTAACACAAGTTTCCTTGGTCAGATAGCGACGGATGGCGGCAATGCGACGCAGATGGAAAAAGCAGATTTTGGTGAGGAAGGAGATGTGGGGCTGCATGGACAGCATGGAGTCGAGATAGACGCCAAGGTTCTTGACAGTTGACGAGAAAGGTACTGTTGCGTCGGCCAGTTGGAGATCGGACACAGTGAGGGTCACGACCTATGTCTCGTACCGACAATAAGAGCTTTAGTCTTCTCACTGAAGAAGAGTTTTCCGTCATCCAGTTCTTTATGTCCAGGAAACAGATGGAGATGGAAGAAAGGAGCCCATCAAAGTCTTCAGGCTTAGCATTGCTATTGTGCTGGGTGTCATCTGCAAAAGAATGATATTTTAGGTTGTTGCCTTCGATGAGAAAGGAGAGGGGTTGGGTGTAAAGGGTGAAAAGAACTGGGCAGAGGACAGACCCCTGTGGCACACCATAGCAGACATGATCAGGCTGGGATGATAAGGACTCGGTAATGACGGTCTGGAAGCGATTCTGAAGATAGCTCGCGAACCAGGAGAGGGCGATGTCGTGAATGCCAAATGTAGAGCTGAGGCGATATATGAGTCGGTGATGGTCAATCGTATTGAAGGCAGCGGACAAATCTAACTGTACAAGGGCAGAGACAAGACCTCTGTCTGTGGCGTTTAGGATGTCAGTGGTGATCCGCAAAAGCTGTGCTGTATTTCAGTGCTGTGATGGTGGCGATATGCGGCCTGGTGCGCGGGCATCAGCGAAGGCAGAGACAGGTGCTCAAAGATAACACGCTCCAGGTTCTTAGAAAGGAAGGGGAGGTTGGATACTGGGCGGTAATTCTTGCACTCATTTACATCGAGTCCGGGTTTCTTTAAGAGTGGGCGGCCACTGGCGGATATAAAGCAGTCCGGGACCACACCCGTGGATAGAGAGGTGTTTATGATGTCGGTGATGAACGGTAAAAGACTGTCCCAACACTTGGTAAACAGGAAGCCGGACATGGGATCAAGTTCGCAGGTCTTGATGGGGTTTATTGTGATGATGCGCTTGACAAGGTCAATGGTTACGGGCTGGAAGCAGGTGAGAGGGGAGCCCAAGAAGGTAGGAGAGGGTGGAGATGGGCTGTTGAATCTGATCCAGGGAAAAGCGCAGAGTCTCAATCTTTTCCTTAAAGTACTGTGAGAAGTGATCAGGGAGGTCGTCAAGTGGGCGGGTGGTGAGGAGGGGCGATGAGGTAGAAGAGCCAAGAAGGGTAAACAAGATGAAGTAAAGCTCCCTGAGTGAGGAAGCATGCTTGATGCGGTCGCGGAAATGCATGACCTTAGCAGCAGTGATGGCTTCCTTGACGAGGAGTCGCTTTTCCCTGAAGATCTGGCGGTGAGCCTCAAGGCCGGAGAGTCGCCACGCTCCGCCCGTCGTCATTCTTACTTGGCACATTTGACGTCATCAGAAAACCAAGGAGCTGGCGGTTGCTCCGAAACTGCACACAAAGATGGTGGGACATGCCTGTCGAGAAGCTGACGTAGAGTCAAGTTAAAGAAGGGGGCAGGGTCAGAAGAGGGGTCACGCAGAGCGAGAAGCGAGACAGCCTCCGCACCAAAGGCAACAGTGTCTAAAGTTTGCAGCTTGCGGCGAGTGACCATTTTGCGCTTCCTGACCAGCCTGGTAATGTTGACAACGAAGCTGACAGCAGAGTGGTCAGAGACGAGATGGTCGCAGGCGACAAGGCTGGATACCAGGTTGTCAGAGGGTCTGATGACGATCCAGTCCAGAATGTGCCCATGGTATTGGGAGGGAATGGGACGACCTGGTCAAGACTGTAGCTGTCCAGTAGTGCGCGTGCCCATTTGGTGTTGGTGTTGATGTTTTTTTTGTTTTAAAAGAAGTAACTATTATCTTAAGATTTATGACACATTCATATAGGCTATATATACACACTGACTTCCATCAATGTTTTCACTTCTATCAGGAGCAGGGGCAAAGCCACAGGGGGGGGGGGGGGGGGGCTGAGGGGGGCTAAGCCCCCCCTGGAATTTGAAAAAAATATTATTTTCAACTGATTTTTTAAAAATATGCACTAAAATCGCTAAAAATTTGGTAAATCTTTGTCATGCGAAAGTTTAGCCCCCCCTGATATTTGGTAAATATTTGTCACGCGAAAGTTCAGCCCCCCCTGGAAAAAATTTCTGGCTTCGCCCCTGATCAGGAGTGTTATTTTTTTTGCTGTAATATTACATCTTACCACTTACTCTTTAGGGTTAGTTCATCTATTTATTTAGAATTCGGGTTGGTCCTTTTGGAGGGATGCCTGTGTCACTTTCTAGTGTTCACATCCTTACAAAAGAATACTTTCAGTTCCAGCATTCTAGTATCTACATTTCTGACTAAATAATTTTAATACCCAATTCCAGTGCCATTATGGAGTAAATTAGCTAAAAAGGCAACTGGATTAAATTTACTATTTAATGGATTTAATGGATTTTTCATGGTCAGTAAAATTTGCATGAATCACAAACTTTTCCAAAAACTAATTTTTCCTAAATTCTTATAATTTACAAAAATATTATCTTTTTGTATAGTAGCTATTTTCCCACAAATTTTAATTGCAGCTTCACTGTTAATAAAGCAACAAATTAGCATAAGTGTTATTACATTATGTTTCAACAGGTTATACAACTCTTAATAATGAATGTGAATGTTATTTTTCTTTGTAGATATCTGATCAAGAAATCGTGAAAAATAATGAACGGTTCATTGATGTTAGTGTTGGTGGATTCTTACTGCCCAGTCAACCTACAGGATTTCTCTCAGTGTGGGCTTTAACTCAAACTGGAAAGGTAATTGTCATCTTTGGTAGAACAGTAAAATAACTGATACAAATTAGCACTATTATCTTTCTTCTAGCATTTGCTAAAAAGCCCATTGAAATCAATGATATGCAAATTTATCTTTCCATCATAAACAGGGGCGAAGCCACAGGGGGGGCTGAGGGGGGCTAAGCCCCCCCTGGAATTTGAAAAAAAATATTATTTTCAACTGATTTTTTTTAAATATGCACTAAAATCGCTAAAAATTTGGTAAATCTTTGTCATGCGAAAGTTTAGCCCCCCCTGATATTTGGTAAATATTTGTCACGCGAAAGTTCAGCCCCCCCCTGGAAAAAATTTCTGGCTTTGCCCCTGATCATAAACAGTGTATGATTAAGTGGCCATTTAAATTAGATCTATAAAAACACACCTATAACAATGCGGCCGTGAAGACCACCATGGCTAGTTTTTGCATCACATTTATATTGGCTGTCAAGTTTAAGTAAGAAAAATACAAATAGTAGTTAAAAATAATTAATGCAACCTTCATGTGCTAATTAAAAAGGATTCTTTATTAAAACACATTCAGAATAGAAAGAATGGCACATATCTTCTATTTAGAATTGGGTCTGTAACATGTAAGTCAAGAAATTATTCAATTGGATTTTTTGTTAAAAGGGGAATTTCACATTCTTAATACCTGGTAAACTTCTACTGGCTATGGACTTCTCATCATATTCTTTTCATTGCATGAGTGCATAAATCTACATTGGGAATACTTTCTGAGCCCTCAGCATGGCATTTTACTTCATTTTATATCAAATAATTTGTATAAAAAAACAATAGTTTTTGTTAAAAAGTTGTAAAATACAAAATTCAAAAATTGCTTCTATTAGTAATTAGTCTTTAGTCTATAGACTTTGCAAAACAATCATGCTCAGAACAATTTTTAGTTGATTATTTTTTGTCTGCACATCATTTTCCCTTCACTAATGACTTATTTCAGTTGTGTGTTAGTTTTATTAGTTTCCTAATAGTTTCAGAATATTTACAAAAGAAAAGGGTTTAATTGTTTTTTTTATAGAAATGTCATTTTAATTTTTTAGTTACATATATACAATAAGTTAAAAGTAGTGAATACTCAATAAATTTTCCCACAATTTTTGTAGGTTCATGTCAGAACCAATGTACATTATTATAACCCGGAAGGAGATGATTGGCAACAGTTGGACGGTTCTGAAACAAAAGGTCTCATTAACATTTCCGCAGGGGCCACAAACCTTGTTTGGGGGATCAACTGGGAAGGTCAAGCAGTGGTCAGAACAGAAATTACTATTAATAATACGCTTGGTAAGATTATTGTCTTAGAACAGCAAGTATTCCAATTCTTTTCATGACGATCGTGCTACTCCTATTGCAAGGGTTCGCAGGCTTTTTTCTCCTGTACGTTTTTTTTCAATTTACAAGTTCCTCCTGCTTTCCCATACCTCACTACTGGTCAGGCGAAGCAGCGTTCACCAGTTTCTGTGGCCACGGCATACTAGGTTATTGTGTGGCCAGCACTATGCACAGCCGCCTTTACTTTACCCCAACTAAGGTCAGGTATCCATCAGAGCTGGGTACACTCAGGGACACCCTCCAGACTCGGGGGAAAAAATCCTAGCCTCCCACCAGAATTCGAACCCGGGACTTTCGGTATGCCAACCAAATGAGCTGCCGCTCGGCCACCGTGCCCCCTTTAAAATATATGAACAAATCAATTTAGTCTAAATGAATGTAATAAAACAATACAAATTGATAGTTTTTCTTTTTAGGTTCCCTTTACACAAGAAACATGTAATATAGCTATTACCTGCATTAACTTTGATTAAAGAACAAACACATTATTCAATCACTTTCAAATAACTGTTTATTTCTTTGCTTTCTACCTTTACCTGTGTATTTTTGTGTGTAGTCTCCAGTGGTTGTCTGAGTAAGCAGATTGGGAACCACCATTTTAATGCAAAGTATGACAATTTTTGACCTATATCATAATGTTTTCAGTCATAAACATTACTTGCTCTACTCCTATATAATATTCTGGCTTAAATTTATGTGACAATTTATAATCAAATTACTTACACGCAGAACAAAAAAAAAGGTTTTGCAAAAAAATTACTTTACAGAATGTCTGCTATCTTTCCATTGTACTTTACAGAATGTCTGCTATGTTTCCATTGTACTTTACAGAATGTCTGCTTAGTTTCCATTGTACTTTACAGAATGTCTGCTTAGTTTCCATTGTATTTTACAGAATGTCTGCTATGTTTCCATTATACTTTACAGAATGTCTGCTTAGTTTCCATTGTACTTTACAGAATGTCTGCTTAGTTTCCATTGTACTTTACAGAATGTCTGCTTAGTTTCCATTGTACTTTACAGAATGTCTGCTTAGTTTCCATTGTATTTTACAGAATGTCTGCTATGTTTCCATTATACTTTACAGAATGTCTGCTTAGTTTCCATTGTACTTTACAGAATGTCTGCTTAGTTTCCATTGTACTTTACAGAATGTCTGCTTAGTTTCCATTGTATTTTACAGAATGTCTGCTTAGTTTCCATTGTACTTTACAGAATGTCTGCTATGTTTCCATTATACTTTACAGAATGTCTGCTTAGTTTCCATTGTACTTTACAGAATGTCTGCTTTGTTTCCATTGTATTTTACAGAATGTCTGCTTAGTTTCCATTGTACTTTACAGAATGTCTGCTTAGTTTCCATTGTACTTTACAGAATGTCTGCTTAGTTTCCATTGTACTTTACAGAATGTCTGCTTAGTTTCCATTGTACTTTACAGAATGTCTGCTTAGTTTCCATTGTATTTTACAGAATGTCTGCTATGTTTCCATTATACTTTACAGAATGTCTGCTTAGTTTCCATTGTACTTTACAGAATGTCTGCTTAGTTTCCATTGTACTTTACAGAATGTCTGCTTAGTTTCCATTGTATTTTACAGAATGTCTGCTTAGTTTCCATTGTACTTTACAGAATGTCTGCTATGTTTCCATTATACTTTACAGAATGTCTGCTTAGTTTCCATTGTATTTTACAGAATGTCTGCTTAGTTTCCATTGTATTTTACAGAATGTCTGCTATGTTTCCATTATACTTTACAGAATGTCTGCTTAGTTTCCATTGTACTTTACAGAATGTCTGCTTTGTTTCCATTGTACTTTACAGAATGTCTGCTTAGTTTCCATTGTACTTTACAGAATGTCTGCTATGTTTCCATTGTACTTTACAGAATGTCTGCTATGTTTCCATTGTACTTTACAGAATGTCTGCTATGTTTCCATTGTACTTTACATAATGTCTGCTATGTTTCCATTGTACTTTACAGAATGTCTGCTATGTTTCCATTGTACTTTACAGAATGTCTGCTATGTTTCCATTATACTTTACAGAATGTCTGCTATGTTTCCATTATACTTTACAGAATGTCTGCTATGTTTCCATTGTACTTTACAGAATGTCTGCTATGTTTCCATTGTACTTTACAGAATGTCTGCTTTGTTTCCATTGTACTTTACAGAATGTCTGCTTAGTTTCATTTTCTACAAATTTTAAGGTGTAGGTTGGAAGCTTGTTGAATTTCCCAATGATGTCACACGTCTTGCTCAGGTCAGTGTTGGCAGGAATGCTGTTTGGGCACTTAGCAGAGATGGACAGGTCAGTAAAGGATAAAGCTAGTTTTTGAAATTTCTTACCATTACTTTAGTGTTTGCCTTGTAACATAGAACAAGCAGCGGCTCAGAATTTGACTTGTCTTGACTGCGTGTACATTTAAAATTTAATATTATCAGTAGACCTATTTTGTACACTACTAGTTTGACTTACTGACTTATTGGTGGTAAAATGAACCTTTTTCACCAAAAAAGTGACATTTGATTAGGCCTCACAAATATAGGTATACATGTTTTTATAATTTTTAAATTTTTTTGTTTATCCTTAGATCTGGTTTCGCAAAGGGACAAGTGGTGAAGATATATTTTGGAGTGAGAAATCAGCTGTAGGGACAAGTTGGGTGCACATGGTTGGTCAAATGGCACAGATATCTGTTTCATCCAATGATCAGGTACAGTTGTTTTAATTTTGTAAATTCTAACTACTTTGGATACTATTGAAGTTCCCCATTGTCAATTGAATATTTTGAAACATCTAGTTATAAAAAATGGACTACTTAATGATAATTAATAGCTTTTATAAATAGGAGAAAGATTTGGGCTACTGCAGTTTGGCAAATATCAAACCTTCATAGTTTTTTTAAAAGAATAGGATTGGAATTAAAATACAAACTTTTTTCATTCCAGGTGTTTGCCATTGATCCATCCTTTAAAATTATTTATTTCCGTACTTCTGTTACTTCCTCTGATCTGACTGGAAAAACCTGGCAGCCAATTAATCTCGTGGAAGATTTCACATCGTTGCTGAGGCAAGGGCTTGTCTGCGAAGGTGACATCTGCTACTGTGGGGATCCAGCCAATGTCTGCAGTTTACACGAAGTCAAGCAACAAAGAACTTCCTCAACAACATCTAGCTGTAGTAACATAAGTACAACCTACCCTGATGATGCAAGTGCAGAGAAATTGTCCAAGTCTATTCCTATTCCCCCAGCTTGGCAGACACAACATTTCCACCAGGACTCCGGGTCTCAGAGTGACATGTCAGAGACATCTGGCATACCTGCCAACGATGCAGATTTCCTTTCAGAAAACATATCTTCTGATGAATCAGCTTCAAATAATACACACATTTCACCTGTAACTTCATCAGACTTTCCCAGTCATAACGCTGAAGTGACAGCAGTGCAGGAGTTGTCTGTGTATTCTTTAAATTCATCAAGCGCAGCTACAGCTGTTGAACTGTATAACATTGCTAATCAAACAGATGCAAGCCTACACAATTGCCATGCATATGAATTACAGTTACCTAATGACATGCAAGACACCAACTCCATAAGTAAAGAATGTGATCAATCAGCCTACAAACAGCAACAAATATTAAGCAGTCAGTTGAATAATCCTTGTGTGAGCATTTCATCAACAGACTGCAAGACATCTTCTCCCAGCAAGCAGCAGGAAAAGGTAGCAGAACAATCAAATAATATAAATCAAAATACATTCATTAGAGGAGCTGAATCTGAAACAGAAATTAGCACAGTAACACTTACAACACAAAGTCTTCAAACATTAACTGTGACCCCAATCTCAGAGAAACAACTATTGAACTCTAATACTTTAGCTTTATGCAATCATAAATTAAATGGGAACAATGAGAGTTCTGAGGACCACACAGATTATGGTTTTGTGTCTTCATTCCATTCCAATGATCCTGTTAGTTTGTTTTATCAAGACTCCAATCATTCGTACACTGATTTTGTCAGTAAAAAAGCTTTACTCTGCTTAGATAAATTCCACTGTGATGTTCAGAGTGACAGTCATGTTCAAAGTATCAGAAATGAATATTCAAAACAAACAGGAATTTATGATCCAAATCTAATTCTGCAAGATCAAACTGTAAGTGACCTAGATAATCAGTTTTCTAGCATGGACTCAACCACGGATGAAATACTTAATTTTGTTTCTGACCTCACGGGTAGTGATGCGGAAAATTCTGACAGCAAAAACAATTCTGATAACAAAATGGATGGGAACAAAGAAAGAGCATGTGTATCCGGAGACAATCAGATGTTAAAAGTTTCAAATCACTGTGATTGTTTTGATGCTGCCCAGGCTGGTAGTGATGATATTTTCTTTGACGGGGTCAGCTCTGTGAATAAGACTACAAGTATTCTCCAATCTCTACCAGCGACTAGTTTCTCTGTTCCAAATGTGCAGTCTATAGTGGGTGTGGCAGAACATAGCTTGCCATCACACACAATTAAAATTAAATCTCTTGATAATTTGACATTGGCCCAACCAAGGTTATGCTGGAAATGGTTGGACGCTACAAGTTGTGTGATTGATGACCCAAAAACAGTCGAATGGCTAACAACTAAAGGTCAGCTTTGCTTTTTTTTTTAAATCTCTTAATTAGTATTAATAATATTAAATTACTGTAAAAAAAATTTAGTGCTTATTGGGTAAATATTGTGTTCATTGATTAAAGAAAAAAAAATTTGACCAAGAAGTTTCAGTGAAAACCAAATGTTGCAAATTTAAATATAAAATAAAGTTTATGAAGTGATAATTTGATTTAGGTAATAACTCATCATCAGTTTGCTTGAGTTTTCAATCATAACACTAACAGTAACAATGATATATGCTGTCAGTTTTAATTAAAAAATCAAATCTGTACTATAAATCTCTTAACAATATATGTTGTCTATATTATTTAGAGACTGAAAATTCTAAAAAGAGTGTGAAGGTTTCCCAGCTACTCAGAAACACAATTTTGAAGAAACTGTGGGAACGAAATCAAAGAGAGGTTCAAAGTTTTAAAAATTTTGATTTGGCAATCAACAAGGTAAGTTGTTTTTTCATGGGCTTATACTGAACAGGACTTTATAGTGGCTTTGATTATTTTTTAGAACCAGTTTGTAATATACATTGGGTACCTGAGTAGATAAGATCTGAATATTTACATATTTTTTGTTATTTCCATTCTGCAGCTTTCAGTTTTTAACCTTTCAATATGTGCACTAATTCACTAATGAGTTATCCTGTTCAAAGGGAGTTAAGTGAACTCAATAAAGAAAACAACTTCTTTTTATGACACAATTTAGCATTTTTTCCAGGGTCTACCCACATAATTTTATCAAATTTATGGGAGTACTTAGAATTCTTTGAAGGTTGAGCTGAAGATCAGTATATGAATCAACAAATATTCTTATGACAGTGGTATTAACTCATTTTTTTCTTTCAAAAGAGTCTTAGTACCTATTTGGGCTACTCACATATGAAATTCAGGGGATACAAAAATAACTATAGAAAATACTTCAACACAAATTTAGGTTTTACATTTTTCACTTCACTTCTGAGTAACTTGAAAGATCATACCAAAAAATAAAAATGATCTCATTATCATATTCGCATCATTTATTACAAATATAGATTTGTTCGTTTTTGGCCTTTGGTAATCTAGTCTAGCAGCAGATCAAACAATTACAGTTGTGAGATTCTCTGGGTTTATCCAGCTGTGATAGATGACAAGCATCAGCTAGGTTGACCAGGCATCATGCTGGCTTGCACAATCCCCTCTAATGCCCAGGACTATGAAACTGATTAACTCCACCACTTAGTTCATCATCCATCATCCGTTGCCTCCATTGGGTTCCCCCCTTTTTTTGTAAATGTAAAAAACACCTTTATGCTGTATTGGTGCCAACTTTTCCCCACAGACAACTTGGGTTAAAAAGGCCACAATGCAGATGCAGCACTACAGCAGGGAGAATTTCTGGCTGCCTTGCAATGTAGAGTTTGAGCAAGGGATCAACAATGTATCTGAAGGATGTCTGACTGTACACTATCAGTATAGGAAGGCACAGAAGGTAACAGTTAGTTTTATTACACAATGTATCTGGGGGATGTCTGACTGTACACTATCAGTATAGGAAGGCACAGAAGGTAACAGTTAGTTTTATTACACAATGTATCTGGGGGATGTCTGACTGTACACTATCAGTATAGGAAGGCACAGAAAACTATATTTTTAATCCTTTAATTGGCAACATTGTTAAGAAGAATGTGATCACACCCATCTCTGATAAGCTTTTGATTATTTCACAGCATGTTCAGGTATCATTGAGCGAAATGACCTGTGTCAAGATGTCCTCTGACCCTGACCTGACGTCATGTTTCCTTGTGTACACTTCAATGACCACTGTCATACACCAGCCTCTGATGCTGAAGGCTATCTCGGAGAGCGAAGCGGAGGAGTGGGTTAGTAGAGGAAAGACATTTCACCATCAGAAAAAAAACTGGTTGGATATGAAATTTGTTGAGGTTTAGTGGAAGACAGAATTTTATTATGCAAAGCCAATATTAGTTACTTTCTACAAAACATATTACTGTCTACTGGGGCATAGTAAATAGTCTAGTAATCATAGTATGGCTAATTGCAGCCTATTTGCTCTTCATCATAGATAGGCTACCTGTGTACAGCTAATGCCAAAGCTTGGAATATGACCTCACCTGTAGCACCTGGCTCCATATGGTCATGTACATTTACTGGGGATGTCTTTATTGCACCTGCAGAG
Source organism: Anisus vortex (assembly GCA_949126835.1). NCBI lineage: Eukaryota > Metazoa > Mollusca > Gastropoda > Planorbidae > Anisus > Anisus vortex. The sequence goes on from OX421494.1 coordinate 17,645,098, forward strand.
GTCACCAATAATAAACCCTTTGATCTGTAAGTTTCTTTGCCAATTTCATTTTAGCTTTTGTTGTGTCTTAGAGCATTTACCTATGAAAGTTTCCAAATTAAGATAAATATTTGATAACTTTTATGTTTAAAGAATGTGATTTTTTTATAAATAAATAATAAAGAAAGGACAGTGTAGCTCTTTAGGTTGAAATCTGTCTGATCTGTGAGTCATCTACAGAGTATTACTTATATAACTACTAGCAAAAGTGTGCCCGGTTCTTAGAACTGGCTAAGTTTTCAAATATACTGTAACCACCCATGCAGCTATAAACAATAGTCTTAAATGGTGATATAGTATTTTCCCGGTAATTTAAACATTGCCAGCTACAAAATACAACACAAATTAAAACGTTAATGAAATTTTGTTCCCTTCTTAAACATTTCCCGCTACAAAGTTAATTTAAGGAGTTTTTGACAAATGTGACCACTGTGGTCATTAAAAAAAATGTAAAACCTTGACAGTGTTCACCCCAGTAACACAAAGACTATTTGTAGCAAGTTTCATTCTGTCCAGTATTAAAAAATCCTATACGGTATGTACACAATGTACACACATATATACATACATACACCTTTTGAGATTTACATATATATGTATGATAAACTAAGGGTGCAACCTAAGCCTAGTTAAATACAGTATGTTGACAGAGCAAAGCTATTACACTATTTTACTGATTATTTCATATCCCAGTCTATTAAACTAAGTGACATGAACATCAAGTGTTTTTGAGGATTTATTTCGTCAGCTTGTATTCAAATGCTGAATGTAGAAAGCTGATTTTTTTTTATATATATTTGTCAGGGTTTGGGGTCATCATGGAGGTCATATGGCATTGGTTGAAACTGGACCCAGTGGAGTTACATGGGGAGTTGGATTTGACAGAATGCCTTATGTTTACAACAAAGGTTATGGAGGTGCTGTCACATGTGGTAAGCTACTGAATAGTTTAGTAACAATGTAAAATAATGGAAAATGTTTCTGACATTCAAATTGTTCCCACAATTTAACTGTAGAGATATGAGTAATATTCAACCAAGCAAGTTTTTGCACAATATTAAAACCATTCTATGTGTTTCATATATTTTTATTAAAAGAATATTTCTTAAATGTGTTGCTTATGAAAGCTAGCTTATATTTATTAGACTAATTTATGTTTATCACAAGGATTTGACAGAATTAAAAAAATAGGTATACTCTTTTAAATGTTTCTTAAGGCAGTATTGCGACATCTGAAAATATCCAGCAAATTACTGACTCTCACCATGTCTGTGTCTATGAGAATCAAAAATCTTATCTTCTGTTTGGATGGCGTCACAGGTAAGTGATTAGAAATAATTTTCATTCCTCAACATGGAATAATGTGTAGAACAATTGGCTTGATGGGCCATGAGTAGAAAGACATATTTGTTGTTGTTATTAATAGCAAATCTAGTTTATTATATTGAGAAAGAAAAAGATACTATTTCAAATACTTCATTAAAAAAATGGTTTCTGCAGAGGAATGCTCAGCGGTGACTTTCAGTGGATGACAGAGTCAGGCAGACGGGTTACCTGCAGAGAGGATGTCAAACTGCCATCTTCCAAATGGCATTGGGTTTGTTTCTGCTCAATTATTTTTTTTTTATGAATTGTAAATACCTAACTTTTGGTTAATTCTTTTAGCTTGCATATTGTACCATGTGTTGAATATTGTTACCATGTGTTGAATATTGTTACCATGTGTTGAAATATTGTTACCATGTGTTGAATATTGTTACCATGTGTTGAGTATTGTTACCATGTGTTGAGTATTGTTACCATGTGTTGAATATTGTTACCATGTGTTGAATATATTGTTACCATGTGTTGAATATTGTTACCATGTGTTGAATATTGTTACCATGTGTTGAATATATTGTTACCATGTGTTGAATATATTGTTACAATGTGTTGAATATTGTTACCATGTATATATTGTTACCATGTGTTGAATATTGTTACCATGTGTATATTGTTACTATGTGTATATTGTTACCATGTGTATATTGTTATCATGTGTATATTGTTACCATGTCATTGTGTATATTGTTACCATGTATATATTGTTACCATGTGTATATTGTTACCATGTATATATTGTTACCATGTGTATATTGTTACCATGTATATATTGTTACCATGTGTATATTGTTACCATGTGTATATTGTTACCATGTGTATATTGTTACCGTGTGTATATTGTTATCATGTGTATATTGTTACCATGTCATTGTGTATATTGTTACCATGTATATATTGTTACCATGTGTATATTGTTACCATGTATATATTGTTACCATGTGTATATTGTTACTATGTATATATTGTTACCATGTGTATATTGTTACCATGTGTATATTGTTACCATGTGTATATTGTTACCATGTGTATATTGTTACCATGTGTATATTGTTACCATGTATATATTGTTACCATGTGTATATTGTTACCATGTGTATATTGTTACCATGTGTATATTGTTACCATGTGTATATTGTTACCATGTGTATATTGTTACCATGTATATATTGTTACCATGTATATATTGTTATCATGTATATATTGTTACCATGTGTATATTGTTACCATGTGTATATTGTTACCATGTGTATATTGTTACCATGTGTATATTGTTACCATGTGTATATTGTTACCATGTGTATATTGTTACCATGTGTATATTGTTACCATGTGTATATTGTTACCATGTGTATATTGTTACCATGTGTATATTGTTACCATGTGTATATTGTTACCATGTGTATATTGTTACCATGTGTATATTGTTACCATGTGTATATTGTTACCATGTGTATATTGTTACCATGTGTATATTGTTACCATGTGTATATTGTTACCATGTATATATTGTTACCATGTGTATATTGTTACCATGTGTATATTGTTACCATGTGTATATTGTTATCATGTATATATTGTTACCATGTATTTTCAGACCAGTGATTGGGCAATAGATTTCAATGTTGTTGGTGGAGTTGATTCTAATGGCTGGCAATATTCTAACTACCTGGAAGGGTAAATTAACTTTTGTTTATTTTTCTGTATGAAATAGAATTTGTAATAAAAAACACAAAATTGTCTGTTAATGAACAACTGTAACAAAAATGTTTTCTGTTCACTCAGGCCTTATCATAAACATCGTCAAATTGGTGAACATTACAGAAGGCGACGCTGGGTTAGGTGAGAGAAATAACCACCATGGATATAATGTTACTGAAAGATTTTTTTTTTAGGAATAAAAAGAATGTTACAAAAAAAAAAATTCAATTAACAAACGTGAACAAAAAAAGCTATATCAAACTGTAGAGCTGTATTACTGTTACAGGAAGTGTAAAATTCATCTCACTGGTCCTTGGGAGACTGCAGGCTGCCTAGGATTGATTGACCTGTCCATCCAGATTGATCCGTTGGCGGCAGAAACTGATTCAATAGTCATGTGGGCAGTAGGGACAAACGGAGATGTTTTATACAGGCAGGGTGTGACCATCAATAATCCATTGGTATGCTTTGTTCATTTTTTAACTGTTAGCCTAGAACTTTATCAACAGAAATGATAAACCTTTAAATCTAGCTGTACACATCATTTAAAAAATAAAATGATAATGGGGATAAAAGTTTCATATGAAATATCTTTAAATATAATAACAATGTTGCTGTAATTAGTATTTATTACAACTTCAAAGAGAAAAAAAAAAGATCCAAATTTTCATAGTACTTAACATTATAATTTATACTTAATTAGAAGTGTTATTAACTATTAAAAAAAAAATTCTTTTGAATAAAGGGAGAAGGTTGGATCCATGTTGCAACTGATTTAGATAAACCTTTCAAGTCCATCTCTGTTGGAGGGAAGTACAGAGTCTGGGGCATAGCAAGTGACGGCTCTGCCTGGTATCGGTCTGGTGTCACTTCAAAACATCCTGCAGGTAAAAGCTTTTTTTTTTTTTTTTCAAAAACAACATGCAAATTTGATTCATAAGTACTTTTTTTCTGGTACTTAAAAATTTTTGTCTTTCAATAACAAGCTAGGGCGTTGAAATGTAAAATTATTTTTTTACATATTTTAATTTAAACTTAAGGAAGACCAATAAACTTGCTAAGTAACTTGTTTATTGTTCCTAGTTATAACAATTAAATATTTCTAGCTTTATAAAAAAAAAAGAGCTTAGAAATCCTTAAAAATTATACAACTACTAACTACATTTTATTTTTCATATGTCAGTATTTTAATTAATCATTGTCTTCTCTTCTGATTCAGGGAATTGTTGGCTTCAAGTTGTCCCCCCTCCTGCAAACAGCCATCTTCTCCACCAGGTGTCAGCAGGGGCTACAACAGTCTGGGCTGTGGACACAGCAGGTAAGGGGAAGATTCTATCTGTGTATATTTAATAGAAAGTTTTATTGGAATGTTCATTTATATTTCATAAAGGAAAGCTTAATATAAACATTTTTGAAACCCTGGAAAGGCATTATGCAACCATTTTGTTCACACATTTTTTTTAGTCTACTTGCACTGAACTTAAGTTGGCAGTTTTCTCCAGATTTTATTTTTTTTTTAGTTCAAGGGAAGAATACCTGACAAATTTTAATTTTTTCCATATTCTTCCTCTCAAAATTTTAGTTTGAGTCTATCATTTTGATTTTGTAATAATTTTCTGTTTCATACAATTATGTTATTTTACAGTGCTAAAAATGTATAACTCACACTATATGTTTACAAAAGTTAAAATTGTTATAGCAAAGAAGGTTCTTCTTCATTATACGGTGGAGACCTGTTATACCCGAGGGAAAAGTCCACAGTGTAAGGATAAGTTGTTTGTGAATGCCCTGGGGTCTATAGTGTGCCACTGACTCAAGATGACTGCAAAGTTATATACTTATCGGAGCTTTGGCTTTCTTCTGCAGACAATCTCTGGCGTCGAGAGAATATCACTTCAACATTTCCAGAAGGGACAGGCTGGGAGCTTGTGGCTAATCGAGTAAAGAGAGTTAGTGTTGGACCCAAAGACCAGGTACAGAAACTCCCTTGTTGTTCAACTGTTGTTTAGCGATCAACTCTTTCTTTTCAACCTCAATTTGTACACACAGTGAATAAACTTTGTAATTCTAAATTGTACACAAACTTTGCAAATTTATCCTTCCCCTTGTCACTGTGTTTTGTGTTACTGCAACTGGGTCATTAAGTCATGTTTACTGTATTACTGTTTGTAGGTTTGGGTTGTGACAGACGCCAACTTCTGTAAAGCTAAGCATGGGCCAGGTGTCATTTACAACAGAACTGGCATAACAGATGAAAAACCATCTGGCACGGATTGGGAGGTGGCCATTGGGGTAAGGAAATAGATTGGTAAATTTTTGTACAAGTTGTTAAAGGCATTATTTCAGACTAATATATTTTATAATACGTTACTTCTAGTATGGTGATGGTTTATAACTTTCTATGGATCTATCTCACAAATGTTTAGTACAAAAACCTTGACAGTTAATTCAGCCTTTTAATCTTTCATGCCTAAAACACACCTGCCACTGCAATTCACACCAAGAGCGCACTGAGCATGCTAAATTTAATAGCCTGGATAGAAGCGCTATAAGAAATTACCATTATTTTTATTATTATTAAAAAAGTGTAATTTTAAGAGCAGCATATTTCAAATAGAATTAAACATGTTCTGAATCATGGACTAATAACCAAAAATATTATTTTTCCTTCTTTTTGTTGTGTAGAGTGGCTGGGCCCAGGTTTCTATAAGAGGTGTATTTGAGTTGGCTCAGACAAGTTCCAGAGAATGTGAAGAGTCTTGGGATTAAATGGAAATCCCTGCATTGACCATGAAGGGGCTGCCTATATTTGACTTTGTGAGACCCAGTGTTACCCTAAGTCTTTCATTATATTTGTTATTTTGAATTTTTAAAAACATTCATTTGAATAAATAAATGTTAAACCAAGTATTTTTTTTTTTAGATTACATTTTACTTGTTGTAAAAGTCAAAGAAATTTATAAAAAGTGTACACAACCTTTCATATACTAAATAAATCAGTTGTCAATATATTATTGGTTCTATCTGTTCTAGAATTTCTTCTAATAATTCATTGTGTTTAAAGTTTATTGACTTAAACAGTGTTTGGACAATAACAACAATTTTTGCCTCATTGAAAATATTCAAGTTAACTATTACCTCACACTTTGATATTTTTGTACGCAATTTTTTCAATACAAATACAGTAAATCCCTGAGATCTGCTGGCCATCAACATCATTTTTAAATAGCTGGAGCATTGGATCAAAGTTTTTGATAAATGTAATTGATCAGAAACATGTAAGGATCCCACAATTCAACCATCATTGCTATCCTGTAGATCAGGGGTCGGCAACCTTTTCCTAACAGTGTGCCAAAATAGGATTTCTAATTCATTCAGCGTGCCAACAGACTAAAAGTCATACTGGTCTTTTCCTGTAGAAGATACTTGAATTGCCCTTTTGGTGGTCGGTCCTCCGCGTGCCATTAAAAGTCGCTCTGCATGCCAATAGGTTGCCGACCTCTGCTCTAGATGTCAGACAAATATTCCAATGACAGATCCATTTCTTTCTCTGCATCAGTCTCTATATTAGCTTCCACATCCTCTTCATAGCAGACTTCATCCACTACTCCAGATTGACAACTGTCAGCGTGTTCATAGAGGTTCATATGGAAAACTTGTGCTGGCTAGTACCGGTACTTCATTTCCCTGACAATGGTCCTCAAATGTCCGGGTACTTCTCTGCTGTCACTGTGTCAGCAGCTTCTCCATTATCAATTCATACCTTAAATTAAACCATCCTCTATTAAAAAAAAACAAACTTAGTGTCCCTTGATGTTCCTGGTTGTGGTTCCTGTTTCTTCTGTTTTAAAACTGCTAGCTCTGATAATGTTGCCATTAAAGTATTTTTTCCTACAATAATTGAACAATAATGCCAATAGTATTTTCTTTACAATAGGACTAAAATATAGTGATTATCAGGGAATAGTTGGCTTCAAGTTGTCCAGCATTATATTGCTATACATTTAGATTCATTTACCCTTTAATGCATTCTCTATTGTATCATAATAGTAATAGTAAATTATAATGCACTATATAAGGTATTGTATTCCTAAAGTTTTTTTACACAGGTTAGGTTCCAATTTTTAACAAAAATCTCAAGTTTACTAGTTCTGGGCATTAGACTAGAGTAGTCTTTAAAGTTTTATTTTATTTTTTAAAATATGTTTTATAGAGCAACTATTGCCGGTTGATTTTGTCTCAGTAACTGTAGTGTTAAAAGTTGGAAAATATATCAAAACTATTTAGTAATTATTTAACACTGACACATGCATTATATAATACATATAACATAACCATAATTATTATATTTAGCAGTTAACAGTAACTGTTGATTTTATCAGAGACTATAATATACATGGACCGCTTGCTTTAGTTTTTTATGTTATTATCTTCTTTTTTTGCAATTCCCGATTCTAAAATAGTAATTGTCATAAAAGTTCCGTTTTATTAAATTGCATTTTTTTATACTTTAAATGAATACTTGTAGGCCTATTAATCCTATTATCATTGACTATAATAAGATGGACCGCCTGCTCTATTTTTAGAGCTTATGTTCTTTTTCCGTGCGCACACAACACTGATCTATAAATGTTTCTGCTCTGTACAACTTTCAATTTTAATTTTTCATTGAGAAAATCATAGCGATTAAATAAAACGGAACGTGTATATCAATAACTTTATTTCCTGTATAGCAATTACTTTATTTAGAATCGGAAATTCCAAAAATCAGTGTTTCAAGTCATCATATAGCAGAAATACTAAAGCAAGCGGTCCATGTATATTATAGTCTATGATTTTATCTAGAAGTTATCAGTAAATCTTGTATTGTCAAGCAAAGTTATCTAAAGAAAATAAGCTTTTCCTAACTATAATAGCAAAACTCTGGAGTTGCTGCTACTACTTGGTTCATATCAAGATTTTGAAAATACTCAGCTATGATACTCTGACAAAATGGTCTACTCGATTAGGCCCTAGTTATCAGTCAATTAGTTAATTTTTTGCTAGCAATTATTAGAAATTCCGCTGACTTTGTCTAGCGAGGATTAGTATTTGTATTTATGAACAGCTAAGCCCTTTCAGCTAGCAAAGCCATTTTGCAGGACTAAATGTCTGTAGCACACATTCCATGATGATCAATTGGTCTTTCAAGAATTAAAAACATTTTATGTATCGTAATTAATTTCTTTTAATTACGAACTTGATTATTATATTTGTTGAAGCTAACATTGAAATCAGACCAGTACTTTATTCTATCAACCAGTACTAAGCATATTATAAATATTTATCTAAGAACAATTATACTTTTGCCAAACATATTTGTATAAAATGTATTTCTTGAATATGTAGAAAAATGTATTTTGTAAGCTTTTGAAATAATTTGAAAGTAATTTCTTTGGATTATGTGAAAATATTTATGTTTTTAAACTAAAGTAGAGAAACTCAGTTATAATAGCACTTTAAAGGAATTGTCTTGGATAATGTAAAAAAAAAAATTGACTTTGAAACACATTTCTTACTCTAGATGCCAGCATTTTAGAGCCCTCCCCAAATGTGTGACACAAATCTTATAAGAAACATTGACATGAAACTATGTCTAGTAGAAGAAATATATATTTATGTCCATAAAATATGATTTTTTTAAGCTATGAAACTTCTTTTGGATCTATCATGTAGTTGTGTAATGGGTTTTAAAAAATATTTTTTTTTCCTGAAGTATTTATCTTAAGATCACTGCTACATGTTCTCTTCTTTAATGCACATTCCTATTTTGTTTGGCCAATTATTGTTTATTTGAGTGAAAAATATATGCTTATTTTTACTTTTGATTCATAATAAAAGGCTAAATAAATCTTAGGATATTTTTTAATATTTTACCTGTTATTATTATTGTTCATATGTATTTTTAAAAAATAGCATATGTTTAATATGTTTATTAAATTATAGTGCAATGTTATTTTTTGCTACCAATAAAACATTAAATTACACCTAATTTCAGTTGTCTTTTTTTTATAAATACAAATTTACAGTGAAGTTAAAATTTGTACTTTGTTGTCCTTTAAAAACATTTATACCTTTTCAAAGTTTTTTATTTGTACAACAAAAAAAATTACTTCCACAAAAAATGTATTTTTTCTATATTTAAATTGCAATCATGGGTAAATTTTAACTAATTTGAACTAATCTCCAATTTTAAGCTTTTTTAAAACTTGATCAAAAGTACTTCATGATTGTTTTATGTATTCACTAAGAAGAAGGATTGCAAGTGGATACAATTATAACTTTTTATATTTTATAGCTAGAGTTGTATAAATAAAACTATTTAAAACTTACATGTATATTATACTAAATGTATTCATGAAAGCTTTCTATCATAAGATTGTCTAGAAAACGGCAGACTTAAAAAAAAAAGATAACAAATCACTTGTTTAGTGTCATTTATTCAATTTAAAATGCCTGATGTAATTTAAAAAAAAACTTTTAACTCTGCCATTCCATGACTGATGTTGGGTCTATACATTTACACATTCAACATGTAATAAATAAACTCAATCAGCAAAGTTCAACAGTTTTTCTTCTAGCTGATTAAAAAGTTAAACTGTGTTTTTACTATTTTTGTACAATCATTTAATTACAGGAATTAATTTTTTTGTACAGGACCAATAAAACAAAAGTTGAATCCAAACCCAGTCAAGGTTAATGAAGATTTATGATAAAAAAAAACAATTTCTATGATTGCATTTTGGCAATGCTTGTTAAACACAAAAATACTTTTTATTACTTCCATATATAGTTTTTTTAAATCTTCAGTGATGTAATATCATAGAACAAAGTTTTTAAATTCTGTCATGATATTTACATAATTTGAGATTTTTTTTGTGTCTTGGGACTGCAAGCAGAGACAATTAATGAACATCTAATCATGCTATTATGATAAAGAAAATTTCTTAAAAAAAAAAAACATGCTTTAAATTTACAGGAAATATGTATGCAGACATGATATATTTTCTAAAAAAAAAAGAAAAAAAGAAAGAACTAAAGTGTCTATAAGTAATTCTTTCAGATCGGTTTGGTTTTAGTTGATAAGGCAATGTTCACCAGTTTCCCTGGCCACAACCTAAAAGGAGATTGTGCACCCAGCACAGCTGCCTTTACTTTCCCTATGTAATTAAATTGCTTTCATCCAGCCGCCAGCGTGTTGGATTGTCATTCCGAAAGTCTTAAGGTTTTGACGATCCACCCAAGACAAGCCCCCATTAACCCCCATCATGGTTAAAAAAAATGGATGGCTTGGAATGATTGCATAAAATGTCAGGGAATAGGTTGCAAAGTAGCTCTGAAGTTTAAAAGAGAAAATAGAAATTGGTAAAGGCCACTATGACGACATTTCAAAAGTCAAGTCAGCAACGCATCCCTAACTCCAGTTGTCTGAATGTCATCTCACTAATTGGAACTAAACATTATTTACCAGTTTGCCTGATAGCGACTGCGATCACAATTATTTTTCATCACTGCAAACTCCTTATTCTGAAACCCAAAGCCTCCCCTGTTCTTGGGCCTTGCCATGTTAGGCCATGATTGTGAATGATTCATTCCCCTGGGACTTGGCCCATTCCCTAGCCTGAGGAATGTCCTGGGTTCAGGAAGAAGAGGTCTGATGTGCTGAACATTTCTTCCCATCATGTACTGACCCTGTCTGGGACTAGGCTGACCCATTTGTCTGGGACTAGGCTGACCCATTTGTCTGGGACTAGGCTGACCCATTTGTCTGGGACTAGGCTGACCCATTTGTCTGGGACTAGGCTGACCCATTTGTCTGTACTCCCTCTCCCAGAGAGGATTCTGGCTATAATCTGTCTGTGGTCCTCGGGAATTATTTCTTCTGTCACTTTCTCTCATTCTACCTCCTTGCCAGTCATTGTCTGAAAATAAAATGTGAATACTTTTACTTCACAATGCATCTGATTGTAATCAGAAAAAAACACATTTACAATGCACATCTAAATGGAATTCAAGTCTTTGCAGACCTGCCAACTTCCCAAGAAGAAAAATCTCTATATGTGGAAAGGGGGGGAGGGTGATGTGGGTAAAAAGGAGGGGGGGGGAGTGCTATTTCTGAAAAACTCATTTAAAAACAACAACTTACTAATGAGAGACAATATGCAGTATGGACGTTTTACAATTGAAGCTATTGGACAAATGCTGAAAGCATCAAAGACTGGGGGGAATGTTACAGTATTTCCAGAATACTAAATTATTATTTTTTAGCAGATAATTCATATTATAATTATAATACTGTAATAAATATATGAACTCTAATTGAAGAAATGTGGTACAATTGATAAGATAAAAGCTTTGATGGTGTTATTGATGTTGCCGATATTGTTTAAAAAAAACAACATTTTAGTAATGTTTATATAAAACTTTAACTTGGCCTACTAGTAGACAATACAACTTTAACTTTTGATAGTAAATAGCTTTTTCTGTTTATACTAGGACAATAATATAAGCCACAAGTACATCCATAGACACACACGTAAACTGCCATATTCATATAGGATGGGATAATGAATTTGAGGAGGCTAACATATTTTCCACAGTTATTCATTTTGGCCAAGAAAATTAAGTTATTCCCCCAATAATTTATGTTTCCATAGTAAGCCTACAAGTAAAATATTTATGAGCCTTTGTTTATAGTACAGATATGTAGACTAAATATGTAGACAGTCTGAAGGTTGGAATGAGGGATACAAAATATGAAAAACTCTGATGAAATCGAAAGGGTTGGCAGGCCTGTCTTTGGCCCAATCAATTAGTAGACTGTTAAGAATAATGCAGCCAACTACCGTCAGGATATTCCACTCGTTGATTCCCTCTTTTAGTTCTCTTCTCAGCGGGCTGTGAATTCCACCACTCATTGTCGTGGACCTGGTGATTCGCAAAATCCTCTAAAGCTTCAAAGTCAAAGTGCCGCTTTCTTGAATTCTCAAAATTAGGTTTTGGCTGATTTCTGTGCCTCTTGGCAGACGACTGTGATGACTGGGAACCTGATTGTGGTTTCTCGGTTTGTTGGACATCCCTAGGTTGAGCTTTGGACTTTCCTTTATCCTTCTCTTTAATTTTTTTATGAGATCTTTTCCTCTTTTTTGGAGAAACTTCATCAACTGAAAATTAACACCAAAATTGATGAAGTAAAGTACCGTAATTTGTAGTTTCAAAAGAAAAAAACATAAAATACATTTAAAAACCTTATTAAAATATTTTAAACAAGTTTCAGATAATAAATTATTTGCTATAAGTATGAAAAAAATGCTCGTTTTAATTCAACAAAATTAATATTTTACAAAAATTGTATCAAGTTTAAGTTCTGAATTTTCATAGAGCAGAAAATTGCAATGTGACAATGGCCCACCCTACCTTCAGTCCCACTGTGCTTTCGTTTCAAATTGTGAGCTGATTTCTTACCACCATGCCTCTCGCGCTTCTCTTTGCCACTCCATCTCCTTTTAGTTTTACTGCTGTCATAATGGGCTATTAAAGGGAAACTGGCTGGTATAAATTTATTCATCCTGGCTGCTTTGCAGTCCTGAAGAGAAAAAAAATTGAATTCTGATTAAATAGATAGAGAAACAATGGAATGGCTAAATTATCTCAACAAAACTATTAGAATGATGAGAGCTAGAAGAAAAAGATCCAGCAACATGGAGACCACAGTCATCAATGCTCTCACGTTATTCATAAATTACTGATGTTTAATCAAGGAACAAGATTATTACAAGATTATTATGTGCTTATCATGCATATGGATGGCTTACGTCAGTGCTTTTTTTGTTAAAAAAATAGGTGCCGGTACTCAGTGATGGATTGCCTAACTTTTAACTACCAGTTCGCACCTCAATGCAAGCTAAATCACAACTGCAAATATACTAAATTAAATTAATAATATAATAAATTAATAATAAACATTAAAATACAAGAAAAGTAATAATTTTTTCCCCACATTGAAAAAGGTGCAGGTACGCCGTATCGGTGCGTACCGTCACAAATAAAGCACTGGTTTAAGTCTAATTTTGCAAGCATTGTATAGAGTTTTGTGATACAAAGCATCACCAGACATGCCAACCCTTCCGATTTTCTCGGAATTATACGGATTTTTCACCCCCCATTTTGACAAATTACGATTTTGGGCCATTTTTCATTTTTATTTTTTTTCTGTCCTGACTGTCGATTGTAAAAATCCGAAACCAAAAAGCCTATAGTGACCTATAGCATAAGCATAGCCTATCATGTTGCTCACAATTATCTATAATATAGTAGACCTACTAGGTTAGGTATAGGAGAAGGTATAGGCCAGCCATATACAGTATAAATATGTTTAGGTTAGGCCTGCTACTAGCATTTTTAGTAGGCCTATTAGTACTAGTTACTATTTAGACTTAGACCATCTAGAGCGTATAGTCTTATAGTATAGGCCTAGAGCCTTTATAACAGTATTTAGCTTTATAACTAAGCCTATTGATTTTCTTTAAAGTTAACTCCACAGTTATTAATTAAACTTAACTAAGTAAACTAATTATATTAATGACACTATTAACAAACAATACTAATTATATTCCTTCTAATTGAGAATACATAACTTGTGCGAGCATGCACCCCCTCTCCCCCCCCCCCCCCCCCATACAGATTTTTTATCTTGGGAGGTTGGCAGGTCTGCATTACTAGCTACATTTCACTTTTGAAAAATCAGATCATAACCAAATCAATGTACTTACGTGACCAAAGTGACCCTCCGAAGCACAATTATAGCAATAGACACGATCATTTGTAGCAGTCTTTGACTGTGTATTAATGTGATTGGGATCAGTCTGTTGACAAAGTTAATATTTACATTTTAAAATACAGTAACAGTTTACTTTTATAAAGAATTTATTACAGACACTATACCTTGTCTATAATTATCAAAGGTTAAGGTATATTAAGTAAAGTAATAAAATATATATATATATATATATACAGAATTTATTACAGACACTAAACCTTGGCTAAAATTATCAAAGGTTAAGGTATATTAAGTAAAGTAATAAAATATATATATATATATATACAGAATTTATTACAGACACTAAACCTTGGCTAAAATTATCAAAGGTTAAGGTATATTAAGTAAAGTAATAAAATATATATATATATTTTAAAAGTATATTAATTAAAATAATTTACTTCATATACCTTAAGAAACCCATCTTACGCGAACTAAAAAAGAGGAAATGGAAGTGGATTGGGCACACTCTAAGAAGAAAACCGGGCAACATAGCCCCCCAAGCACTAGAGTGGAATCCACAGGGAAACAGGAAGTGAGGCCGGCCAAATACTACCTGGAGGAAAACGCTGGATGAAGAACTGAAAGAAGCAGGAATGCAGTGACAAGAGATGAAGAGACTGTCTCAAGACCGAAAAGAGTGGATAAACCTTGTCAAGGCCCTATGTCTAACAGAGGACTTAAAGGAATTTGATTGACCTAAAAAAAATAATTAGGTATATACATTTTTTTTAAGGTGTATTAATAATTAAGTAAAGTAATCAGGAATATAAATATATATTATTATTATTTAAAGTATATAAATAAAGAAATCAACCATTTACCGAGATATGATATTGTCGCCATCTATCTGGACACAACTAAAGATGAAAGAAAATGGACAAGGCAATATTCTGACACATACATTTTGTATATTAACACATGCTACATTGCCCGGCGTTGCCCGGGTGAAAAAAAAAAAGGACTGTCTGGGGTGCAGATAACAAATTTATAAACTACACTTACTGAATACTTTTAGGAAAGTAAATAAATATTGTAATAGGGTATAAAAAATATTCAAATATTTTTATTTAACAAAATCTATATTGCCTATAGATCTACAATGTTCTTTTGTTTTTAAAAGTTTGAAAAATTAATTGTCGAAAAAAAAAGTATTGTCTAACTGGAGAATCGAACCCTGGTCGCCCGTATAGCAGTCCACTACGTTTACCACTGAGCTATCGAAGACACAGTCATGACCGATGTGAAAAATTATTAGACAGTATGTTTGGCTAGGCCTAGATAGGTCAGTGACACACGTGTTTTCAAATTGACCAATGGGGATCCTCGCGGGGCTTAACACTGTCTTTTTATATATATAGATAAGGAGATGGTATTGTTTAGTACATAAGCTTAATATATTTAATATATCTTAGAAATGAGCAAAATAAATTAATAAAAAGAAAATAATTTTCTACAAACCTTTTCATCGTGGCCATAAACCCTACATCGTCTACATGTGACATACCAATTTCTTTTGGGCCCTGGACACTCAGTGTTTCTATGACCAGGGGTATCACAGTTGAAGCACACAGCATTAGGACACGCATAACACACATGTCCTTCATGAGCACAGTAGACACATTTCTTTTTCTGTGGGAGGATTGCAGACATTTGTTTCTTAGGTCAGTGAAGTGTTAATGTGCAGCATCAGTTTACTGGTTCTTTACTAATATATAGTAAATAGACTAGTGAAGTTTTAAGATGAAAAATTACTAGCTCTTTACAAATAGACAAGTGAATATATTTGGAATATTTCAAACTTTAATTACTTGGCCACTTTTGATTGACAATGGTCATTAATTCTACTAATACTAATTCTCAAAGAAGTACTCATGTCTCATAATATATTCTCATGTAGCTCACAGAGAGGAAATCGAAACAATGACATGTCAAACCTATCAGTTAAATAGTATAATATTTCCTACTAAAGGTTTCGGACAGTCACGTGACAAGTGCCCTTCCACTCTGCAGTTTCTACACTGGACTTTAAGGGGACTGAAATAGCGACTTGAGATGCTTTTGTTCTTAAAACGATCTCGTTGGTCTATCTTCCAGTCTCCTTCAGCTGGACCTAGCCAATAAAAAATTATATAGTGATGTACACAAGAGAAACATTTTTTTAGTGAGATTTTGACAAATTAAAAATAAAAATTCATCTTTTTTTTTCAAATGTTTTATACATAGAAGAATGAAAAAATATTGTGTTTATGCATAGATGACTACTTTTATAACTTATAAAGACTGAAACCTACTTGGTGATGCTGAAAGCAAGGCACTAATTCCACCTTCAATATTAAATTCTAAGTTAGGAGTCACATCTAAAGGACCATCTTCTTCACTACTTGTACTACTTGTCACAATTTCCCCACTTTCTGACTCATCATCTGTAGAGACTTGTGATGATGACGATTCCTCAAGGACCTCTTCTGCCTTTGCATCATCCGATGATGCGTCATCCTCAACAAGAATGCATTCACCCGACTCCTCAGCAGAGTCCTCATCTTTTTCAGGCTCAGCTGTGTTGAGGTTCGGCTGCAGACTTTTGTTACTATCATCCCTATTTGAGCTCATCTCTATTGAATCAACGTGTTCGGTCACATTATTAGTACACAGTTTATTAAATACACTTTAGCAGAGTAAGTGATGTTGAATATATTATACAGGCAGTTAAATTAAAACAAAACGGACACAATAAGTTTGTAATTCTTTAGATCCTTAAATTCTTTAAGTGCAGTGTGTAAAGTATAAAGCACTGAACAAATTTTATATAAAGCACTGAACAAATTTTAATGTTTTAAAGAAAGTAAATCTATAGTGATTATAGGGCAAGCTAATAAGTTTCTAAAGCATGAGCTGAATTTTAAAAAAAACTTGCCTTTTTTCCCAGCTGTGGTTTTGGTAAAAGCTTTTACAGGACTTGCTAGATTGCTACACTCACTATCACTATAGTCTGTGGCCGTATCACTGTCCTGTTTGTATTTGACAACAACTGGAGGTCGCCTCACACACACTGTGGGTTTTCTAATCTGAACTGCGGCATCTAATTTTGTCACTTTTTTCTTACCTTTACCAGCAGCCATGTTGTTATCTGACTTGGTTAAGTGGAGAAAATCATCCAGCTTCGGAAATATTTTGTTTTTTTTACTTGTCTTCTCAACTGTTTTATCCAAGTGTTCAGTGCTAGAATCAGGTTTAAGAGTTTTTTCTTCGCTTCTGGCAAGGTTTGTCTTGGTCATTTTAAATGGCAGAAATTTATCGGCAACAGAAAATGAACTTGTACTCACTTCTTTGTCTTTACTTGATTCTTCAATTGTCTCAGCAGAAACAACTGGCTTAACTTTTTTTACAGCATCATCTTTTGTAGTTACGCTTTTTGCATTAGTACTATTAATCATATCACTTTGAGCATTAGAATTGGTATTCATCTTATTATTGGATACAGGGGAGCTTTTTTTATTTGCAATATTCTTAGAAACCTTCTCATTCTTATTTATTTTTGCTTCAGACTCCACTGTACAAGACTTTGTGGTGCCTCTTTTATCTATTTCAAAAAAGACAGGAGAATCCAGTGAACTTTTGAGTTTTTTTTGGCTTCTCTGTGCTTGAAGCGATGGTTTAGTGTAACTACAACTAGCCACTGAATCAACATTTTTAATTATCAAGCCTTCTTTAGCCTTTTTACAGGGTTTTTCTGTAAAGGCTATGAAATCCCCGGTGGGCATGGGTTGGCATGCTTTCACTGATGAAATCTTGGCAGCCAGGCTTTTAACCTCAATATGAAATGGGCGACGATCACTTAAGGACAAAATGTTTTCCGTCTTTTCATTCCAAGATTCAGTACCTGGACCTGGATCAAAATGTACTTGACTATACAGAGCAATCTCTAGCTCATGCTGGTCTAAAATATCTTCTGGATCACTTGTGTAAGGTTCATCCATTTTACTTCTTGCTCTGTATCTTGCTGAAATAAAAAAAACATGTAAATACTTTACAAATGTGACACATTTAAATTAAATGTGATTTTTTTTTAAATTTAAAGTTAGGTACCATTCCTTTAGAACTGAAATAATTTAATAGAAGATTAAACTATAATCCACAAGAATTTTCTATTGGTATCATTAACATCATTTTGTAATTGCATTCCACAAAAGCCTGCAGTGAAAGACAATCTACAGACAATTTTGTTTTTGCCCAGTACTTGCTCGTTCAAGAGTTTTCCTCTATCAAGGCTAATCTATATACTAAATAGACCTAATTACTAATACTTATAAAGTGACAGACCTTCCTCAATTTATTCTAAATACTTAATAGACCTAGGTCTAATTACTAATACTTATAAAGTGACAGACCTTCCTATATTTATTCTAAATACTAAATAGACCTAAGTCTTAGTCTAATATTTATAAAGTTACAGACCTTTCTCAATTTATTCTAAATACTAAATAGACCTAAGGGGACGTCCATTAATTACGTCAACAATTTTTAGGAGTTTTTTACCTCCCCCTTGTCAACAACTGTCAAACTTTTAGAGACCCCCTATATAATTACGTCAACAATTTGTCCCCCCCCCCTCAAAACAAAGTAACAAAATTTTAGACGCTTGCTTTTATGTTTAAAATAGATTTGAAACTGAAAGGTCTATTCTATAATTATTGTAATACATTTTAAAACTTGTTTAAAATATTTCAAATTGACTATAACTCTCAGAGGCGTAGCCACAAAGGGGGTGTAACATGGTTCCTACCCCCCCTCACTCGCCCCTCCGAATTTTTTTTCCAATCCGAAGATTTTAACAATATTTCTTTTCTTTTTGTTTACTATTATAAAAAATTATTCTTTTCATAGAAATAGTTTATCTTTTCTTATTTTACGTTTCACTAATTGAGCTTTTGATACAATGTTAATTATTAAATAGTTTAGGGGAAATTATACACCAGTTGTTAATTAGCCTTCTGCTTCTTTTTCAACCATATGTTCATTATTCCTTCCAGTGGCGTATTTAGGCATGTTCCACATGTTCCATTGGAACAGGGGCCCCCACACATCCAAAAAATATTTGTTTAATTAACATCCCCATTCTTTCGTTTAAAATGTAAAATAAAATTTATCTATTCCCCGACAATTTTAAGCGCCCCAGTCTAACCATGCTAAGCGCAACATAAAAAATATTAATCATTTTACAGAATGTAACATGAATTAACTGCATTTTTCTGAGATAGGCTTATGTGGAATGCATGGGAGAGGCCACGAGGGGCCCTCACATAAATTTGGGAACAGGGCCCCCACAATCCTCAATACGGCCAGGATTGTTTCTTGCATTATTGTCCACATTAGTGCCCTCACATAGGGGGGGGGCAGAGGGGGCATATGCCCGGGGGCGACTCTTCCAGGGGGGGCGGCAAATGTAGTATAAATATAGCAAATATAGCACTAAACAAGCAGTTACAGTATGCAAGAAGGCGCCGCTGAAACTTTTGCTACATTAGCTTGTAAGGCTCTGCATTATACACAGTAGTTTTCTTCCCTGTCCCCTACCTCTCCTACCTTGCACTATTTGCCACTCACTCCTTGCAATACTGGGTACGCCACTGACACTAATATATTCTTATCTCATACAATTTTTCCAGAAAATTAGAAATTAAAACATAAAATTTACTAAATAGATCTATGTAGCCTATACAACCTAATTTTAACGTTTCACCTATTATATCGTAGTCAGCAAAAATATAGTAGTCTATATATCAGAATTAGGGATGTTAAAAGGGAAATAAGGTAGGCTAGTATTTCGTACTTCATGAGGGGGGGGGGGGGGGGGCACGAATAATTTTTCTGAAGAAAATATTTTAAAATAACCATGTTGGAGATTCACACAATACACTTCATTCAATGCTTTGCAAACATTACTTATAGTCTCAGAGAGAGCTTATTGTTGTTTTTAGTTCTATTGCCAATCCCAGCCATCGCTTACATAACGAACGCCAGTCTCTGGCGCTTATTATAGATGTACTGAGCGTCAAGAAACTGGGTTTCTGAATGTACTCTGCAGGCATTTTGTTGGTGTGTTTGGTGCTCCTTTGTTATTCCAGCCATCACGTCTCGCTAGACTAGGGTTAGTAGACGTCCTTTTTAGACTCTTCACCTCCGTCCGACAGGCAAAGCACTAAACCTTTAAAATGTCCGACTTTTGTAATATTTTATGTTTTGTAGGCATAAGGACAAATACTTAAAAAAAAAATAGTATTAACATGTTAAGAATATAATTAATAAACAGGTGATCATTTGTACAAGAAAAGAATTATCCTATTTTTAAAAGACTCTTGCATGAGCTTTAAAGTTGCGCAACTAAATGCATGCTGCTTTTCAGCCTACAGTGAATTTATATGTTATTTTTAACAAAACTATTTCTTGCTCAGTTTACCAATACACACTTTAATTTAGTGGCAGCTCTTGTAATAAAATTAAACTTATTGCGGGTTTAATGCGAAACTATCCAATTGAAACACAATGTCCTCCTTTGACACCCATGATCTGGCAACCCTATGCTAGACAGCGAAGGTGAGGTTTTCTACAATAATTTTGGTCGGTCACACTGCCTTGCTAATAATTTAATTGCATTAGTTTCCACCCATACATAGATCTACAAACTAACAAGGTGAACACAAAACTGACATGTCAACTGTAGTTTCCATAATTGATATATTTGTATTCACGAAAAAAACATGTTTTACATGTTATTCTTGTAAGTTGAACAGGACAAATGTAGAATTTTGTAATACATTTGTATAATTTATTTCATAAAAAGTAACATACATTGTTGACGTCAACTTTTCTTGACCTCCCCCTTGTGAACAATTGTCAAACTTTTTCAGACCGCCCCTCCCCCCTATTTTGTTGACGTAATTAATAAACGTCCCCTAAGTCTTCTAAAGTCTAATATTTATAAAGTGACAGACCTTCCTTTTCGATAGAAAATTATTACACCCTTGGGCTGAAACTCCTGCGGTGCTGCAGGGATTGGAATGGGCAGGGTTAGAAGACTGTTTATATCATGTTGGTAGTTTGTCATTTTGACAGTCCGCGTCTGGTGTACTAACTGCAGGACCAGCCCGGATATGATTTATACTTTATTTTGAATAGCTACTATCATCTGACTATATTATCTATAGTAAAGCCTATTACTAAATTAACAATTAGACTATTACTAATTAATTGTTAAATTAAACCTACACTAATCAGGACTATTAAAATGGTACTGAGCTTACTGTTAGTAATAAAAGTTAGTAGTTTAAGTAGTTGCTTTGTATTGCCAATCCAATGGCCATGGCAAGCAAATGCCCAATGCCAATAATTTCAATTTCAACACACTATTTATTGTACTAACTTGTATTAACGATTATCAATTAATATTAATTGACTAATAGGCTACAAAATAATACTATAGAGGCCAGTATAGGCCTACTAACTATACTATTAGTAATGACTTGACTCATGCGAATTGGGCATGAATCTTTAAAAATCTTTCACACAGAACCAAAAAACTCATCATGGGCTAACACAGATAAAAAATTACCTGTCTTAGTAACTAACTATTGTATTACTATTGCCAATATTGGCTATTTTACTATTGTCGCTATTACGGCTATTCAGCCTTGGTTAGTATTGCCAGTATTGGCATCCTATTCAAGTTCATTTTTTATTTATATTATAGTAGCCTCTATAAGTTTATAAAAGTTAGGCTACATTGTTACATTACTAGGCTATGCTATATCATATGGTATGGCTATATAATCTATATATAAATATAATATTATTTAATATATAAAACTATTGGGCAGTATTCAGTATCTGTATAGACACTGTATAGTGAATAATAATAATAGTATTAATAGTGTATAGTATAGTATAGTTGTATAGGCATAGGGCATAGGCTAGGCTAGGCTATGCGCTATGCCAGGCAGTATCAGCAGGCCTATTCTGATACTGAGTGAGTATTGATACTATTACTATTTGTAAATTAGTAACTATTGGCTATTGGTAATTGGTATTGATATTGTCAGTATTGAATTGGCTTTGCTGCTTTGCTTTTAGTTTTGGTAAAAATTTTAGTTCAATCATTGAATCACATGGACCATGACCATGTCCATGGACATGGAAAATGAAAATGGATAGGCTATACATTTGGTGTATCATAACACAAAAAAAATATGGCTCGTGTAATTAAAAAGACATACTCTTAGCTCAAAGCTGAAAACATGGGCACTAAAACATGGATTCTGTCTTGTTCAATAGTATAACTTTTAAAAGTTCTGATGAAAAGATCTTTGGCATTGCTTGTTGCTGTTAATAAATATAAGTACAGCTCTTTTAATCTGGAGTCATAATTTTACCTTTAATTCACTGACCTATACCTATACGATTTTATAAACCAAATTATTATTATTATTTTTTTCTATAAACAAGTTTCGTGTAGTTCTATATTTTCATTTTATTAGACCCATTTTCTTTTCTACTCGCTTATGGTGCTTTTTTTTTTTTTTTTTGCTTTAAAGATTGGTGCCTTACCGAATTTGCTCGATGGCGGATCCGGAAAGTATCACCGAAGGGGCCATGGCCAAGGTAATAGTCTGGCATAGATCTCCATTATTGTCCATATCATAGGTTCCGGCAGGAAGATAAAAATAACTGTGTGGGTTCAAGTGGTTCAAACTCTGCAGAACCTCCCATCTTACTGGAAGTGGATAGCTCCATAAAAAGCTAGAGAACCTCACTTGAAGAAAAAAAAAAAGCCTACCGTAAAAGGTGTCCCTAGCCCAGTAGCGTAGCCGGGGGGGGGGGGGGGGGGAGCGGGCAGGGGGAGCGGCCGCTCCCCCTACGACCATTTATATTTAATTAATTTACAATTCACGAAGCACAATCTATACTGTGTCTAATTTGTTTTCTTTCAATTGCATTTCTACAATTTTATTTATTACAATCATTTTGAATCATTCAGCGTGTCAACTGCGTGAAAGTGAAAGTCAAACTGATCAACTGTATTATTTTTATAAGAAAATTTAATTAGTGCCTAAGCAAGACCAAGACCAAAAGAAAAGGAGCGTAGAGAAAATCATTAAAGCGTTTTATATTTAATAAAAAAAATTGACTGTTTGTTATTATCAGCTCTTTAAAAAAATCAATTCATAGCTAATACACAATTTCATTACTTAACTTACAAATTAATAGTTATCAACATTTAAATTCAGTTGTCAAGAAATTATTCTGGTAATAGATATGAAGTCTTTCATGTTTACTCTCAGAATAACTGAGATTTTATTTTTACTATAGAGTTTTACACATCATTTCACAATAGTTTCAAAAGGAAGATACATAATAATTATACAAACTGGGTAGTTATTTTAATGTTTACAAATATACATATACATTCTTTTGTCATAAAATATTTATATAACTTTCAACTATCCTGTGTAATTTGATCATTTTAGAGTTATAAATTGTAAGCCATTAATTTTTTAAAAAGGAAACAAAAAAGAAACATATTTGAAAAATAAAATGTAAAGAAAACGGGTTAATTATCCCCCTTCAATTAAATTCTCCAAATTTGATGCTAGTGATACCAAGCGAGTTAATTGTTTTAATATAACTAGTGTACTTCTGAAAATGCTCATCTCTCTTAATTTGCCTGAAATTAGGGAAAGAGTTAAATGTTTTGAAATTGATTTCACGGAAATATATGCCCAGTTGCAATGCAAATCCATTCCAGTTGTCCAACACTTCAAGTGCTTTGGGACCCAGTCTTGTAAATGGAAGTTTAACTCACTGAAACGTCAAGTCATACAGAAACATTGGCTTCGACAGTCAGTTCTCCTCATTCAATAACGGATTTTTTTTCCATTAAGATACATCTTAATTGCTTTCAGACAAGAAAATAATCTATCCAAGACTTTATCTATACTCCGTATGACTTTCTTCTAGAAGAGACTTGAGAAACTATACAATTGACTATCTTAACAATAGATTGCAAGTCCAATGATGGGAGCTTTGCATTTAGTGTGATTCCCATGTAGTTCGCCATGCAGCACCCACTAATTATGCTGACATACGTTGTTTTCACTTGCATTAAACAATATTCTTGGAGGTCTTTCGCGTGCCACTGAAAATCGTTCTGCGTGCCAAGTCTGGCACGCGCGCCTAAGGTTGCCGCCCCCTGCTATAGAGCATTCGCGTTGATTCTATAAATACTATTCGATACTAGATGTTCATCCCGAAAATGAGCAGTAGATCGATGCAATCAATTTTGCAGAAATTCCCCATCACTATAAGGTGCTAGAAAAAGAATCGTGAATGGTTAAATAAAAACTGCATTATTATACAGTGTGTGTATCCTGAGGCAGTGGGTTTTCTTATAACACTTGATACGAACGAATTCTAAATTATTCTATTAATCTAGAAAAATTGCAAAAAGTGGGGCCTTTTTCCTAAAATTTCGCTCCCTCTAGTGTCAAGACCTGTCTACGCCACTGCCCTAGCCTACTCTATAATATAAGCCTAATATGGCATGGTCATGGCATAGCCAGGATTTCAAGGTGGTGGTAGTGGATGGGGGAATAGTTTGGGGAGGCTAAGGGGGGGGGCGGGAAATAGCACACAGTAGCAATAACAACATGATATACTGGCTATACGCCATTTCATATGCATCAGTTAAGCATACATAAGACATAAGTAAGTGGGTCAATCTTAGTTTTATTTTTTGGTAGTTTTTAAGCTTATTATTTAGTTGCTAAAAGAAGGAATTGGGCGACAACTATTTTCTTTTCTTTGAATATCACATGACTTTATGCTACTATAAATATAATAGTATACGCTTTTTTATTGTGTACAACCATAATCTATATATTAATAATATAAATAAACTTGCCAAACTGGATGAAAATATCATTGGATAAAAAACAAAGATAAAAAAAAATAGGGTCAGAATCGGATATAGCCTATGTCATGCCCCATTAGACTCCTATCCTGTATTATTCTACACATAGGCTAGGCCTACTTTGTTTTCAAAACTCTTTCAATGTTTATAAGCTTATATCGACAACTTCACCGTTACTAGCTAGCCCCTTCTGCTACTCGAAATGTTATGACGTGTCCATACTGCCTTTATAGATCTGTGTCTTGTTGATAGACTAATTGTCTTGTTATGTTGAGTTTTTCTTCCACAACGACTTAAACATAATATATATATGGATGAGGCTGTTCGCGTACCCATCTCACTCCTTCACATTCGACAACTAAGCTTATAGGCCTATCAGTAAATATAAATATATATGACATAATATTGGGAGCACGCGTTGCGAAATATTGAAAAGACTTTCATAGTAGGCCTAGATCTAATTCTAGATTTTTCAAAAGCATTTCATAAAGTTCGTCATTCTAGTATTCTAAAAAAAACTTAAATAAGCCTTACTTTGGTATCTCTGGTCCCTTACATCAGTGGATTCAGGACTTTCTTATAGGCAGAGAACAAACAGTGATAATAAATGGCTTTAAGTCATCACCATTCACCAATAACTATAAACTCAGGAGTTCCACAAGGAACTGTTCTAGAGCCCATACTATTTCTAATTTATATTAATGATCTACCAAATTGCACCAATACAGGTACAAAAGTAAGATTATTTGCCGATGATTGCATAATTTATAGAATAATAAAGACAGAAAATTTAAAGATAGTGAAATTTTACAAAAAGACCTAGATGAGCTACAAAAATGGGAATCAAACTAGAGTATGTCTTTTCACTCAGAAAAATGCAAACTAATAAGAGTATCCAAGAAGAAGAAACAAATAATAACAAACTACTATATAATATATTCATGGTAAAGACCTAACTCAAACTAACAATCTAGGAGTAATAATAAATGATAAGTTATCTTGGAACCTTCATATTTTTGATGAAGTAACTAAAAAAATCAAGCCAAAAATTAGGAGTCATAAAAAGGAACTTTTACAAATGTAATGAGAATATAAAACTAAAATGCTATCTTACATTACTTAGGCCTATAATATAATATGCAGGATTTGTATGGGACCCATCAAATAAAGAAAACATTAAAAAATTAGAACAAATTCAAAAAAGAGCTGCAAGGTTCATAGCTAGTGAATGTTCCCAATTGACAAGAGTAGCACCATTATTCAAATCACTAAACCTAGAAACACTAGAGGACAGAAGGGCAAAGAGTAAAGTAGTAATAATACATAAGGCATTAAACACTAATTTAGAAAGACAACCCAATAACAACCTGTTGCAAAGCTCAGATAAACATAAAGAAAAAGACACTTTCCTTATCCCCTATGCGAGAGCGAATGCATATAAGTACTCTTTCTTCCCGAGTGGCATTCGGGTATGGAATGGGTTGCCTGAACAAACCAGGAAAACAAGTAACTTAACATCATTTAAAACATTTAATAAAAATGCAAAACTAGACTCAGACCAAGGATGAGCGTAGGACGCAATAATCTTCTCTAAAGAAGGAGCGTCTGTAATGTATAAGATAAGAAGATACGATAAGATAATGCTTTTATTGTTGTGAGATTAGAAATCTGGGAATTTTACTTATAGGCCTATCCTTGGACGGGTCCAAAGGGAAAAACGCACTTTAAAAAGGGGCACTGCGAGGTGTAAAAGTTTGGGAACCATTGATTTTATAATATGTAACTCCATTTGAGGGGTGGGAGTAAGCGGGGGCGCCTGTTACACAACTCCCGTTATTTTTTTGTACTTTAATGGATTTGCGTCCTCTCGATCCCTCACTCTACGCGGAAACTCCCGTTTATCAGCTTTTAGTTTCAATTTTGCAGTCACAGTGCGTGTTTTACGAGCGGTATAGAAATATAACATTCTGCAGACGCTTAAATTTCGTAAGCAATACATGTAGGCCTACATGACACAGTGGCGCAACTAGGGAAAACGGCGCTTGGGGCGGAGGTGGTGTCTAAAACTTGGCTCGTGTTTAATTGATTTTCATTTCTTAGTGAGCTACAAGACGTACGGGGTAGTATGTGGTGGCTTTCTTTATGGTTTGTTTTTAAACTAACATTTTAGTCGATAAAAAAAGAAAACAACCCATTTGTGTAAGCTATTTCTTTTCTTAATATTAATTTCTTAAGTGTCATTTTTAGGCGTTTTTATCCAAACCTTGGTACACTAGCAGGCAGTCAGCGTTTCCACCCCTTCTAGTTAAGCCAATGACGACATAGGCTACAATAAACGAACATACAATGTTATAAGCTTATAATATAGTATATTAATGACTCGTATAATGATTCAATGTTTAGGCCTAAATGGCTCACTAATGGCTAATAGAACCATGTGCACCCTATGTCGCTATGAGCTTTAATGTCTTCGTTGGCCCCATTTGGCATTCTCAGATCTCATATTCTTAGGGGGTTATCTAACTCTTTCCAATGCTTCCTTTACAATTTTGGAATAAGTTCTGAGCTTGAGAAAAAATTTGTTTTCAAAACTGAAACTGACGTATTTTTGCCAATTTTCGGTCATCTTTTATCCTTCTTGGCACTACTTTCAATTTTGCAGAGTAAGGAAATGACATTTGGTAATGTGAGTAATGTCATATGTGACTTTGCTAATACAAAGAGCTGAAAGGTTAACATAGACTGCTCAAGTGCTCATATATAATGTATATTTCACTGTCAAAGGCACGAATGTCATTCAATTTGTATCTGCTATTACTGCACTACTTTTCTTTTACTTGAATATTGAATGAATGTTTTCAATACTTTTTTCGTACTTTTTATAAATTCTGAAATGAAGTGCGGTGGCGTAGGAAATAAGCTCCGACGGCAATCAGAAGCTTATAGACTACTATAGAGTATAGAGGGTCCTTAGAAATATGGGGGGGGGGGGGGGGAGACTACATTGTAAGCCTGCGTTTTATGGAATTGGGGTAGATTTAAAAGCTTCATGTAGTTTCACTTTCAATCGTCTGCTAAAGACAATCTCTGTTTCAAGATTTCCAGGTTCTGAAATGAAACTAATCGTTACTGCACTATTCACAGTACACTGCACTATTCACAGTACACTGCACTATTCACAGTATTATTCATTAGGCATGTCTTGTACTGAGCCATATCATAAGTCCTGCACAAACATTCATTTTGATAGGATACAGTCGTTGGTTGTTTAGCTTCCTGGATTTAAAAAAAATGCCAACTAAAAAAAAATCACTGCCTTGCAGGCATACTTTTTGTAGAAAAAAAAAGTAGCGCGACTTTCTAAAAATCTTTTGTAGCCTAAGCATCGCCATTGGCCGTTTCTTTTAGAATCCTTCTGATATATTAATTTAGAAATACAACCCCAAAACAATCTGTTACAATACTCTGATAAACATAAGGACAAAAACACTTTCCTTATCCCGTATGCGAGAACAAAAGCAAAAAAAACACATTTAAAACATTAATTAAAACTTATCTCTCCCTATATCATTGGAAGTGCTAACTTAGGTGTTTTCGCGGTCGCGCACATTCACCCTTACCAATTAAAATACAAGACTAGATTCGGACCACGAGTCCTTTATAGAAGGAGCGTCTGTAATTTATTAGCTAAGATTAGTATGCCATTGTGTCAGGTGGCGTATTTAGGCATGTTCCACATGTTCTATTGGAACAGGGGGACCCCACACAAAAGGGACCCCCACACATCCCAAAAAGAAATGTTTTAATGACTTCCCCATTCTTTCGTTGAAAATGTATAATAAAATTCATTTATTTATTCCCCTACAATTTAAGGCCCTCCAGTGCAACATACAATTTATGATTTTACAGAATGTAGCATGAATTAACGGCCCTTTTCTGAGTTATTCCCCACGAGAGGCCCCCACTGCCCACATAAATTTGGGAACAGGGCCCCCACAATCCTAAATACGTCCCTGATTGTGTCAATCTTTATCAAAACGCCATTAGCATTTTCTATGCATTTTTTTCACATTGCCGGCCCAATCTTTTTGCCTTTAGACTTTAGGCCTAATCTAGACTGTATATTTGTAAAATCCACGTCACAGTGTCAAGTCTTAACAGTTGGATATTAACATAATATTCTATAACACAAATAATGTTTTTTTTTTACTTGGAAGCTCGCTCTTTTTATGTAGTTGTTGTCAGCAAATATGAATAGATCTCGTTAAGACGTGACTTCACCATGGCAAAGACCTCTAGAACTATGTTATGTTTGTAGTTAGTCCACTTTAAAAAGATTTATTTTCTTTGAGAAAAAACATGTACTAAGCTCAGTGCGAAGTTTTCTGTTGATTTAAACTTATAATTCGGCTGTATGGCGTGTTGTGTACTCAGTTTAAATCCAAAACAGAAAAATGGCAATGGAAAGAATATAAGGCAATACAACATGCTTATCCCTGGTCAGTGGCGTAACTAAGGAAAATGGCGCCTGATGCGTGAAGGTGTGTGAAATGGTGAAAGGTGAAATTGGCGCCTATCTAGCAGAGCCAAAGCAGACGCTCTCGAGCTGGAAGGGGAGGGGGGAAACTCGAGGGCACAAGAACCTGAACATCTCATGACATTTATTTTAGTTTTAGGAATATGAATGATTAGTAAGCTAACGTAGATGGTAAGACAGGGAAGTTTGTTGCTATCATTGCTTTTCTTACATTTCTTAATTTAGACATTTCGGCTTATTTAACAAATATTTTAGTCAGTAAATAAGATTTTTTTTTTTTTTTAAATTGAAGAGCCAGTTGAGCGCCTATAAAAACGTTGACGATCGAGGCCTTTTTAATTACGCTACTGAGTCTAATCTTATATTTTAAATAGAATTAAGTTCTTGGTGTTCCTGGAAAACTCCGGCAACCCGTTTTAAGACCGAAAACTTTTAGTATATAATTTGTTCTTATATTATACGAAATAAGAACAGTGTTTTTATCGCAGGGCGTAAGCCTATAATACTACTTTAGGTATTTCTGAATATAATAAGCTTATTAGATCATTGTGTTGTACTTTCAATGTTAAAATTGGGGGGAAATGGAGATAATTGTTCCATGGGGATATCTGGCCCAACTCTTTATTGCCCCAAAATATAAGACTTTCAGTGCAGTTAGGAACAATTAAAAACAAAACTCATTAGGGTCTATTGATAATAACTTTTATACCATTGCAATAAGCATTTTTTCGTTTTTGTATAGAATTTTTTTGGCACAGTTACTTCTTACTATCTCCTAGGGCTCGCGATATTTATACTTTTTGTACCACTACATATCTATCAATTATATAGTCTATCTTTTACTTTTTTGGGGAATAAATGTATGTAATTTGAAATATTGGCCTGTTAAAAACTGTAGCCATACTAGCCAGCTCTTTCCATCTGACAGTCCAGTTACCACCTGACGGTCCATTTCTCTACGTCTGACGGTCCACTTCTTACCAATTGACGGTCAATTTCTTCCGGTTTGCCGGCTAGTTCTCCCCATCTGATGGACCACGGTGGCCGGGCAGCGCGTTCGGCTGGCGTACCGAAGGTCCTGGTTTCTAATTCTTGGTGCAGGCTAGGATTTGTTCCCGGGTCTGGAGGGTGTCCCTAGGTCCACCCAACTCTGATGGGTACCTGACCTAAGTTGTGTTAAAGTAAAGGCGGCTGCATATTGTACTGGCCACACAATCCCCTAGTATGCACTGGCCACAGAAACGGGGGAACGCTTCACCGGCCCTATGGGTCAATTAGGTCCGACGGGAGAATTTTTTGTACTCCCCATCTGACGGTCCATTACTCCCCATCTGACGGTCCATTACTCCCCATCTGACGGTCCATTACTCCCCATCTGACGGTCCATTACTCCCCATCTGACGGTCCATTACTCCCCATCTGACGGTCCATTACTCCCCATCTGACGGTCCATTACTCCCCATCTGACGGTCCATTACTCCCCATCTGACGGTCCATTACTCCCCATCTGACGGCACAGTTCACTGCATCTGTTGGCACGAGAGCCTTATCTACACAGGGCCACCACAAGCTTATGTAGCGACCCAGATTGAGTTTAAATGAATAAGAAGTTAACTTCTTCCATTTTTATTCATTATTCCTTCTGTTCACAATTTGTGTTTCAAATTTAATTTAATTTCACCATCAACTCTCCTAAAATTTCTTGTATGAACATAGGTTATATTTTCCGCCTCCTTGAAGTGTCGCCCCCGGGCATATGCCCCCTCTTCCCTCCCGCATGTGAGGGCACTGTATCTACATTTGGCTAGAAATCTTAGGATTCGTCCCCCATCCAGCTCAGACAGACAAGCAGTTGCATCATTTCTTTTAACACGAACTTAAAAGAACTTAAAAACTCATAACTTAACGATTTACCTTCCTTAAAATTGTTTAGACTCCTA
This sequence comes from Anisus vortex, assembly GCA_949126835.1. Lineage (NCBI taxonomy): Eukaryota > Metazoa > Mollusca > Gastropoda > Planorbidae > Anisus > Anisus vortex. The sequence continues at coordinate 17,676,519 of OX421494.1, forward strand.
CCGTTTTACTTTTATATTCTGTTGGTATAATAGGGCATAGGGCATAGGGCCTATACTAGTCTATATTAATTTGTCCTGTCTTATGTTTTTTTCGTAGAGTTGTGAAGATATCACTAAGCGCTATGATGTAACCAGAAAGGATTTTGTATATAGATCTAGTCTACTTATCTAGCCTATGTCATTTTGTTGTTGTTGCTCAGTGTTAGAAGTGCTCTGGGCTTACATTATGTTTGTAACAGCACTATTTAAATATTAGTAATAAAAAATATTAAATAAACTGCTTATTTCAACTGGAGCAGCGGTATAAATCAATTAACTGAAAATTTGGCTTTATTTAAGAATGAGCCAGTGTCTTGTTAAAACATTATCTCAAAATTAGAATGTCTTTGTTAAAATATAAAATTTGTCTTGTTAGTTTGAAAGTCATTAAGCTTATTTATCAATACAATATATTACATTTTACATCTTGTGATATGAGGCAATATTTCTATGCATATAATTATAATGCGACTATTAAGAAAAAAAAAGATTTTCTTCAGCTAACTACCACAATAATCTATTTTTCTGACTATTCAAAGAACAGTATAGTTTATATCACTTAGTAGGCCTATAGGCCTATTGACTTCATTCAATAAAACTTTTTTTTACCCCATTGAAATGTTACACTAATAAGAAGATCAGAATGTACTACAATGTAGGCCTACTACAGCACAAACAGTATTTTAAAATCAATAAAAAATGCATGACCCTAGAAATAAAAACTACCTTTAAAGACCTGTAAGCACACATAGGCCTACCCTCTATTATGGCTTTATAGTGTTAAATTAATTAAACCATCGTGTCTTAACACTACACATCTCAACAAGACAATCAATTCATAGAAATCAAAATTTTATTTCCAAAAAAAACAACTTCTTTAAAGATTTTCGTTCCATGAACCAGTTTTAACCTGTAGACAAAAAAACAACAACTGATTAATTGTGAATGATAAACAATAAAAGAAGATTAATAAAAGTTGCTGGGGCCTACTTGGGGAAACGCCGGGGAAGGGTAAACAGAAATAATAAATGTCTTCCATAAACTACTTAACCCTTTGAGCTCTTCCCACCTGTGCCTAATTTTACCCTATGCCTGGGCTCCTGGGGTTAATAGAGATAGATGTGGTGGGAAAGGCTGGCGACAAAATGATTTGGTTGGGGAGAGGCTGGGGATAAAAGTCGCAGGCTAGTATTTAGATATCAAGAAAAATATTCAACTAAAAGAATGCCCATGAGTAATACTGCAATTAGCTACTGCAGGAACAGCCCTGGTTGGTTACAAAATGGATTGATGGGATTGTAGATGTAATATTTAATATGTTAATAAACAACAATAAAAAAGTCGAAATCTTTTAATGTTCCTATAAACCAGAAATTGACAATAGTCGTATCTGGGATATAGGAGTCGACAACAGGGCAATATACTATAACTGCCAAAAAAACAAAACAAAGAGCCTTCCGGTTCTTGCTCCCAGGGTGTAACGATGTTCAGGGTTGGATCAAGGGGAAGCACACTAAGATCCTGTCCGAGCTCTAGCCACCTCGTGGCACGCCAATAAGACTTCAACAGGGCTGCCGATCAGAATTTTGTGAAAGCATAAGCTAAATTTGACAAACTCTACCAAAAATTATAGTAATTATAATGCAGACCAGTATTCTAAGCCTTGTACAATGCTATAAGTATCTGTAGATCAGTATCACAAGGAGCCAACAAAGAGTGTTTAATCCTTGACTCTGTGTTAGGATACCGTGGCTGTATATTACTCGGCGCCATAAGGAGAGAGTGAAGAAAAAATAGAACGTTTCGTAATTGATAGAAAACAGTGTCAAGAATGGGTGAAGTCCTTTTACAAAAAATTAGATTAATATAGGACCAATGGTAGCTTGTGATATTTGTAGCCCTTTAGGCCTATCTTATAAATGGTTTCTTCAATAAAAAAAAACACCTTTGAAGTTAAAAAAAAGGACAAAACAAACAAGTGGGCTTTACGTTTAATTTAAAGCTAACATGCAGAGTAGATATTATTATAGTCTAATATTGGATGCTTCGCAAGAACACAATCTAATACGAAATGCTGACAAAAATTAACAATAAAGAAATGGTCAACACGAAAACTATAGACTAAATGTACCTTTTTTCTCATCCTTATTTTTGTTGAGGTTCTTGGTGAACAGTGCTGATAGAATCCATTTGATTGGCGGGCTTATCAAGATCTGCTTCGTCTCCGGTTCCCTTTTCTTTCGTTTCAAGGTGAACAGTGCTCTCTGAATTCATTTGAGTGGCGTGATTATCAAGGTCTGCTTTGTCTCCGGTTCCCTAAGAAATACAAACTTTATGCACGATTTACTTTTTCAAAAAGCGATAAGTTATAGTAAATATAAAAATGTATTTTAAACACAAAACATTTTAAATGATATGCTATTTCTTCCTGCTAGCATAATGTTGTGTCTGAAAATGATTATTAGGCGTCTCTCATTTGCGACATGCTGCCTTATTTGTTTTGGACCGCACTACTTATAAGTCTGCTAGAACCCAAAGGTAGCCGTCCTAAATAAAAAGATGGAGCTAACACCATAAAAAAACACTTAAAACAATTTTAAACTTTCATCTGGTTTTCAGTAATACCAATGAAATTATAAACGAAAGACAATGTGGAACTAAATTGGCAAACTTTCCTTGCAATGATAACTCCCTGTTCTAATAACTTCCTACTTGTATAACTCCCTACTTGTATAACTCCCTACTTATATAACTCCCTACTTGTATAACTCCCTACTTGTATAACTCACTACTTGTATAACTCCCTACTTGTATAACTCCCTACTTGTATAACTCCCTAGTTGTATAACTCCCTACTTGTATAACTACCTACTTGTATAACTTCCTACTTGTATAACTCCCTACTTGTATAACTCCCTACTTGTATAACTCCCTACTTGTATAACTCCCTACTTGTATAACTCCCTACTTGTATAACTCCCTACTTGTATAACTCCCTACTTGTATAACTCCCTACTTGTATAACTCCCCACTTGGATAACTCCCTACTTGTATAACTCCCTACTTGGATAACTCCCTACTTGTATAACTGCCTACTTGTATAACTCCCTGCTCTGTTAAGCCCCTTCTCATGTAACCCACAACTTTGAAAGCTATCATTTCTATAAAAAAAAATGAATGAATACATATAATTGAAATAGAGGTAGGTGACTATAAACGTACCGGGTAACCCGTCACATGGCCTTTATATTCCGGGTGGTTGGAATTGCACTGGTTGGATTTATTATCTTTGTTTGCTTTTACTTGTTCACAATCAGCCATTGTGGTGTCTTGAGTAGTAAATATGTTATAAAAAACAATTTCTTTTACATTAACAATGTATAAACGAGAGTTGACATATTTTTTAAAAACGTTAAGAAACCACAAATGTAATGAAACAATAAAAAATCACATATGTAATGAAACTATAAAAAATCACATATGTAATGAAATTATAAGAAACAACAAATGTAATGAAACAATAAGAAATCACAAATGTAATGAAACAATAAAAAATCACAAATGTAATGAAACAATAAGAAACAACAAATGTAATGAAACAATAAAAAATCACAAATGTAATGAAACAATAAGAAACAACAAATGTAATGAAACAATAAGAAATCACAAATGTAATGAAACAATAAGAAACAACAAATGTAATGAAACAATAAGAAATCACAAATGTAATGAAACAATAAAAAATCACAAATGTAATGAAACAATAAAAAATCACAAATGTAACGAAACAATAAGAAACAACAAATGTAATGAAACAATAAAAAATCACAAATGTAATGAAACAATAAAAAATCACAAATGTAATGAAACAATAAAAAATCACAAATGTAATGAAACAATAAAAAATCACAAATGTAATGAAACAATAAGAAACAACAAATGTAATGAAACAATAAAAAATCACATATGTAATGAAATTATAAGAAACAACAAATGTAATGAAACTATAAAAAATCACAAATGTAATGAAACTATAAAAAATCACAAATGTAATGAAACAATAAAAAATCACAAATGTAATGAAACAATAAGAAATCACAAATGTAATGAAACAATAAAAAATCACAAATGTAATGAAACAATAAAAAATCACAAATGTAATGAAACAATAAAAAATCACAAATGTAATGAAACAATAAGAAATCACAAATGTAATGAAACAATAAGAAATCACAAATGTAATGAAACAATAAAAAATCACAAATGTAATGAAACAATAAGAAACAACAAATGTAATGAAACAATAAGAAATCACAAATGTAATGAAACAATAAGAAATCACAAATGTAATGAAACTATAAAAAATCACATATGTAATGAAATTATAAGAAACAACAAATGTAATGAAACAATAAGAAATCACAAATGTAATGAAACAATAAAAAATCACAAATGTAATGAAACTATAAGAAACAACAAATGTAATGAAACAATAAAAAATCACAAATGTAATGAAACTATAAGAAACAACAAATGTAATGAAACAATAAAAAATCACAAATGTAATGAAACAATAAGAAACAACAAATGTAATGAAACAATAAAAAATCACAAATGTAATGAAACTATAAGAAACAACAAATGTAATGAAACAATAAGAAATCACAAATGTAATGAAACTATAAAAAATCACATATGTAATGAAATTATAAGAAACAACAAATGTAATGAAACAATAAGAAATCACAAATGTAATGAAACAATAAAAAATCACAAATGTAATGAAACTATAAGAAACAACAAATGTAATGAAACAATAAAAAATCACAAATGTAATGAAACTATAAGAAACAACAAATGTAATGAAACAATAAAAAATCACAAATGTAATGAAACAATAAGAAACAACAAATGTAATGAAACAATAAGAAATCACAAATGTAATGAAACTATAAGAAATCACAAATGTAATGAAACTATAAGAAATCACAAATGTAATGAAACTATAAGAAATCACAAATGTAATGAAACTATGAAAAAATAAAACAAATGTAATGAAACAAGGTCTATATTATTATTGTGTAATCAATTAATGTACAATTGAGTCAATTTGACCTATAAGAAACCCCCACTAGATTGCAGTAGAGGAGAGTGGGGCTAGTTGTCATACTTTAAAAAACAAATTATTAGATATTTAAAAAACTAATGGGTCCATTTTTGTAAAATTTATATTATTTAGAAGTTTATTTTTATAGTTGCTTAAAAAGTACCTTTATACATCTTTAAACTATTCCAGAAATAAATATTACACCTTTTCGGAAGGCTCCAAGGTATGACAACTTGCCCCATGGGTGGGGCATTATAAAAAAATGTCTGCATCCCGTCGCAATAGCTGAGGATCGTGACAATCAAGTCGTATCTCTTTATAGTATTTAGGTAAAAACTATATACTTTTCAGAGCCATTTTGAAAATGTATTTTCACATTGTAATTATTGCATTTGAGTAAAATTGGTTTCGATTTTACTGTTCTAGAACAATTGTTTTGGACTCACTACCTTTGTCGGGATAATAATATTTTTTTCCCCCTAAAATATGAAAACTAATTATTTTTCGCCTAATAGATTCTTTGGGGGTTTTCGGAGACAACATTACTTCAAGAAATTAAATAAAGAAACGGGTCTTCTTTTTGTTGGCAAGGTTAACAATATCAACATAAAATTAGATCTAATGTTTGAGTTAGAGATACTAAAATTATAACATATAAGAGTCACTGGAAACAAACAGATATTTTAAAAAGAAAATTTAAAAAAGAAATTATAGGACTGCATAAGCATATTTGTTATTTTGTAAGGTACAATTACTTTTAAGTATTCGTGGACTGATAAAAAGCGTTATAATCATAAAACACAAAACTGTGTAGTCGGATAAGCGCGATGTTGAATATTATGAAAAGAAATATTTACCAATAACGTAGAAATGGAGAATACGGAGAACAGTGTCACTTCTCTGAGAGAAAAAAATCAACTGCAAGGTAAAATGCCAATGGGTGCCAGACTGTGGGTGCCTGGTTCCAAGAAAGCGTCATGGTGATAACGATTTTTGGCTTTGTCACCTGATGCTTCTCAAAATTGCAAGAAAATCAATTGTTCACGATGTGCATCCGACAGTTTAAATGGTAATGGTAATGGTAATTTATAAAGCGCTTCTATCCATACTATTTTAGCATGCTCAGTGCGCTCTAGAAGACTATTAATCTGTGAGAGGTTTCACTGCTGCCGGTTAAGCGCATGTGATAACAACTCAATATTAACGTCATCTAGTCCCAAAACTCCTGTAGGGCGACAGGGATCTGCCGGTGGCGGGGCTCGAACCCGCGACGTGTCAAGTGGTTTTTTGGTTGACAGTCTGGTGAGTTAACCGCTAGGCCAGCCGGCTTAAACATAATATATTAGACACCAATATTGTGCAGTTTGCGACATGTTTTGCTATGTAGTGTAATAAAACTAAGTTTCTTCACATAGCTTTCTCAAAGTAAATATTGTATAGTATAACGATCTTGTAATTATCCCCCCCCCCCCCCCCCCCCAAAGAAAGAAAAAATCATAAATCATTATAGTTCAAAAACAAACAACAAGTATTAAAATCAGCATTTCAAAATAAATTCAAACTGCCGAAGCAATTAGTTTTTTAAGGTCTGAGGTCTGATGTCTGAACTTCATAACCTTCTATATTATTCAAGTTTCACTTTCAGACGACTTCTGCTGACCGTCACTTCTGTTCCTTAAGTCTAGTGAAGCAGAGTTCAGCAGACTATAACTTCTGTTTCGTTTTTTTTTTGTTGTTGTTGTAATAAAGGCTGGGGCTAGTCATGCCTTAGAGCCCGATATGTTAATTCCTAGGTAGAGAATAAAGATGGTCGTGTCCACGTAGAAATCAATTGACACTGGGATCAAAGGATATGCTCCACTTCTTGGAATTCTACCCACTTCCTCACATATGAAATGAAAAGTATACTTCACTTGAAAAAGTATGGGTCAGTGGTTAGTTATTCTGTAGGCCTATTAAGTTACATCTTTTTAAAAGGACTGATAAGTCGGTACATTGGCTGCTAAACCCAACGGCCGTTATATGCCCTGTCCCAGACTCTCATGCTAATTGATTGACTTTGGATCTCTGTATGGACGCCCCGGCACACTGGCAGACGACACAGAGGTTTGTGTGGCCAGGATTCAAAAAGGCTAATATAAAGATTACATTAAAAGAGTATTTAACATGGTGTTTTTCTGTAGACTCGTCATAGCGTATGGAAAACTGCAAGAGAGATGCAGGCATTCATGTTTTGAAGAAAAACTCCCACTTGTCATTCACCTTCCTTCTTTGTCTTTTGTTACTGAGACTAGCCCCAGAGTCAACGAAACCCGAGGAAAAACGAGACATTTTTTTAGCGGGAAAAATCGACGAAACCCGAAAACGATGAAGACCAATCAGAACGAAAACCGACGTTTGACTGTTTCTCAGCTTAGGTTGTATTCGAAAAGATGAACTGCAGTCAGGAAGTTCTACAAGACAAATGCTTTGATAATAGCTGCAAATTTGGTTGTTTCCCTTGATATGGTTCTTTAATATTGTTTTAGGTATGCTGAAAGACGGGATTTATGTAATCAAGTCAATTTTCCATTCATTTGGATCAATAAAGCAATCTTATCTTATCTTTATCTTATCTTATATATGTATGTAGGCTACTATATGACATTTACTTTGGCTACCTATAACAATGATGATAAAAATAAATTCAAAGTTTTGACTATTCTTTATAAAAGCCTTCATGGACAATCTCTACAGTAGGCCAACATCAGATCTATAGTTGATCTACAAACAGAGAAAACGGTAGTGCGTTCAAACAAAATTCATCAACAACTCAAGGTAGCCTACTAGACTAATAGCATTTATGATTTATCATTTTAATTTTACAAACATTTCTAGCTGTTATTATTAGATAGCATTGTTGTTGGAGTATCGGTCAAGAACTGGCGCACGTGAAAAGTATGCCTCTCTTTGCCTGGATATCGATAGTGTGAGAAAATGAAAAAGAGGATTCCATGGAAGGGGCCTGTAATAAAGGTGACATATTGACCGAAGCCTTGACAAACGTGTCAATGCTATACATGTGAACACGTAATATTTGTAGGTTTCCCGTTAAACCTTGATGTAATCTCTCCCTGAAATTCCCCATGACACGACATCTGCTGGGCGAAAACATGTTTATAGATGGTCAAAGATACTCACCATGGCTAACACCGCTCACCCGAGTCTGACGCAGTTTATGTCCCCCTCCCCCCCTCTCTCCCTCCCTCCCTCCCTCCCTCTCTCTCTCTCTCGTTATTAAAATCATTATTTTGTTTCTTTGTATTATGTTGTCAAGGACAGATCTGCAAGAGGAGAGAATTCCACGTAATCAAACAAGATATTGTTTTCAAAATCTGCTTCTTCCATCTGCGTCGTATTGCTGCCATCCGTCGTTATCTCACCAAAGAAGCTTGTGTTAAGCTCATCATCTCTCTCCTCTTTTCCCGCTTGGACTATTGCAATTCGCTTTTGGTTGGTCTCTCGGCCTCCTCCCTTCAAGGACTCCAACGTATCCAGAACTGCGCAGCCCGACTAGTTCTCAAGAAGAAGAAGTCAAATAATATCAATCCTCTGCTCCGATCTCTGCACTGGTTACCCATCAACAACCGGATCTCATATAAGCTGGCTTCTCTCTGTTATAAGTGCCTGAATAACTGTGCCCCGGATTATCTTCGCTCTTGTATGGAGCTCTACACCCAGTCCCGCCCACTTCGTTCGGCTTCTGACGCGCTCACTCTGCGGATGCCTCGTGTGAGGCTAGTGTCCGCTGGTGAACGTTCATTTTCCTGCGCAGGACCGTCTGCTTGGAATCACCTCCCATTACAGCTTCGCCAGAGGCCTAGCTATGACACCTTCAGGAGCCGACTGAAGACTCACCTATTTCGTCAGCAGAATTAGCGTATTACTACATATTTCGTTGTCTGTCTGTATTCTGTAACTGTCGTCTGCGCATAGAACTGTCACCAACGGAATATGCGCTATATAAGCACCGTTATTATTATTATTATTATTATTGAAAGTACACGAAATGACAGTGTTTTGTGTTGTTACATGTGGTCCCTCTGTCATAAGATTTTTTTTTTTTTTTTTTTTTTTTTTTTTTACATTTGGTTACTTATTGATAAGCTGTTGTGTTAAACAATACAATATTTTAAGCCACATTTTTCTGTGCTGTATTTTTTAAAAATCAGTACCCATCCATCTCTAATAAACATAGTATGGGTTAAAATAGACAATTAACAAAACCCGTCTTTCAACTTACTATTTTAATCTTAAAGAACGATACATTCTGATTCCTGCTGGAATTACTCTCGTGTACTTTAGACGGTCATGTGATCGAAATAATCCATGTTTATTTATAATGTATTGTTGTATTTTGAATTTCAAGGACATTCTCTCTCTCTCTCATTCTCTCACTATATTTCTCTCCGCCCCGTGACATTACTCATTGTAGTTGATTGTTATGTCACTATAAACTTATGACAATTTAGCACTCACACTTTGATAGTTATAATAATTATTATTGTGTTGTCTACGAAAACCCAGAGTCACGATGGATGTCCAGAAATCGCACTAGCTACTTGAATGATCAATAAGCTCCTGTCTTATCAAAGTTTAATAATAAGAACTCTATGGTCTTTCACATTTCGCCCGTTTTATTGTTTTTTCAAAAAATCTAACTTCTGATTAGTAAACCGAAATACAATATTGGTAAAAGTGCTTAGAACTATTCATAACTCGATAGTGTCCCTTGGACATTTTTTAAATACATTAATAGCAATGTTTATTTATATAGCGCTTCTATCCATGCTATTAAATTTAGCATGCTCAGTGCGTTCTAGAAGATTATTACTACCACTAGGCCCAAAACTACTACAGGGCGGCAGGGATTAGTCGGAGGCAGGGCTCAAACACGGGCCGTTTTGTTGACTGTCTGGTGTACTAACCGCAGAAGCAGACGAACCCAAGTTAACTATTTGTGCCAATAGAATTGACCAATGTAGGCTACTAAATTGCAGGCTGTAACATCCCCATGTGTTGTACGTTACATTATTTCCACTCGTCAAGACAGCTCTCACAACAAACATGGGATGCACTTCATATATTTCACCTCATACACAGAATACAACTCCAATGCTTAGACATATATATTTTATTCACGATACATACAAAATAGTTCTTGAGACATCAAGTAACACTTCTCAACATTAATTCCATAGTTCCAAAAATCAATTCTATACAGTGTCATTATAACTGTACATCCAAAAACATAGTCTCACAAACATCATCAAAATATGTCTTTTTTCTACGATTACTTCTACATGTTACACACTCGCCCTTGTTTTTTCTTTTATATCTTATTCATCTTTGTATAAACTAACGGATTTATTTTAAAATGTTTACCTCTCATAGCAATCAAAAAACACTGAATTATAATGTTATATAAACAACAAATAATAAAAAGAAATGGATCATAGATCTAAACGTTTACAATTTTTTTTTTTTTTTTTACATGAAATTAAATTAATGTTACATTTAAAAGAATAACAAAGAAAGTTTTTACGTGTGTAACTTCTAAATTTTTCTACTGGCTATAAAATAAAACAATTTAGTGGATGTTTCCAGGAATTCACCCTCTGTCTTCCTTCTGAAATAAATAAAATCAAACAAGGATAATAAAGAAATGTGTAAAACACTCAGGTAAACGCAAAGGTAAACATGAAAACAATGACGAAATAAAAATGTATTTTTGAAATAATAAAATTATTTTTATTTCCAATAAATCATCACAAGTATTCGACTTATTGTCTAAACTCTAAACCCTCCAATCATAACTCTTTAGAACGAAGAAGAAGAATTTTCCAATAAAAATATATACTGTATTATGCAACAGGTTGTGGACGTACATGAGATCAGCGAATGGGCAGTATTCTGTCTTTTCATATGTGATGCAACCCCACGAACCGGTACGGAAGTCGGTAAAACTGATTTTTCAATAAATAATATTAATCAATTATATTATAATATTATAACTTGCCCAACCATTGAATATTCACAGTTCATACGAATTATTATTTCTTGTATGATAAATGGTATGATAGTGTGCGGAAATGTCTATTGTGTTTGATATTGTTTTAATTACCGGTATGCTGAAAGACGGAATTTATGTAATCAATTCAAATTTCCATTTATTTGGATCAATAAAGCAATATTATCTTATCTTAATTAACATGGTTACGTAGTCTACACAAATCTTATGTAATATGTAAAGTATATAAGAGCGATAGATAGATAGATGATAGAGCGAGAGAGAAAGAGAGAGAGAAAGAGAAAAAGAGAGAGAGAGATAAAGAGAAAGAGAAAAGAAACAAATAATATTTTCGAAAATTGTAATAAGAATAAAGTATTGTTATGGCCCTTTAGGTTGATTATTATTATTACGACTCGTTAAATCGGATTCAATGAATATAGTTGTATCTTTATTAGAAGTCTCTAGATTCTGCTAATCTGTAGCCCAAGCTAGGGGTTCTTTGACTGACAGGTCTATGCAGCAATGTAGTTATATTCGTGATAATTATCTTCAACACATTTCTCAACAATGATAGATCAAACAACTCCAGTTGTTGAATAAACAATTTTATTTAAATTGTAGACTCAATATAAACGATCAATAAACTTTATCAACTGATGGCAACATAAGTATCAATAACATGGCATTATGTACAAGTATGAATATAGCGACTTCACTCGACAAACTTCTGAACTGAACTAACTTTAAGGAGGTCGGGACTTTACAAAGAAAACGATCATCGAAGATTCTACAGGGTCTTAATACGCATTTTAACCTCTTTCTCTATAATTACTACGATCCAGAATTATCCCCCAATTTCCACGGGATTTGAACGAATTATTTTATTTAAACTGCCCTCAGGGCATAAAGGTCAAACCTTGGTCGCTTTGGACTCTGATACGCACTTGTTAAGAGGTCAATGCCTTACTACGTCATTCATTTATGACCGAGATTCGTAACATCCCCCCCCTTCTAAAGCTTTATAATTATTTCCTTTACATTTTAACCATACGAAAAATGTTAATTTTAAGGAATAATTATAAAAGAAAATATTCCGGGAAAAACAATACAGTTCAATTGGCGATCCCAATAATTCAATCGAACTGATAACAATAACATAATAATATATGCAATATAAATTCATCTTATCAAATGGCTTAACTATAGTCATTCAATCATTCAATTTTTAATTCAAAACAATGGACAATTAAATTGTTTATCTAAATCTTGTATACAAGAAAAATACATAGTTACACATTATACAATTTAATAATTTCCATTCCATTAACATTCCACGTTAATAAAAACTCTCTCGTTCATTTAATTATAAACTAATATCTTTTACAATTTGTAATTATACAACAAAAGAAAAAATCACTTAATGTCTATTCAGACACGACTTATTTTTTTCATAAGGGGAAAAAAAAACAAACGCTCTTGATGAAAAAAATACTACTAGACCTGACCTAATTACACGTTACAAAAATTATTGCTCGTGTAGACAGTATTTTTTTTTTTTTTTACATGCTGGTAGGCCGACTAACACATTAGACAACTGTCTGTGACGCGACCCAAAAATTGAGGTCAATTCCGCACTCTCTCTCTCTATTCCTCTTTTTTTTCTCTCTCATTCCCAATTGATTCTAACAATATTGACATCGCTATGCAAATTTCTACCTCATCACAGCCGAGGTCAAATAAAATTGCTACGCGATTAAATAGTTATCGTATTAAATGAGCATTCTTTAACATCTATCATCTCAAAATCAAATTCATTTATATTATTTTGAGAACATTAAACATAGTCTGTTCACGAATTAAAATAGTTTATAGACAATTTCATTAAAAATATTTCAATCTTTCATTTTACCATGACCTTTCGACGTCATTATTTTCTTTTTAAAAGAGTTCACATCGTAGCAGTTTTGAATTGACACATTCAGACAATCATGGATTTACTTAAAACAAATTGGTTAATTTACTTAATTAACTATCAACTAAAACAAGTTATATTATCTTCATACAATCTTAGTACTACACAGTAAGTACTTATTTTCTTTAGATTACATTAAATACAATATTATTTACGTACAAAAGATTAAAGACTTTAAAAGAGCATAGACTATTCATTTTTTTTTTCAGACAGAAATCAATTTAACAATTTATGTACAAAACAAACTGCTGGTTTTGACTGGTGTGGTGAAAACATTCCATCTCCATTTCCAGTTTGTACGGTGGAATCCATTGCTCTTTTCCATTTTCCATAAAGGTTTTATTCATAGCATAGATTCTAGGTTCTCCTGTTCCTCACAGTGTTCAGGTCTACCCAATCTTTTGCTTGTCAATACAATTCATTCAATCTATTTTAACTAATACAAAAAAAAAATAGATTAGTTTTACAATCTTGACATGAAATCCTTAATTAATAATACATTTGTTGAACATTGGTGTGTCAACATTATAAATTTTCAACCATGAAATTCTCAATCATTCTGGTTTACAGTGTCAAATCAGTGGCACATCCTAAATTTTTACAACATAAGGATTACAAAGTTTTATTAGTTTCTACTTTTGGTCTGCTTTTCATGTAACAGTATCCTAAAAGTGAAAAATCATATATAATACATTTCTTGGAATTCTTGTTAGTCATAGTTCTGCCTTGCTGCAACTATTTTTACCCTACATTATCATACATTCAATGATAATATTACAAATGAATAAATTCACATAGAAGAAATTTGCATACTGACTCAATGCAATTATTTCAACAACAGTACATGATAAAATAAATTTCCATAGTACAATCATAAACATTTCTCAATACTTTAGTGATAGAAAATTCTCTTTTCTTAAAATCATTTACATCTTTATCAATCAAATTATCCTCTCTGCCAAATGTTTCAATTATCATTTCCAGAGATTCTCAAACATATCTTATAATCAGTCCACATTTATAATGTCCTCTGATATAGAAACCAATTCTGCGGATAAAACTGATCTTTTTCTCTTATAGCAATTATTTTAAATGCTCAACCTAACAAGTTTGTTTAGAAATATCACACTATAATGATATTTACTCTAACAATACTTTTACTCATTCCTTTTTCTTCACAAGTAAGGGATTTAGTTTTAAAATAGTAAGTTTGGTAACTAACTATCAGTGAATTTGTCATTCAATTCATCCTGTACTCCAGGCATAAATTTTACAAATAAGAGTAACAATGTTAACAACATCAAGCTTATTCCAATTGTTTTCAGAAGGTAAGGCTTTATCATTTTCAAATGATATAATATATTTGCCTTTCTTTCATCACACAACAATGGCATCTGCATGTGAGCAGTGTACAATTTTTTTCTAACAAACACAGTTATGTCAGACAAAAAATTTATGTACTTATCTAGGTACTTGCTCAGCCCAAGGAGGTCCAATTCGGTCGGCCATTCCTCTTGAAGTATTTTGAGTGGTCCTTGGATAGTGGGTCCAAAGATTGGTCCATAGGCTCCTCGACTTTCCGGATAGGATTCAGTTGTCACCTCATGCTCCAGGCATAAGTTCTTTAGGACTGGATTGAAGAGTTCCGAGGCGAAGTTGGTCCTTCGATCTGACGGTATGGATTGTGGTAACCCATAGCTTTTGATAGTTTCGGTCCAGCTCTCCGCACTCGTTTCTTCAGTGATGCTCCTCCAATCTTCATCTGTACCGGCAACTGCAGGTTTGCATTGTTGTTTGTTTATGCTGTGGTCTATCTGTTCATAGACATCAGTAGTAGGATTTTCTTTCTCGTCGACAGCTTTCTCATGCAACTGTAGCAACTCTGGGTCTACTTTCTGTTCAGCAGTCAATTCATTTTGTGATGACTTCTTTGATTGTTCATTTCCTTTCGGACAATCTTCACTCATGGAGAAAATAGTAGTATCACGTTCCACTTCTTCTTCCTCTTTCTTCTCTCGTGGGATAATTTCTTCTTTCTTTTTCTTTTCTTGTGAGATAATTTCTTCTTTCTTTTTCTGTGGTGTCATACCATTTATGACATCACCTACAGGATAAAGTTCTTTTTCTTTTCCTGTCTCCACCATAGGACTAGGGTCGGGATTTTCCTTCACAATCAGTTCAGGTCTCACCCTCCCTTTCGCCAAATCATTTGCTAGGATAACGGATATGCCCTCAACAGGAAGTTTTGATATTACTCCAACTGTCACATATCCTGTCACCAAGTCAGATGTGAGGTATATCCTATGTAGAGGTATTTCTTCTTTCCATTCAAAACCTCTCAATAGGACAGTCTGTCCTGTCAATGTATTATCATTCAATGGTAATACATCTTTAAGCAGCAGTGTTAATGATGCTCCTGTGTCTCGTAATATTTTTACGGACTTCAGTGGTCCTTCCTTTTGTAAGGCCACACAACCTTCACTAATGAACGGTTGAAAACTGCACAGGGTCTCTGTGTCAGTTTCATTCTTCCCTTGACCATGACTTCCGGGTGGTTTTTCATCTTTCGATGACTTCAGACTCTTTTCCGAGTCAAAAATACTTTGGTCTACTTTTTCGTCTCTGTGGACTTGGACAATTAATCCAATAGTAGCCATTCTGTATTTATAATCAGGATATTTATCCTCATTATCTTCAGTTGTAGATTTCTCTACCTTCTGACTTTTGCTCTCAGGCAAATCCACCCTCAGTGTTTCTGGTTTAGAAGAATCTTTCTTCGAATTCAGTTCGTTTGTATCTTCGCTTTCTTGTACATTCTGTATTTGTGCATGGCTGGCACACATGACCACTTTGTTAGGTCTTTTATCTTTCCTTATACTCCAACAGTCTTCTATGCTATGTCCGGTTCTTTTACAAAAAGTACATTGGACGTTTTTGTAGACAGGTTTTTTATTAACATCATTTTGTTTCACAAAATGATCTTTTTCACGATGTTGTTGTTGTGTGTTTTCTCCTTGCCGTTGTGATCTATTAAAAGTCTTTTCACCAGCTGTCCTATGACACAATGTATACTGTTCAGCTAAATCAGCAGCCTTATGTGGGTCAGTGATATCACGCTCGGATAAATACATTCTTATATCCGGCCTCACTTTGTTAATAAAATCTTCTAACAGAATGATATCTTTCATTTCTTTTAATGTGGAGATATTTCTGGATTTTATCCACTGATCCATTAACTTTTCTTCTGCTCTAAGGAAGTCTAAGTGTGTTTGGTAAGGGGACATTGTGTACTGACGGAACCTTTTCCGATAACTTTCAGGTATTTGGTTATAGGCTTTTAGTACAGTGTCTTTAATGACTTCATAATCATTTAAATGCTCCTCTTTTAACAACAGAACACAATCTCTTGCCCTTCCCTGAGTAAAAGCTGTTCTGACTAATATTCCCCATTTATCTTCTGGGAACTTAAAATCTCTGCAAGAAATTTCAAAGGTCTGGAAGAAATTAGCTATTTCACTTTCTTTATCAATGTAGGTAGGGACTAGCTTTTTCCATCTGGCCATCTCTACATCACTATGAGATTCTTTTTTAGTAGCTCCTATCTTTGCTAGCTCTATTCTTTCCTGACTTTCTCTTTGACTTTTCTTATCTCTTTCCTGACTTTCTATTTCTAGACGTCTTTCTTCTATTTCAAGCCGTTTCATTTCTAGTTGAAATCGGAACTGTTCAGACATCTGACCTTCAACTTGATATCCCTCCGCGCTTGATTCTACTTTCAACTTGCCACTCGCAATCAACACATCTCTTATCTGCTGTGTCAACACAGTCCTCGATGGTGTAGTCTCAGTAACTTCTATCTTTAAGATCTCAGCGATCTCTTTTAACTTCTTTATTGATAAAGTTTTCAGAACTTCTTCTTCTGGATTTTCAATAAATTCCATTCTTTAGTTAAGAGATTTATAAAGTGGTAAATTTCCAACTTACGTTTTTCCAATCGGAAGAATAATTTCAGCGTTCTTAGGCTTGCTCAGTAGGTCACGGCTCCAACACACAACACAACACAACTTGAATATATGCTTCACTATACAACTATATCGGACGAAGACCCCAAACTGTTATGGCCCTTTAGGTTGATTATTATTATTACGACTCGTTAAATCGGATTCAATGAATATAGTTGTATCTTTATTAGAAGTCTCTAGATTCTGCTAATCTGTAGCCCAAGCTAGGGGTTCTTTGACTGACAGGTCTATGCAGCAATGTAGTTATATTCGTGATAATTATCTTCAACACATTTCTCAACAATGATAGATCAAACAACTCCAGTTGTTGAATAAACAATTTTATTTAAATTGTAGACTCAATATAAACGATCAATAAACTTTATCAACTGATGGCAACATAAGTATCAATAACATGGCATTATGTACAAGTATGAATATAGCGACTTCACTCGACAAACTTCTGAACTGAACTAACTTTAAGGAGGTCGGGACTTTACAAAGAAAACGATCATCGAAGATTCTACAGGGTCTTAATACGCATTTTAACCTCTTTCTCTATAATTACTACGATCCAGAATTATCCCCCAATTTCCACGGGATTTGAACGAATTATTTTATTTAAACTGCCCTCAGGGCATAAAGGTCAAACCTTGGTCGCTTTGGACTCTGATACGCACTTGTTAAGAGGTCAATGCCTTACTACGTCATTCATTTATGACCGAGATTCGTAACAGTATTTAGACAAAAAAAATTCAATGGATGATGCACTTGATTTATGCCAAGTTCGCATTTTCCCACGCCTTTCCTATAACATTCAGATTTCCCCCTAAAACGAAAAAAATATATCTTGTACAAATCCAGGTCAGGGTGGCAGGGGTTAAGCCGAAAAAGCGTAAGGCGTAATTCACGTTTCATAAATCCAAGGGGAGGAGCGAGGTAAAGTCGCAAGTCCACTGATATGCATCTCCCCCTACCTCCCTTAGGATCTACCAATATCATAAACTTAGAAGATACTGTAAACAGGTTTGGAATGTATTTAAACTATCACCTTATATCCTCGCGGTAGATTGCACCAGTGAATAAGGTCGCACCCCTAATTTTTTATCGAAACTTAAAGTAAACAAAGTGCGACCTAAACGCGAGTATATACGATATTTAAATATACAAAGAAAACAAAATTTGCTTTGTTTTTCAACATGTTTACATTTCGGAAGCTTGGTACACCTGGCTAGTTGGATTGGACTGGTCGGAGTGGTTGTTAAGATCAGATCTTGTACCAGTGCCCTAATAAAAATGAATCACACAGATGTAATAGATGGCTATATCTTTTTTTATGTTCTCGTTACAGGGGATCATTCTACTCTGAAGACTATTGCGCCTTACTCATAATTGTCTTTGAGTCAAGTATTCTATTTCGATACGGGTTTTAAAAGTTCTTGGTCAGTCAGCCTATTGCTTGCACGAATTCAACTCGGAAAGAGAGAGAATTGATTGGAATTTGTCCTAGTATTCGGAATGAATAAGTATAGTGTATTTTACTCACGGTTTAGTAATACTGTTTCAAAGTCTTGTGTTGTCTCAAAAGACTTTCCCGAGGACTTAACATTATTTCTGAATTCTTTATTTTCTTTCCAACAATCTTGATAATTAAAAAAATGATTAGGTTACCTGATACTCTGACTGATGACCCTGTTAGTTTGGATTGTTAGGATTAGACTGGTTGGATCTATTGTCATTACTGGCAGAACCTTGTTGACTTCCACAACCAGACGTTTTTCCAGATTGGCTCGCTGGGTTGTTGGGGTTTAACTGGTTGGAATGGTTGCCTAGATCAGATTTAGTTCCAGTGCCCTAGTAGAAATAAAAACACACATATTGTAATTACATAATGATCCTATAGTCTATGTTACAGCCACCCATTCTATACTGAAAATGATTGCGTCCTACTCTCATTATCCGATTGAATCCGGCATCTCTATAAGGGTTTCAAAATTTGTTTCTTTCCCCGTCTATTTCAAAAAGTCATTTCTTACATGAATTCAATTTAAAAATGAGAATAAAAAAAAATCAATAAATCCATCAATTATTAGTAGTAAGAATATTGTAATTTACAAACGGTTTAATAAATAATAGGACTAATTATATTACAAACACTTCAGGAACTTTACAATTATGTGTTTACAATCAAATTTAGCTTGTTTATCGATTTGTTCCAAAGGCAGTCCAAAACAAATTCAAATATCCATACCAGTATGATAAAGTAAGGTTCGACTTATTTTTTGATGTCCCATACACGAGCACTTTTTATTTGTCTGAAAGGACAGACTATTTGAAGACAGACCATTTTTCCCCCTTGAATTCGTTTTTTTCTTTCGATCTGTTTTGATTATTAAAAAAATGATTACAGTAAATTACCTGATAACCTTGTTGATGGCCCTGATTGGCTGAATTGTTAGGATTGCATTGGTTGGATTTATTGTCATTACTGGCAGAACCTTGTTGATTTCCTTGACCAGACATTTTTACAGATTGATACAGGATTCTGTATGTTAAAAAAAAACATATTTTAATAATAAACATAATCGATCAAGTATGAAGATATCTCGATTACAACTTTAAATTATTTGTTGTCGCATTATAAGAAAAAGTTTTTTTGTTGTTTTTTATGTTGGGTTTCTCTCTTTATTATTAAAGCCAAACAAACACTTGGGAAATGTTTGCTAATAGTATATTAGGTCTGATAGGGTGAGCTGGAAGGTGTTCCTCGAATTGCAACTCTCCCCATCAGGCACTAGAGTGGAACTCGCAACCAGCACTGTGGCCAGGATTGCAAATAGTAAAAGTTAGAGGGAGCTAGTGGGTTAAGATAGGAATATTGCAAAGTGAAGAGGGGTAAAAAAAAATGCAAGGTGTTGAGGGAGGAATGCAATCTGTGTTGGGATTGGGGGGGGGGGGGGCAATAACAAGCTATTTTCTGGTGAACAATCTCACCCTAAACTATTAAAAAAAAAGCAACTAATATTTATTATAAATATCTAATTGTGAAGTAAAAACTATAGCTGTATCACTCTACATCTCTCTTATTGCTTGCGCTGTTATTTTGACAGTCTAAAAACTACCTGATTATAATAATATGGACATAATGCATACCTAACTCTCCTGTGTACATAGGTTAGTTCTTATTTAACACCGAGACGGACTTTGATTGTGAAACGCAAAACCCTTTTGTTTTAATACTGGACGGAATGACATACATTTTAAAAAAGTAGGTACTATGTTACGTCAATTGATCCAGTGTAGAATTCCGCAGTTTGAAGCGTGTTTATCGGTAATTTCAATCAGAACAAGTTTTGCGAAAATGTTCTGAGCCAATGAATACATTTTAAGCGAACTTTCTCGATGTTGTTGTGCATGGCTGTGCACAAATCCAAACATTTGATTGGGACATTATTTCATACTAGTCTTTAAATTAATGACAACAGCTTTACAATGTTTGAACAACTGTTCTGTGGTTTAAACTATCATCACAAATTTTAACAAACGCAAACTATATTAGATTAAAGTAATTATAGTAAGTTTAAAACGTGCAAAAACGCTATTATTTTGAATATTTTGGCGCACTGGGAATAATATTATATGTTGCCTAAATGAAGTTATAATAAGGCCTGCAATTTATTGTTTGTATTACAAAAAAAGGTATTTAAAAATACGGTGTGATTTTGTAGACTTACTTGTTTAGAAATTCGAAGAATGTTGTGCAATGATCGACTTAGATCTACTTGTGATAAAAAACAATGATGTGGCGCAGTGACAGTAGATAGGCTAACTTTTATAGTACAGTTTTGGAACGTCATGTGTTTTTTGTTTGCATTGCTTGGCTTATCCAAAGTTCTTTGAACCAACTAAGGCCTACTTCAATATTGCCATTTTAGGACAATTGTATTTTTACAAACTGTTTCTAACCGGGGTGTTGTTTTTTTCTTCAGTTTCCCAGAATTAATTAGTTTTGATCTCAGTTTTGCAACCATAGCTTAGGCATGCATTGACATGCATTTGGTTGACAGTCCGGTGAACTAACCGCAAAACTAGCCGGCTTCACAAACGAGCATTAATGCTTAGAAGAAGAATTCCCACTTGTAAGGGTGTTAGTCATGTTATTCACCTTCCTTCTTTGTCTTTTGGTAAAGTCAACGAAAACCGAGGTAATCAAGGAAAAACAAGACATTTGTATTTTAGCGGGAAAAATCGACGAAACCCGAAAACGATGGAGACCAGAAATAACCAAAACCGACGTTTGACTGCTTCTCAGCTTAGGTGTATTCGAAAAAAAAAACTTCAGTGAAGGAGTTCTGCAAGAAAAATGCTTTGATAATAGCTGCAAATTTGGTTGTTGCCCTTGATATATGTATGAACTATATTACTTTGGCTACCTAAAACAATAAGGATAAAATAAATTCAAAGTTTTGACTATTCTTTATAAAAGCCTTCATCGATAATCTCTACAGTAGGCCAACATCAGATCTATAGTTGATCTACACACAGCTTGACTTTAGTTTTTCATAAAAAGAATATCCGTTTTTAGAATCCCTAAAATCATTTATGTCGTATTCTTTTAATTTATAAACCTTTCTTGCTGTTGTTATAAGATAACATTGTTGTTGGGGTATCGGTCAAGGACTGGTGCGCGTGAAAAGTGCGAAAAGTATGCCTCTCTTTCAACTCTTTGCCTGGATATCGATAGTGTGAAAAAATGTAATAGGCGATTACATGGGAAGGGTATATAATAAAGGGACCTATTGACCGAAGCCTTGACACAAGTATCAATGATATGCATGTGAACACGTAATATTTGTAGGTTTCCCGTTAAACCTTGATGTAATCTATCCTTAAAATTCCCCGTGACACGACATCTGCTGGGCGAAAACATGTTTATAGATGGACAAAGTTACTCACCATTGCTAACGCCGCTCACCTGAGTCTGACGCAGTTTATTCTCACCCCCCCCCTTCTCTCTCTCTCTCTCTTTGTTCCAATCATAAAAATCAATATTTTGTTTCTTTGTATTATTTTTTCAAGGACAGAGAAATGAAACTGCAAGAGGAGAGAATTCCACGTAACCAAACAATAAAATTGATATTGAAAGTACACGAAATTAAAGTGTTTGTGTTGTTACATGTGGTCCCTCGGTGATAAGCTGTTGTTGTGTTGTTGTTTATTTTACATTTATTTACTCATTGATAAGCAGTTGTTTAAATAGTACAATATTTTAATATTTTAAGCCACGTTTTTCTGTGCTGTATTTTTTGAAAAATAAACGTCCTAATACACATGGCATGGGTTGAAAAAGAGAAATTTAACAAAACCCGTCTTTCAACTTACTATTTTAATCTTAAAGAACGATACATTCTGATTCCTGCTGGAATTATTCACCTGTACTTTAGACGGTCATGTTATACAAAAAATCAATTTTTTTAGATCAGCTTTCGATGTTTAAAAGTAGTATACCGACGAACAAGATTGATCCATAGGGCCGGTGAAGCAACGTTCACTAGTTTCTGTGGCCAGGGCATACTAGGGGATTGTGTGGCCAGTACTATGCACAGCCGCCTTTACTTTACCCCAACTAAGGTCAGATACCCATCGAAGCTAACTAGACTCAGAGCACCCTCCAGACCAGGAAAACAAATCCTAGCCTACACCTGGATTCGAACCCAAGAGCATCGGTACGCCTGCCGAACGCGCTGTCGATCGGCCAAAGTGCCTCGTGTCGATGTTTATTTATAATGTATTGTTGTTTTTTGAAGTTCAAGGACACTCTCTCTCATCTTTGTGACATTACAGTAGTTGATTGTTATGCCACGATAAACTTTTGACACTTTAGGACAAACACTTTCTATCTCTGTCTTTGATTGTTTGGACAATTATTGTATTGCTTACGAAAACCCATAGTGTCACGACTCGATGCCCACAGTCACTCAAAAATGTCCAGAAATCGCACAAGCCACTTGAATTAGCAGTATGCCCCTGTCATATCAAAGTTTAATAATTATATCTCTAAGTTCCAAAATGGTGCAGTACATCTTGCACATGTCTGTGGTCACGGCATACAAGTTGAAAACGTGGCCAGCCTAAGTTACTCTCGCCAGCTGATTTCAGCTTCGTACGTTTTATAGTCTTTCAATAGATATAACGTCTGATAGTAAACCGAAACACAATATTGATAAAAGTGCTTAAAACTATTTAAAATTCTTTAATGTCTCTTGGAAAATCTTTCTATCCAGGCTATTAAATTTAGCATGCTCAGTGCGTTCTAGAAGATTAATACCCCCCACTAGGCCCAAAGCTCCTACAGGTCGGCAGGGATTAGTCGGAGGCAGAGCTCAAACACGGGCCGTTTTTTTGACAGTCTGGTGTACTAACCGCAGAAGCAGACGACCTTAAATTAACTATTTGTGCCAATAGAATAGACAAATGTAGGCTACTAAATAGTAGGCCTATATACAATGGAGAAATAATAATTTAATCTAATTCAACACACAGAAATACAAGGACATTTTAAACACTTTCCTTTTTTCTTGTCATTTACATTATTAGTCTTACCATGAGCATCGTATCTAGGAATGGGTTGTCTGAACTAGTTATAAAAACCAGTAATTTAACAATATTTAAAATATTGATCTGAAATTTGTTTGTGATTTTTATTTGTATTTTGTTGTTGTTGGAAGAGCAGTTTTATTGTTGTCGTTTATTATAGACATTGAAAATCACAAAATACTGAAAACAAACAAACATACAATTTAAATAATAATGAACAAAACCTTTTTATATGAAGTCATTTTGCGACAGAAGTTTATTTAAAATAAAAAAAGAAAATGTCCTCTTTATGATATTAAAAAAAAACGTGAAAAGGTTTACATTGAAATTATTTCTACATTCTACAAAATTTTTGTGATGTTTTCAAGAATTCATTCGATGTATTCCATCTGAAAAAAATCAAAAAAATCAACAAAGATAAGATCATGGAGAAATGTGGTAAACACACAGGCAAACGTACACGTAAAGTAAACACATAGGTAAAAAATGCATTCAATGATTAAATGTGCATATGGATATTATGTAATGATAGACAGAGAGACAAGCAAATAGAAAGTGACTAGCCTATATATCAGAAATACAAGGTATAACATTAAATAAACTTTCCGAAGATTTGCCCGCCAGTCAGCTGAAAATGTACTTACCAAGAAAGAAAGTTACAACTTACTCTGTTATCCCCCAAACTTTTACTTTGCGGGAGCTTGGTACACCTGGCTGGTTGGGTTTAACTGGTTGGAGTGGTTGTTAAGATCAGATCTTGTACCAGTACCCTAGTAGAAATGAAACACATAGATGTAGTCATACATCTTTCTATATGAGGGGCGCTATTTAAAAATAACCATCATCATCATGATCATCATCGTCATTTTTTGATTACGCTACAGATGCTCCTTCTATACTAAAGGTTCGTTGATTGAGCCTAACCTTTTTTTTTTTCATTTAGGTTTTAAATGATGTTAATTAAGCTGCAGGTTTTCCCGACTACTTGGGGCATTCGAAGCAAAGATGCCTCTTAGGAAGAAAAATAACTTATTTGTTCTTACATATAAGTACAATACCCATCGGACCAAACTGGTCATATGGCCGGTGAAACCAGTTTCTATGGCCATGGCATACTAGGGGATTGTTTGGCGAGCACAATGCACAGCCACCTTTACTTCACCCAAAAGAAAGTCAGGTACCGATCAGAGCTATGTAGACTCCGGGACACCCTCCAACCCCGGGAACAAATCCTAGCCTTCACTAGGATTCGAACCCAGGACCTTCGGTACACCAGTCGAACGCGCTGTCGCTCGGCCACCTTGCCCCTTCTTACCTGTGTAATAAGATTATTGACTTACCGTATAACCTGTCTGATGACCGCTATAGGCTGCATTGTTAGGATTGCATTGATTGGATTTGTTGTTACTGGCACTACGCTGTGCATTGCCATGACTTCCACGACCTTGCATTTTCACTTGACTGGCAAAGATTTCTAAACGAACAACACATAATCATTAATAAAGTAAATTGTAGAAAATCTTAAAGGACCTAAATATCATCCATAAAATAATATGCTTTATAGAAAAAAGCGTCTGTAATGTATAATATAAATGTAGTTCTCGCATTTAACACAGTTTTGTCCTTTTGTTGGGTTTTCTTTTTTTCTGTTTATTATAAATGTCCTACAAATGATTATCTGGTAGAGCCTACTATTGCTATTATATGGAAATATTAGCTTATCATAGCTTCGTTAAGTAAAATGCAATGGTATTTTTTAATATAGATTTAGGATATGGCATGGGCCTACTTAATATTCAAAAAAATTATCACAATAGACCTAAAATTTTAATAATTTTCGCACCCTCCCCACAACACAATTAATAATTTAATGTACATTATTCCATTTATATTATGATTAAATGTACCCGTGAAGCTAGTTATAAATGATATCATCCAATAAGAATCATTTTTGTCAAATCAAAGATCAGAGAACAATGTTCTAGCTAAAGTCGCTGTTGTCTGGTTGAGTGATCTATTTTCAATTCCAACTACGTGTCAGAACTACGAGCAGACTTTCATAGTGTGAGAAAGTTATTTGCATGATAAGAACATATGGACAGTGGACAAGGATGAAATTCTTTTCTGCTTCTGAAATAACACTAGAATGGGCATATATCTAAAGATGCCATCACAATGATTAAAGAACAATAAAAATAATAGTAGGCCTAGTATTAGTAGTTGTAGTAAGACCTAGTATTATTTGTTAATTATTACAAAATTGGCTTTACAAATGTTTAGACTCGAGTGATTTGTAAGGAAATATACTTACGGTACTTGCAAACAAACTCAAAGGATGTATCGCACTGACTGAGGTAGACTTTTATAGTATTGGACCGTAATTGATTTTTGTTTCATCATACCCAACTCAGTCCTATTTAAGAAAAATTTCATATAGAAAAAAACAACAAAAACAACTGGATTCTTATTTTTCCCGTTTCTTGGAATTGGTTTTCGATTTTAGTTTTGCAAAAATCAATGCTGGATCTATTTTGTTCAAGACAAAGAGGTGAGGTCATTGGTAATGGTCAGTGAGGATGGTAACAACATTGCTGACAATGCGCAATCCCCCCCCCCCACACACACACAATTGCATGCTAACAACATTGAATATAACAATATTGAAATACAATGTGTTTATTGTACTTATGTATTATGTGGCAAATAAAAGACAATTCTTCGTTGTCGGTGGTCTTGAGGAACAACATAAACCCATGTTCCATATACAGCTCGACAGATATACTATGCTTTCTAAGTCCGTTTTAGATTCCTCTACAAAAGTGTGTGAGAATATGGGTCAGTGATTGACTCATGCGTACCAACAACCTCACGGCGATTTCTAGAGTTGGGAGATTTGTTGTGACGATTTCTATTTTCTTTCTCTCTTATTTTCTCTTTCTCTCTTTCTCTCTCTTTCACTGTAAGCTCTATTTTTTTTCTCTCATTTATTCTCCTTTTAAAATCGTCTTATTTACTTTTGTTGCTCTTTTATATTTTCCATTTTTTTTTAAGTGACATGATGATGCCCCCAGGCATATGGCGCCCCGTACAATTTAAATTCCGGTAATTTAAATGGCACTGTACACCTAGGCCTATACAAACAAATACCCCTCTCTTTTATAATGTTTTTCTGACTCCATTTACCCTTAAATTCTTTAATAATTTATCAAGTTAGAATAATCTTTTGTGACACTTTTATCTTATCTAATATTGTGTAAATATTTGTTTTACAGTCGCTTCCTCTATTGACAAGTCTTAACGATTATGCATGCATAAAAGGTCGACAAGAAACATTTGATTCGAAACACGTATGTGTGCTACGTTACTGGTTGTACGAAAAGTTGGAAGGGATTAAATTATATTTCATTTCCAAAAGATGTCGCCAAAAGAAAACGAAGGATTGTGGATGTCAGATTCGAAGAATCACCTATTTATAATCCCAAACTAATAGCTTGATGCAAAAGAAGTTTCGTTTTTATGAATCTACGCCAGTGGTTCTTAACCGGTGCTCCGCGGTGCTCCGCGGCTTTCAAAACGGGACAGTAAATTTCCGTTCCCCCTCGTGTTACGCGATCGTTCGCCGCTCGGTCGGTAATCAACTCAGAAGCATGAAAATATCATCTCTATGGAAGCCAAGTACGATTCTTTGCTTTTGCATTCTGAAGTGAGATGGTTATCCTGAGGAAAAGTGTTACGTCGTTTCTTAGAACTGAAGGATGAATTGATGACCTTTTTCCAAAATGAAAATATGGATGATTTTGTGGAATATCTTCAAAATGACATTTGGTGTGCTAAATTGGCATATTTAGCTGATATTTTTGATTATTTAAATTGTGTTAATACAAGCCTTCAAGGAAGAAAATAATTTTTTTTTAACATTGACCGACAAATTGACAGCCTTTCGGAAAAAAGTTATTTTTTTGAAAAAATCGTTTGTTGGAGAAAAAGAAAGTAGATATCTTTCCTTCTCTTAATGATAACACTACCGACGAAATTAATTCAGCAGTAACAGAGCATTTAACTTTATTAGAAGAAAAGATTGAATTTTATTTTCCATCAATAAACGTAGAAACATGTGACTGGATACGTAATTCCTTTGCCACGGTTGATACATCAAATAGTAAGTTGTCATACCAAGAAGAAGAAGAATTAATCAACCTATCATCGGATCGTACACTTAAAATAAAATTTTCCGAAATGGTTCTGGAGGAATTTTGGATCCTTGTGCAAGAAGAATACTCAGCTCTCTCCATGAAGGCACTTAAAATCTTGTTGCAATTTTCAACATCATATTTGTGTGAACTCGGTTTCTCGATAGTCACCAACATAAAAACTAAGAAACGAGCAACACTTACTAATTTGGATGAAGAATTGAGGGTAGCTATTTCTAAAATTAGGCATAATATCACTGACATTTTTAAAAACCGTCAAGCTCATGTTTCACATTAAATCTTTTTATTTTTCTGAATTAAATTTTGCTCAATGTTTTTTTTTTACTTTTTAAATTTATGTTTATTAAAAATTTGTTTGTCATGCTATAATTTTTAATTCTTATGTTATAATCTTTTATTTTCAATAAAAGTCGTACGTATGTGTATTTGTTTTTGTTTTTTTACTCCTTGATTTTGGTGCTCCCCAAATTTTTGTCATAATCAAAAGTGCTCCCCGACTTCAAAAGGTTAAGAACCACTGATCTACGCATTGTGTTT
Source organism: Anisus vortex (assembly GCA_949126835.1). NCBI lineage: Eukaryota > Metazoa > Mollusca > Gastropoda > Planorbidae > Anisus > Anisus vortex. Next base: position 17,705,035 of record OX421494.1, read on the forward strand.
TTTAATAACGAAGAACGCAACTCTTGACTAACTTATTTTATAAACAAAGTTAAATTTAACCTAACGCGACTAGCACTTTGATTATTAATGATCGCTTACTCACTTTTGATGATGAAAACGGATTCCTAATAACTAATCTTGTATCCTTTGTATATTTCTAAAATACCAGAACTGTCCGTCGAGGTTGAAATCAATTGTCAAACTCTACCAAAGGCATGTTTTTTGTTCACGAAAACAATGTCACCGGAAGTTCGTGATCTCTTCCATTTGAAAAGGTCACACCTAATTAAGACTTGTCAATGCAGAAGAGGAATGTTTAATCCAATAATAAAGTCAGTTTTTCGCCCTAAAATAATTTATGTTTGGTTTCGGTGATCTTAAAAATATGATAACGTGTTCAATTTGGACATTTTTAGTTTCCTTCCCTCAGCAATACTCGCTGTTAAACATACCCATCAAAGCTGGTGAAGGGTGTAAATCCCCATTAAGAGTATACAGGTGGGATAACGCATGGGGCGAGTTGCGCATCCGAGGATTATTGCACTGGCAAGAGCACACCGAAAATCAGTGAGGAGGAAGTACCTGTCTCACTAAGCCTGATGTCAGACCTATGGTATTTTTTTTTTACTATCGAGCGAAAGTGCAGGGAATAGTATTGTGCATGTGCCTAGGGCAGGGGTCGGGAACCTATGGCTCGCGAACCAGTAGTGGCTCTATTGATGGCTGCATCTGGCTCGCCGACAAATGTTCGATTATAAAAAATGTTTCTTTAGACTCTTTTGATCTACATATTAATTGCATTGCAGCACCAGAAGTCGCATTTAATGGTAAGAAATACTCATTATTGATTAGCAACAGCATAACAATGTTATTAAAAAGACATCAGAGACATAATTATTGCAATGTTAGTGTTGAGAAATTACACAAAAAGCACATATTTACTGGAATTTTTAGTTTTTAAACATAATGTATGGCTCTCACAGAATAACTTTTCAAAATATGTGGTGTCCATGGCTCTCTCAGACAAAAAGGTTCCCGACCCCTGGCCTAGGGTTTCGCTATCATGCGACTTGCCCCATCGTCATGTCGCATGGCTGCAGGCCTCGGGCAGGCTCTTAGACTACTTAGAGCAAATATGTCTTATCCCACCCCTTACATGTGAGGCGGGCTGGTCGTGCGGTTAGTACACCGGACTGTCAACAGGACCACCAGGGTTCTAGCATTGCCGCCGACAAATCCCTGCTACACTAAAGAAGATTAATCTAGAAGGAACGTCGCTAAACTTATGTCAGATTACTTACAAGTCAGTGTCGTTCATCAGAAAAATATAGTCTCACTGATTATAGTAAGTACACCTTATCATTGATTTGATCAAATTGGCCTATACTATACAAGATAATAAGGTACGGATGTAGGAGCCGAAGACTCGTCCGTTTGTGAGACACTTTTAAATTCGATAAAATATACCCTTCTGGTAAAACTAAGGGATACTTCACTGTAAAGCAAACTGATAAGTTCCCAAAAACACCAACCCACCCTCTCTGTTGTGTGAAGGAAACGTCTTTGGAGGAAATCATGTAAAAGGTCTTTGATCCCAACAGGGTTAGATCTGCCCATGGGCAGAATGTTATAATTATGTTCTGATCATCAAGGTTCTGACAACAGCACTTAGCTATAAGGCAGTTCAAAGACAAGAAGCCCAAAAACAAAATGCAGCCATTCTTTGGAATGGAGAAAATTCCCGGAGTATAAAATATAAACCAAAACGACTCAACTGGCCAAAAGAAAGAGAATCCCAGGTGTATTATACATTTACAGTGAATAAAACAAAAATGACAATAAGATTGGAAATATCTTAATCTTGTGTATTAACCCATAGATTTCTTACGGACATCTAGAATTCCGCTCAACATCATTCTCCACTGATATAAAGTCTACGCTTTAATGGCTAAAATGTCAGTGCTCCGGTTTATAACTCTACTACAATTGTGTGTTTTGTATGTGTGTGTGTGTGTGTTTTGTGTGTGTGTGTGTGTGTGTGTGTGTGTGTTTTGTGTGTGTGTGTGTGTGTGTGTTTTGTGTGTGTGTGTGTGTGTGTTTTGTGTGTGTGTGTGTGTGTGTTTTGTGTGTGTGTGTGTGTGTGTGTTTTGTGTGTGTGTGTGTGTTTTGTGTGTGTGTGTGTGTGTGTGTTTTGTGTGTGTGTGTGTGTGTGTGTTTTGTGTGTGTGTGTGTGTGTGTGTTTTGTGTGTGTGTGTGTGTTTTGTGTGTGTGTGTGTGTGTGTTTTGTGTGTGTGTGTGTGTGTGTGTTTTGTGTGTGTGTGTGTGTGTGTGTGTGTGTGTGTGTGTGTGTGTGTGTGCTTGCTGATTTTGAAACTACGAGGTACAAGTAAATGTCTTCTGTGGATCACAAGTTGTTTTTTCTTCGTTATGTGAAAGAACATAAATCATATACATTCTTTTTCTTTCCGTTTGTCCTTTGGGCATGGAATGTGTGACCTGAATTAGTCAGGGAAACCAACAAGTTAACATCATTTAAAATACAATGCTGATATAAAGTGTTTTAGTTGCATATTTGACTTTTGTATAAAGTAACTGAAAGGTTTTTAAAATATATAGCTCACATTGCATGCCAAATAATAATCTTAAACAACAAATAATAAAAACAAATGGACTATAACCTTCTATTTTGTTTTTATTATTTTAAAGTTCATTTAATAAAACATTTTTTGTGACAGCTGTTATAAAAATAATTTAAAAAAAAGGTTTTTTTTTTAAATCTCACAAATTTGTAAAGAGTGTAACTTATAAATAATTCTACAGACTACAAAATGAAACATTTCCAGGAATTCCTTCTGAAAAAAAAAGAAAGAAAATAAACAAGATAATGAAACAGATTTATTAAACACTAGGGTAAACACACAAGTTAACACATGGGTAAAAATTCGGGTAAAAACAAGATTAATATACAGGTAAAAACAAGTAAACACACAAGTAAACACACAGGTAAACACAAACACAGGTCAACACAAGGTAAATATAAGCTTACAAGTAAACATACATGTAAACACAATGGTAAAAATACAAATAGTGACACATTTTTCAATTATGTTAAAAATAATATTTAAAAAAATCGAATTTAACAAAAAAAATAGGCTTAGTCATTCGTTTCTCCCTCATTTGATAAACACCCTAACACAGAAAGATTTTTTCTTTTCGATATGTATACAACACTACCACCACCATTTTGATGTAGCAGTGTCATAAAATTAGTAGATAATGTAAACTAATCAATTATCAAAATATATAGCCATAGGAAAAATACTTACTTTGAATTTCAACATGTTCAGTTTTTGGGAGCTTGGTACACCTGGCTGGTTGGGTTTAACTGGTTGGAGTGGTTGTTAAGATCAGACCTTGTACCAGTGCCCTAATAGAAACAAACCACACAAATGTAGTCGTATATCTTTTTATATTTTATGTTACAGACGCTTCTGTCCTACTCTTTTTTTACTCCCTTTCTATTAACTTGTATTTTCTGTCTGTCTGCTTGCTTGCTTGGTTGTTAGCAAAACTTTGCATCAATTTTTCGACCACTTCCCGTCATCCAATCGAGCTGAAACTTGGGTCGCAGACTTGTCCAGACTAACAGTACATTCTATCAAATTTTCAGCATCATAGCCTTTGGAATAGTCACTAAAACCTTCGAACAATTTGCGAATCGAAGAAAAAAAACATGGCTGCCTCTACCGGAAGAGACGGGAGTAAATAAACTTTTCGGATATGTTCGTTATTACGAAATAAATAGAATGAAAATGACAAAATATAGCCGAAACAAAGCGAGTTATCTTTTTATGGTTTTTACGACCAAAGATATTAAATATTAAATATAAACTTAGTTTACAAAGAAACGGAGTATAATAAGAACTGTGTTTTTATGGGTTAGTTTGTTTTTTCTTTGATTCAAGTATTTCATTTCATGAAGTGTGTATAGTATGTTATAACAGTTTTTATTTTGTATTTGAAACTGTCCCCCGATAGTTCATTTAGAGTTATTTATTTATATTTAATTTTGGCGTAGAGCTAATTTAGGTATAATTGTAAAGATAGTTAAATACCACCAGTATAGTTTCTGGTAGTCTCTACAACTTTGTAGTGCGCATTTTCTTTTGCATTCAGGAAACTTCGTGAAAAATCCATTCTGGCACTTTCTGCCATAAAATCTAAAAAAGGCATGCTTGATGTAGTTAGTGGTTGTTTTTGCTTAGCGATAAAGACGCTACTGATCATTTATTGACCAGTGAAGTTGAATGGTATATTGCAAATAGGTTCAACCATTAAATTCTTCTTTAAAAATTCATCGAGTAAATTGAGTATATTATTTCACAGTGAACAAGATCCTAGACAGACCACAGAAGACCCGGATTTGTAACAATTTAAAAAAGGGTTTAATAGTTGTTTTTCAGACAGTCCATTTCTTAATGAATTCAACTCGGAAAGAACGATAATTTATATGAATTTGTCCTTGCATTTGGAATAAAAAATTATGTGTTTTACTAAAGTCTTAATTCCTTTTTTTTTTTGAAAGTCTCATTTAGTTTCAAAAGAAATTTACGTAAGCCTACGAATAATTTTTTTTCTCAAATCTTTTTTTATATATCAACTATTAAAAAAAATGAATAAATTACCTGATAACCATGTTGATGGCCCTGATAGGCTGAATTGTTAGGATTGCATTGGTTGGATCTATTGTCATTACTGGCAGAACCTTGTTGACTTCCACAACCAGATTGGTAGTTTGGGTTTAACTGGTTGGAGTGGTTGCCCAGATCAGATTTTGTTCCAGTGCCCTGGTAGATATAAAACACGGATTCAATCAAAACTCATTTCTAGATTATATTTTAAGTTAAATTATCTTCTTATACATTACAAATTATTGCGTACTACTCTCATTCGCCCTTTGAGTCAAGTCTTGTATTTTTTTTAGGGTTTCAAAAGTGGTTTGTTTTCCCGACTATTTCTTGTACAAATTCAATTCGGGAATTGAAAATTGTAAAAATAAATCCGTCTTTGCATTTGAAGTAAGAATAGTGTACTGTACAAACGGTTTAATAAAAAATAATTATCTTACAAACAATTCTGAAACTTCATAGTATTTACAATAAATGTGGCTTCTTTATCAATTTGTTGCAAAGACAGTAAAAAAACATTTTGAAATATCCATACCTAATATACCAATATGATAAAGTAACGTTCGAATTTTTTTTTTGATGTCCCTAATACGAGTACATTTTGCTAGTCTGAAAAGACTTAGTCCAGGGGTCGGGAACCTTTTTGTCCGAGAGAGCCATGGACACTACATATTTAGAAATGTAATTTTGTGAGAGCCATCTTATACATTACAGACGCTCCTTCTATAGAGAAGATAATTGCATCCTACGCTCATCCGTGGTCCATATCTGTCAGCCATATATTATGTTTACAACAAAAAATTCAAATGCAGGGTTGCTATTTTTCTGTCTTTTAGGTCAGTGGAGTTTATCTCCTTTACCACTTATGATGCTGAGCTGCAGTAGACTTTAGCTCATTTGTAGAATGAAATATTGATATTTTGCAAATAATATTTAGATCAAGGGAGTCTAAAGAAAATTTTTTTTTTAAATCGAACATTTGTCTGCGAGCCAGATGCAGCCATCAATAGAGCCACATCTGGCTCGCGAGCCATAGGTTCCCGACCCCTGACTTAAACTATATGAAGACAGACCATTAAAAAAAAAACTGAATTCGATCTTTTCTTTCGATCAGTTTTAACTATTAAAAAAAGTTTACGATAAGTTACCTGATAACCTGACTGATAGCCCTGATAGGCTGAATGGTTAGGATTGCATTGGTTGGATCTATTGTCATTACTGGGATTTAATTGTTGACTTCTTTGACCAGACATTTTCACAGATTGATTTAGGTTTCTATGTTGGAAAAAAAATGTAATCGATCAAATATGAAGATATCTCAATTACAACTTTAAATTATTTGTTGTCGCATTATAAGAAAAACGATTGTGTTTTTTTATGTTGGGTTTTCTATTTATTATTGAAGCCAAATAAACAATTGGGAAATATTTGCTAATAGTATTAGGTCTGATAGGGTGAGCAGGAAGGTTTTCGGCAAAATAAGTCCTGCAGGTGCCTGAATGCAACGCTTCCCATCAGGCACTAGAGTGGAACTCGCCACCAGTGGTGTAGCCAGGATTGCAAATAGTACAAGTTAGAGGAAGCTAGAGGGTTAAGTATGTATAGTATAAGATAAGATAAAGTGAGGAGGGATAAAAAATGCAAGACGGGGAGAAAGGAATGCTCTTTGGGTTGGGGGAGCAATAACAAGATATTTTCTGATGAATAATCTCACCCGAAAATATATTTAGAAAAAAATAATTTCTTATAATTATCTAATTGTGGAGTCGAACACTCTGTCTTACTACATCTCTCTTATTGTTTTCGATGGTTTTTTGACAGTATAAAAACGACCTTATTATAACGTATAGCTAACTGTCCTGTGTACACATGTTAGTTCTTATTTAACATCGAGACGGACTTTGATTGTGTTAACCGCAAAACCCTTACGGTTTAATACTGAACGGAATGACATAGATTTAAAAACCTTTTTGTGCTTTACAATACACTAGACTAATGATAATGAAAATGAAAAATTCGTGAAAATTTCATTCATGTTGAAGAATCCCAAAAATGAATATGTGCCTTTAATTTTATTTTTATATTACATTTTTTTATACCTTGCGCACACTAAATATGCTTGTCTGTCAATAGATTTAGGACTTTTCAATGTTTACAATTGTGAAAAAATCAATGTAGAAAGTTTCCTTTTAAGGATTTCATCACTTATAATAGACTACAACAATGAAATTAAAAGCTTTAGAGCTTACGCTATTATTATTTTTGGTGTAAAAAAATGAAATACAATTTTAACCGTTGCAAGAACCGGGTACATACTACTAGTAGTCTACTATAAAACACGGAGTCATCATTTAACGAGATAATATACTTACCGGTAAACAAATTTGAAGAATGTTGACCAATGAAAGTATAAGATCTACTTGTAGCCTTATTAAACAAATGAAGTCTATGGTGACTTTTATAGCATTGGAACGATTTCATTATTGATTTTTTGTTTGTATCACGTGACAAATAGATACACTTTTTTTTAGAACTAACCTCACTCCAATATTGACTTTTAATGTTAAGGGGTTGTGGTGTTTCAATTTCTTGGAATAATATTGGATTCCAGTCTTGAAATGAAAGTATACTTTTAAGGCATTGGTCATTGGGGGTGGAAAGAGAGAAGAGGCTACAGTTGGTGGGAGATAAAGGGTGTCGGTCAGTCTGAACCGGAAGTATTAGTAACCAGTGACGACATTAAATACCAAAAAACTCGCTTTATTGAAATGATGTTCACAATCCCCCAATTATTACGTTCACTTATTGATTTGTTGTTAGTTTTTTAAATCCAAAACCCACTAAATTACACTAAGTTAATAAATTAATTTCAAGTTGAAAGTGAGGGGTCAATTGATCCCTACTCATTGGTCTATGTTGCCTACGCCCATGTACGTATAGAATTGACAGGGTTTACATAATAGTCAAAACAAGATAACACAAAACTATGGCAGGCGGTAGGTCTAGAGTCCAGTGTATTAGATTTTAAACCAAATATTCAGTAAACATCCACTAAACCTTCAAACAAAATCCTTATCTTGATTTGTTGTTGTTGATAATTTTATTTCAAGATAGGGAAGAAAAGGGCGTTGCAGTAAATGCCATCGAAGTGTGTCATGAGACTCGAATTCTTTAAAGGGAGTCCAGGGCTAAAGTCTTCTAAATCATTTTGATCCAGACTGATTCTTCGTTAAATCCCTTACATTAAAACTTTGCTATTAGATGTCGTTTTATTTGTTATCACTAAAGAATCACTGTGCCTTCTTAACTTATATGTTCAATGCCGATCCTTATTTTCAAACCCAAAATGAAGGACTACCGCTTCTTAATACATATGTCTTCTTAAAATACAATAGGAAAAAAAAACGCACATTAGACTATCCTTCATGGTTATACTTAATAAAAATAAATTCAATGTGTTAAAAAACTTTAAACAGGAAATTTCTTTGTGTGGCCAAATGTCTAGTCCAGATATTTTTCCCCAGGCATAATAATAATAGTTTGAACATAAAAAAAATGAGATAATCATTACAGCATTTGATTAATAAAAAATTTACGTGCTTGTGTTTTTTTCCTCTTTATTTTACAGTTTTATTACTAAACTTTAAAGTTTCATGATAGGCTAGACTCTAATTGTCGAACGTTTCAATAACAAATAGAGCTAATTGTTTTTAGATGAAATACTATTGTTGTTTTTTTATTTTAAAACTTTGAAGAAAAATTAAAATCTCATTATCGGAGCCTTAGAAAAGATTCATTTCATTGAACATTGATTTAAAAACAACTTATGCATGGTTTGTTATTTTTCCAGCTAAGCATTGCAGAGTGTCTTAAGATGCCAACTTCAAAAAGAATTCGACCATTTTTGGATACAATAGCGCTACTTATGAACTAGAACATGTGCTTATGACAAAAATGCAGATAGATTGCCAGTGTCGGGCAGTGCCCCGATTATAAATAGATGTTTGGGAGCACCAGAACTTTAAGTGTAAAAATATGATGTGTTTCTCTACCTAAAATTAACAAAGAATCTGTTACATATTATTTCAAATACGTAATTTCCTTTTAGTAGCAATAAATCTGACTCGAGATTAATTTATAGTTATTGAAGAAATGTTTTAAAATAATTTTTTTTCAATTATATCATTAGACTATATCTAACAAAAAAATAATTAAGGGCAATAGAAATTCGCATTCTTAGAAAATGTTGTCATGCTTTGTAAATCAAGTGTGTATGCATGTTGCCTTTGGGCAACAATGACATAAAATGTTGAAATTTAACAATATCAATACGCTTTTCTATGTTTTCTATGAATTGTTTTTGGGCCCCATTGGCACTTTTAAATACTATAATAGGCCTAAGTCACATAAAAATGTATTTTCCTAATAATTTTTAAAACTATCATGCAATGCAGTGCTTACATTGGTATACTAATGGGCCGTATTGCTGCTGAGAGTTAATACCCTTGCTCCTTTCTTATATGACTTACTTGTAAAAGGGTCAAGGGTGTTAGCTCTCAGCAGCAATACGGCCCATTAGGCCTACCTAATTTTGGACCCTTATTTACATGGCCACATATTGGCCTAACATTGGGAAATTATATAGTTTGTTGATGTATTTTGTGATGACACCAACGAATCTCTAATGTGTAAGAACAACTTTCGTAAATTTGACCGTTCGCAATGATCAGACATAACCAACGTATTTTAGTTTTACACACACTGCGCTTATCTTTTGACACGCGTAATTTAGCATGTGTAATTTTATCTTGTATTTTTCAGACGCTCCTTCTCTACAGAAGATTTTGTAGTCCTACACTTTAGTACTACAAATACTGCGCTTTTCCTTTGACACGTAATGTCCAGATATACCCAGCAGTAGCGTAGCCAGGGGGGAGCAGGGGGAGAAGAAAAAAGGACCTTTTCGGGAAAAAAATATTTAATTAATAATTTTAACAAGCCACGAAGCACAATTTATGCTGTTTTTTCTTTAAATTGCATTTCAACAATTTATAACAATCATTTTGAATCATTCAGCGTGCCAACAGCGTGAAAGTCAAACTGATCAACTATATTATTATTATAAGACAATTTATTTAGTGCCGTAGAAAGTAGAAAGACCAAGACCAAAAGAAAAGGGGCGTAATAGAGACAATCATTAAAGCGTTTTATTTTTATATTTAATAAAAAGAATAACCTGTTTGTTATTATTAGCTTTTATAAAAAAAATCCATTCGTAGCTGATACACAACTTCATTACTCAACTTACACATTAATAGTTATCAACATTTGAATTTAGTAGTCAAGAAATTATTCTAGTAATAGATTTAAGGTCTATCATGTTTGATCTCAGAATAACTGAGATTTACTCTTTTTTTTATTTTCAAATTTACTCTACCAAATTATTTTATTTTTAATCAATTTTGCAGAAATTCCCATCACTATTACTATTAGCTGCTAGAAAAAGAATCGTGAATGGTTAAATAAAAACTGCACAATTATACAGTATGTGTATCATGTGGCACAGGGTTTTCTTATAACACTTGATACGTACGAATTCTTAGTTATTTTATCAATCTGGAAAAATTTCTAAAATTTCGCTCCCCCTAGCGTCAAAACCTGGCTACGCCACTGATACCCAGCGTAATTTTAATACTACAAACACTTATTTTTAGTTTTACAAACACTGTACTTTTCCTTGGACACGTAATGCCCGATCGAAACACAACATAAATTATCGAAAGCCTGTCAAATTCGAACTCATTAATAAATCAATAGAGTGCATCCACAGAGTTCGTGAATCACAAGATAAAAAGTTTACTGTAAGACTTTGTAAAGCACATCACATCTTTGGGCGCCACTTATGTAAAGTTTATAAAACGTAATAGAATTAGATAATGAAATATTTCCGTACGCTACTAATTAGCGTAAACTATAGATGTCAGATATCTCAACAGCTGCGCTATTTAGGCCCTACCCAAACTACGCCACTGGGAAAAAGGTAAAAGCTTCCCTTAGATAGTTCATATGTTCCAATACATTGTTTATGGGAGAAGAGAAAGTACTTAGAAAATGACGAATGAAATATTCCTTCTTGGAATGATTTACTTCCAATTCTTGCAAATGTTTGACTAGAATTTAGTCCATTCAATTCCCCATTTCCACAATTTCCCAAAACGTGTGTTTACGTGATCGTTTTATGTGAATGGGCACTGCTAGTAAAATGCCAACAAATTAGGAGCTTATGACGTACGTTAGGTAAATCGAAAATGATTGTTTTGAAATTCAAGAAACAAAATGTAGGCCTATGTACAAAGTTATAAATAGAAAGTTCACAGAGTTTAGGAGGACAAATGGATTGTGAATGCGCCATTTTAGTACCAGCTCTTGGAATTGTGGATCGTCATGTTCAGGAATATCAGAAACTATTAGATCGTCGAAATGTTCTTGGCCTGGTGCACTTTGCTGTAAGGATTCATGATTAGCAATAGATTTAGCATAAAAGACTATTCTTTGAAACTCTATAGCAGCGGTGGACAGGTATGAGGTTAAAGAGAGCAACATTCCGGGGTTTTGGGGGTTTTAAAAATGTACACCCTACACTTCCCATATATTTATTATTTATTTGTGTTTTTTTTGTTGTCATGAGTCAGTGTTTTAAATATTTTACAACGCATCAATGTATAATAAGCCAGTAGCAATAGAACTTATTGTCACGAGAACAGATTAATAATATTTCCTTTAATTTTGTGAAAAATGTCTTCGGTAAACTTCCTGTTTAGTGTTTTTGTAGAAGTCATACAGTGTGGAACTGATTAAGGACGTTTACCAAGGTTCCACTATGAAAGACAGAATTGAGTATAAAATGGCGCTACTTTGCCATCAGTGCATTTTTAACAACGAGTTTCCGTCTTATCTCAAAGAACTAATCACACCATATGTCTCGCAAAGAACACTTCGTTCTGCCAACTCATCGCTTCTGGAAGAGCCCCGTTTCTCTCTGACGACCGTTGGCCTTAGAGCCTTCTCAGTATTCGGTCTGAATGTGTGGAATCTACTCCCCATTCAACTCAGGCGAACAAGCTCTACTATTACTTTCAAAAAGAACTTAAAAACTCATTATTTCAATATTTACATTAGATAACATTTAACATGCTTCAGACTCCTACTGTCTTACTTATGGGTTGGGTCGGTTAATGCTATATTTATTTGATTCCTCTTTTGTTTAAATTTTAAATCATTAATTAGCTCTGTCTCCTAGCCTAGAGTAATATTCATGTTCTTAGTTGTATGTTATACGCGCTCTGAGCTTACTTTATCTTTGTTAGCAGCGCTATACAAATATTATTATTATTATTATTAATATTTCATCATCATCAAACCCTTGACCGTTATGGTCGTTGGGGGGGGGGGGCGATGGCTCGGCAGTCATCTTGAGCTGCTGTCAAGAGTTCAGTCATTCGCAGCTTTGTCCAATCTTTTATATTGTCGAACCAGCATTCCTGCTGACGACCTCTTCGACTTCCACCTTCTACAGTGTCTTGGTGGCTGGTTTTTATGTCGCAAAACATAACCGAACCAAGTCAGCTTGCGCCGCTTGATTGTTGCCACAATGGTTTCTTAAGGCCCACAATTAAGCCTACTCTGTAGGCCTGTGTTCTAGGTAGGAGATACGAAGGATTTCTCTCAAGATTTTTTTTTTAAATGTCTGCAACTTGTTTTCAGTGTCAGATAGCAGTGTCCAGGTCTCATACACGTATAGAACAATGGTTTTCACAATGGCTCTTTAGCGCCTGAGCTTTGTTGGGAGACAAATGCTTTTGTTGGACCAGATCTATTTTGTCTAGCCATTGCCGTCATTGCTGACCCAATCCTGGCTTAAATTTCCGCCTTACATCTCCCGTCAACGGATAGGATGGCTCCTAGATATTTGAAATTCTTTACTTCCACTAGTTGTTGTTGGTTCATTATAATGTTTGCACTTCAGGCATATGATCATTATTTTGCTTTTTTCTTATTTGATTTCCATTCCGCATGCCCTCGCTTTATCTGTATTGCCACAATATAAACATTCAAAATTGTATATACTAGGATTATAGGTCATTGAAATAAAGAAATCAGGAAAACGATATCGTAGGACAATATTATCATTGAGTATTTGTCGAAGTATCTGTTTCAGCTTGAAAACGAAGAGATTAGAATACATTTCACCAAAATCAAAACTTTTAAAAATCTTTCAGACCGACAGGAATAATAATTATTAAACAAATAAATAATTTTGAAGAAAATATTTTTTTATTGGCTGGTTTTGATCCACTGAAAGTGGTTGTGATCAAGTGAAATGGAATGTTTCAATGTCACACCTCCGGCTACGTAGTTATAGTCAGGAGCGTAACGTCCAGTAGGCACTATGCCTAGTGCCTACGACATTTCTAGGGGCCCACCAAAGCTAGAACTATTATTAGAATATTAGAAATACTACCAATACAAATAAAGTGATTTAACTAAAAAAAAAAATTAAACAGTTTTGATATTATAACGGTGTATGATAAACACTTGATCCATTTTAAATTTTTTTAACTTTTCCGCACTTTGCATTAGCAAAAAATGTTTTCAGAGCCCAGAGGGCATTTTTAAAGATCTAAACGATTTTGAGAGAACTAGTGAGCCTCATGTTGTTGTCTGTAGTGGTCAGGTATTTATGAGAATCAGCTGTCATGGGAGGCAACCCTCCCCCCCCCCTTTTCCGATCGGGTATGCAGAAATGAACCATGTATAAACTAGTCATTGATTCTGGCTTATGTACATGCAGCTTCTGTTTTAGATTTAATGTTACTTTTTTTTATATCCCTTGGTAGGCTATTCTCATTTCTTTATGCATCTACATTCTACATATTAGGCCTACACGTAAAGATAATATAGAAAAAGAAGAAGAGAGTGCAGTATTTTGTTACTGAATACAGACGCCTCGGCTGTTTCAGGGATTGCCACTCAAGTATCGGACTGTTCAGCCACCGCAGAACTTGCAAAAAGTAGCCGGCTACAACCCAGATGAAGTTGAAGAGAGGCGCATCAATTGTCTCTCTTAACAATTGGTCATAGGTCATAGGCTTAAATTTAATGGCATCGCGGCATAGCCAGCCAAGATAATTTTTTTTTTTAAAGAAAAGAATTCTGTAGGCTATTTGAATGGGTAGGCTAATTATTTATGTACGGCTGTGAAACATGGACACTTACAGCGGATCTCCAGAAAAGAATCAGAGCCATGGAAATGAGATGCCTACGTAAAATTTTAAACATCTCCTACAAAGATCGAGTTACAAATGAGGCTGTCCGTGAGCGAATCACCTATGTCATCGGCCCTCATGAGGATCTACTCAGTGCCAATAAATCCAGAAAAATCCGATGGTATGGGCATGTGGCAAGATCCGAAGGCCTGGCGAAAACCATCCTGCTGGGCACAGTGCGAGGTGGAAGAAAGAGAGGCAGGCAGAAGAGTCGATGGGATGATGACATCAAGGAGTGGACCGGCTTGTATCTTGCAGACTCCCAAAGGGCGGCGCAGGACCGAGACAAATGGCGCAAAATTATCCAACTGTCAAAAAATTTTGCCCCAACAACCCTCGCTCGGGTTATGGGATAGAAGAAGAAGAAGAAGGCTAATTAACCAGTGTTCATATGGTGATTAAAAAAAATATTAAGATGCATAAAATAAGAACCTCAATGGCTCTATGTCCTAACGTAATACTTGTTCAACACGTTGACTAAATATATAACTCATTGATATTGTATATCATATATCTTATCTAATGTTTCAAACACGCTGTAATCACGTTTGCATAAAACAAAAGCATTAAATAAAGATGAGTGCAGGACGCAATAATCTTCTTTATAGAAGGAGCGTCTGTAATAAGATAAGTTTTGAGCATAAATGGTCAAAGTCCCAATAAAGTAAATAAATATTGCCACACAAAAAAAAAAAATGCTCCAGGTGAGGATCGAACTCACAACCTCCGCATAACTTATCCCATGGGTAGCATGGGGAAGGTACTGTCTATAAGTACGGCGCGCTAACCGATTGTGCCACTGGAGCTGTATAATTTTAGAATCCACCGACGGACCGTTTGAACTTCATACAGAGATGTCACTTTGAGGTTTCCGCTTCTTATATTGTTATCTTATTGCGCATCTTCCTTACACGTGCAGCTGTGAGTGCTCAAGTTGTCTAGAAACTCATGCTCAGAAAATACTGTCAATAAGCCAGAGGAGGCATAAATGGCTGTTCCTCTCTCTAATAAAAATTGTAGTATTTAATTTATTAGTTTACATTTCTGTAAAAAGTTTTAGCAGTCTATGTCGTCTGTGTTGAATAGTTTTAAGTTATATTTTTCGTAAAAATTGTTTATATTTGTTGCACAATTTTTCAAAATTACAAATGGTATACTTAAATTTGTCTTCATATAATGGGCCGTATTGCTGCTGAGAGTTAACACCCTTGCCCCTTTTACAAGTCAATATTTTATGACTGACTTGTAAATTAAGTCATAAAATATTGACTTGTAAAAGGAACAAGGGTGTTAACTCTCAGCAGCAATACGGCCCATTAGAATGCTATGTTATTACTCCCTTTCTATTAACTTGCGCTGTCTGTCTGTTTGTCTGATTGTCTGGTTGCTTGCAAAACTTTGCATCGATTTTTCGACCACTTCCCGTCGTCCAATCGAGCAAAAACTTGGCCAGCAGACTTGTCCCGACTAACAATACATTCTATCAAATTTTCAGCATCATACTCATAGCGTTTGGAATAGTCACGAATTCATTCGATTAATTTGCGAATCGAGGAAAATATTTTACGTCAAACATGGCTGTCTTTACCGGCAGAGACGGAAGTAATAAACTTTTCGCATATGTTCGTTTTTACATAGACTATAATATACATGGACCGCTTGCTTTAGTATTTCTGCTATATGATGACTCGAAGGACTGCTTTTCGGAATTTCCGATTCGTTGTTTAATTTGCACTTCCCTTTATTGAATCGTTTCGATTTTCTCAATGAAAAATCAAAATTAATATCGAAAGTTTTATACAGCGGAAACATTTAAGAAACAACGAGTTGCGTAGTAGTCATTTAAGACAGCGTGATTAATTGCGCACGCAAAAAAAAGTACATATAAGCTCTAAAAAATAGAGCAAGCGGTCCATCTTATTATAGTCTATGCGTTTTTACGAAATAAAAAGAATGAAAACGACACAATGTAGCCGAAGCAATGCGAGTTATCTTTTTTTGCGGGCCAAAGCTAGAAAAAGAAAAGGATGCGCAAAATTTAATTGTGGAAATTCATAAGGTATGATATCACTTATATTTTTTTTTAATCTATTAAAATATAAATCAAATATAAACTTAGTTTACAAAGAAAGGGAGTATAATGGGCTAGTTTTTTATTTATTATAAAGTACAGTGTAGGCCTAATGGATTTCTGTACAAAGTTGAATGTAAATATCTTCAATAGTTTTCTTCTTCTTCTTCTTCGTTCTCACATTCAATAGTTTAAACTTTAAACGTTATGAATTACTTTGTAAATATTATTGAATGTTTATTTCACGTGCCTTTTATTATCTTAACTATTTCAATTTTTTTAATATGAAGTGTTTTTCTAATATTAATAAACGATATAATATAAAACTATAAAATAAAGACAGTTTATTCATACTTGTTAAGTTGTTAATTTTTTTAAATTAAATTTCTATAGTGTCGTTTTTGTTTAAACCATGTGTAATATATTTTCTATTATAATGTTGACATGTTTGTCCCAGACATAAAATCTATAGTCTAAAATGAAAGTACAAAACATCAGCTGTGTACCTAAAAAAAAATAACACCCTTTTTAACAAGTTTTTGAGCTTTCTAAATTTAAGAATGGCAGCAGCGACTTGATTTTGAACCCTTTTCCTCAAAATTGTATTCATTTTTCAATAAATAAACAACATTCAAATAACTAAAAAGACACAATAAGATATATTTTTATATACTTATACCACAGCTCCAGGCGGAAAAAAACAGTAGCCTATCTCCTTTTTCTTTCTAGGCCTAAATTTAATGTTTTAATACTCTACTCATCTGAAGTGTGCTGTTGTTTTTTGCTTGTTCTTTTTACTTATCTTTATTTATTTCGGTTTTGTAGGCCTAATAAAGCAGTCATTTATTTTAACGTGTATAGAATCTAGATCTAATAACATTTAAAACACATAAATAATAAGCCAAACACACACATTTCCCAAAAAAATGAAACGAAACCATTTCTATATTAGTTTAAAATTTTATTTACTATAGCAGTTTATCGAAAAGAAAATTAAAACAAAATACTTTTTTTTCTATGCATTATTTTTTTTTAATTGGCTAGAACTACTAGTCTAAATATTTCTACATTCTAAATCATCAAACATTTTCTTGATGTTTCCAGGAAGTCACTCTCAGTATTCCTTCTGGAAAAAAAAATGAACATAAATTAAGATAATGGAGAAAAAAGAGAAACACACAGCTAAACAAACAGGTAAACATACAAAAAGTGACGAAATAAACATTTACATTTGCAATAGTTAAAATTTCTTCCATTTAGATCTATATAGGCTAGGCCTACTTTATCAGAGGTGGACGAGCCGTATGAGACTCTTTGATGGGTGAAACAACAATTTTATTTTTATTTTTTACTTGTAATTATAATTAAAAGTCTTATTTACATGTAGCATTAGACTTATGTTCACACACAAAATTAATAAACGAATTTCATAATTAATAATTGAATTGTAATTAGTTATGTTGTGGCTCTACATAATATATAATGTCATCTCTTGGTGTAATCAGTGGCGTATTTAGGCATGTTCCACATGTTCCATTGAAACAGGGGCCTCCCACACATCCCAAAAAGAAATTTTTAGTGACAGCCCCATTCTTTCGTTGAAAATGTAAAATAAAATTCATTTATTCCCCTACAATTTTAAGCGCTCCAGTTCAACCAAGCTAAGCGCAAACAAAAAAATAATGATTTTACAGAATAGAGCATGAATTAACGGTAATTTTCTGACGTATGTGAAAGGCAGAGGCGAGGCCACGAAAGGCCCCCACATAAGTTTGGGAAAAGGGCCCCCACATACATTTGGGAACAAGGCCCCCACATTCTTAAATACGGCCCAGGGTGTAGTCATGCGTGCCCACCCATATATTATAAAAATATACTATATTATAGTAGGCCTAAACGAATTTCTCTTTCCACTTCATATGCACTGCATTTCCAACCTCCTTTATTTGTGAACCAAAATCAAATAGATTCTATCACGATATCACGAACTTAAAAACAAATTATAAACTTTTCTATTACTTGGTTAAATTATATTGAAATAAATTAAATTTAACTAATCAACTTACAATGTTTACTTTTTGGGAGCTTGGTACACTGGGTTGTTTGGGTTTAACTGATTGGAGTGGTTGCCTAGATCAGACCTGGTTCCGGTGCCCTAGTTGAAATAAAACACACAGATGTATTCACATTTTCATTATATAGTTTAAGTTACAGACGCTCCTTCTACATAGAATATTATTGCGTTTTACTCTTTTTATACTAGTCTTGCATTTTTTTCAAGTTTGGGTTGTCCTTGCTTGTTCAAGCAGCCCATTCCATGCGCCAATGCTACCATTGAGGAAAGATAATTTATATTTTTCTTTCTTGCATTTGGTATAAAAAAATAGTACCGGTATATTTTATGTATTAAGTATTTATAATTAGACTAAACTACAAACACAATCACGATTTACGGATGCGAAACGTATTTTAACCTGAACTGTGATTCTTTATTGAGTTGTTTCAAAGAGAGTTCAAGATCGTGTTCTATATCATCATACATACATCAACGTATTGTATGGCTCCTATCTGTCTCGCAAGATAATGGATGCGCCCTAGGGGTTTTTTGATTTCAATGAGGGGCAGCGCTTGCTGTGACTGAACAGCCCTATCCTCGAGTGGCAGTCCCTTAAGCATCCCTCGGATTTATACATTGAGGGTGGCTGTATGGAGGAGGCTTTTGCCTTCCTTTTCTGCCTTCTGTCAATGTCAGCCCTAGCCCTTTTTGCTTCTTGGGAGGCCATCCCATTGTAGACGGCCTTTCGCCAGGCTCCTCGGGCAGCTACATCAACGTATTAGCCTAGTAATTAAACAGTTTTTGTAACTTTTTTCTTAGTACATTAATAATGCGAATTTTTAAAAACTTGTATTGAATCCTTGACTGACATATTTTCCTTATTTTCTTCAAGAACTCCTATCAAAGCGTCACCAAAGATAAGGGCTTACTGCGCTTCTCATCACAGTCACTACTTAGAATTCCCACAAAAAGTAGTCATTTGAAGCATGCTCATTTGAATCAGAGGCGCCGTCCATATTATGGAATAGCTTGCCTCATCACAGTCACTACTTAGAATTCCAACAAAAAGTAGTCATTTGAAGCATGCTCATTTGAATCAGAGGCGCCGTCCATATTATGGAATAGCTTGCCTCATCACAGTCACTACTTAGAATTCCCACAAAAAGTAGTCATTTGAAGCATGCTCATTTGAATCAGAGGCGCCGTCCATATTATGGAATAGCTTGCCTCATCACAGTCACTACTTAGAATTCCAACAAAAAGTGATCATTTGAAGTATGCTCATTTGAATCAGAGGCGCCGTCCATATTATGGAATAGCTTGCCTCATCACAGTCACTACTTAGAATTCCAACAAAAAGTAGTCATTTGAAGTATGCTCATTTGAATCAGAGGCGCCGTCCATATTATGGAATAGCTTGCCTCATCACAGTCACTACTTAGAATTCCAACAAAAAGTAGTCATTTGAAGTATGCTCATTTGAATCAGAGGCGCCGTCCATATTATGGAATAGCTTGCCTCATCACAGTCACTACTTAGAATTCCAACAAAAAGTAGTCATTTGAAGTATGCTCATTTGAATCAGAGGCGCCGTCCATATTATGGAATAGCTTGCCTCATCACAGTCACTACTTAGAATTCCAACAAAAAGTGATCATTTGAAGTATGCTCATTTGAATCAGAGGCGCCGTCCATATTATGGAATAGCTTGCCTCATCACAGTCACTACTTAGAATTCCAACAAAAAGTAGTCATTTGAAGTATGCTCATTTGAATCAGAGGCGCCGTCCATATTATGGAATAGCTTGCCTCATCACAGTCACTACTTAGAATTCCAACAAAAAGTAGTCATTTGAAGTATGCTCATTTGAATCAGAGGCGCCGTCCATATTATGGAATAGCTTGCCTCATCACAGTCACTACTTAGAATTCCAACAAAAAGTAGTCATTTGAAGTATGCTCATTTGAATCAGAGGCGCCGTCCATATTATGGAATAGCTTGCCTCATCACAGTCACTACTTAGAATTCCCACAAAAAGTAGTCATTTGAAGTATGCTCATTTGAATCAGAGGCGCCGTCCATATTATGGAATAGCTTGCCTCATCACAGTCACTACTTAGAATTCCCACAAAAAGTAGTCATTTGAAGTATGCTCATTTGAATCAGAGGCGCCGTCCATATGGAATAGCTTGCCTCAGAAACTGAGAGATTCTGAGACAAAATAGTCTTTTAAAAAGAGTTTAAAGACATTTCTCTTTAACTACTGATTGGGTCCCACACATCAGCTGCCAGTGCAATTTATACCCAGAGCGCACTGAGCATGCTACATGTAATATCATGGATACAAGCGCTATATCAAACATTATTTTTTAAAATCCTTAATATCAACTTCTAAGATTAATGCCTAGAAAAAACATAGCCTACTATTTTAATTACAATTTATTTAGTACGTTTTTTCTTTATATTATACAGTCAATACGGTTTTGTTTATGAGCTATTTACAGCATCATATCAATACGATTTTGTTTATGAGCTATTTACAGCATCATATCAATACGATTTTGTTTATGAGCTATTTACAGCATCATATCAATACGATTTTGTTTATGAGCTATTTACAGCATCATATCAATACGATTTTGTTTATGAGCTATTTACAGCATCATATCAATACGATTTTTTTTATGAGCTATTTACAGCATCATATCAATACGATTTTGTTTATGAGCTATTTACAGCATCATATCAATACGATTTTGTTTATGAGCTATTTACAGCATCATATCAATACGATTTTGTTTATGAGCTATTGAAAGCATCATATCAATACGATTTTGTTTATGAGCTATTGAAAGCATCATATCAATACGATTTTGTTTATGAGCTATTGAAAGCATCATATCACTACGGTATTAATGTTTTCAGTGATATTTTCATTTGGTCCATATGCCAATTAGGGGCCTTTATATTAACTTAACTTTAGATTGCTAATGCATAACAAAATGAATTAAATATACACCATATTAAATAATTGTTTTAACTTTGATTTAAGCGTAAGTTTCTCTATAGACTATAAATAAAAGAAAATATAAAATATAGTCAATATGTTTGTTTTGATTTTGATTTATATTTGCTATTATAAACCTTATTATGCATGTAATGTGTATTTAATCCTACTATGTGGGTGGCCTATGGCTAAATCTTCAAAAGGCTAAAAAGAATACGAGTAAATTAAATGATTTTTACAAAAAAACTTTGGAAGCAGTTTAATTTAAATTTCTTGTAAGCTTCTATTTAGTCTGTATGGCTTACAGTATAAACAAAGGCTATAATCAACTTTTTTAAAGAAACGAATTCGTTGCTTTCTCTTGTTCAGTTTTGTTTAAAAATAATAATTATAATTTCAATAATTTCAATTACCTGATAACCTTGTTGATGGCCCTGATAGGCTGAATTGTTCGGGTTACATTGGTTGGATTTATTGTCATTACTGGCAGAACCTTGCTGATTTGCACGACCAGACATTTTAACAGTTTGACTAAGACAACGGATTACTGAGGAATAGAAGAGATTTAAAATAAAATGAACAGACAAAAAATAAAATTAATAACATTTAAAACTTTTGTTGCCGCATAAAAAAATTCAACTTTGTATAATTTTAGATTAGACTAATGGTCTTTCTATTTCTTACTAATACATAAAAAAAAAGAACGAACAAGTTGGTAATAAACCTAAGCTTATGTCGATTGCACATTAATTTAATTACTATGTTTTTAAAGCAATATGCAGCCTTTCCAACAAATGACGAACAACCGGTACACCTTCCTCTTTTACCTACCGTAATAAGCTCAGACTTGCAAACAAATTTTTGGGGATATAGCGCAGGGACAAAGATGGACTTTTATAGTTTTGGAACGTATTGGGTTTTATTTTTGGTTTCACGTGACCAATTTAAGGTTCTTAGATTAGAAGCAACTAAGGCCCACTTCAACATTTTCGTTTTAGGATTTTTTCATTTTCTTTTGTTTTAAAATGTTACGATTGGGGGTGTTTTTCTTTCAGTTTCCCAGAATTAGTTTTGATTTCAGTCTTGCAATCTTAGTGAACTTTTAACTCAACGGGGCGTTGAAGACGATCGGGGGGAGGTGGGAAGGGGGGAGGGGGGAGGTGGGAAGGGGGGGGGGGGCTGGTCACGCTGGAGACCTTGCTGGGTAAATATGAACGTCTTTAATTCATAGAGAACTTTCTTTGTTTAAATTATATTCCAATTTCGCTGTCCAATAATCAAGCTCAGGTAGGTATTGATTTATTTATTTCTAAAGCCGAGCCCCAGCAGCTCGTAATATAATTTCAAGTGGGCACAATTGATCCTTCCTATATCACCATTAATGACTACGCCCATGTACGTGTAGAGTTCACAATGTTTAAGGAAAAGCCCAAAAAGATTACACGAAACTAAGGTAGGCGGTAGGCGTATTGTGTTGGACTTTAGACAAACGTTCAGTAAACACCCACTATTCCTTCTTGCAAAATTCTTCTGACTTTGTATAATATATAATTGTATATGAAGATGGTAAGTGGGGATGGAGATAGTTGCATTAAATATTAGAAAAAATGTGTGTATTGAAATTAGAATTTTCAAAAGGGAATATAGGAGTTTATAAAAATCATTTTTTCATCGAGGCGTAGCCACGGAGGAAGGGCCTGTGTTTAGCTCAATAACGCCCCTCCCCTAACTATATACTAGTAGCTCTCCTTGCTTTCCCTACCGTCCCTACTTTGCTCTATTTGTTCCACGCCCTCTCCCACACCATTTGCAATCCTTTACGATAATATTAAACATTTTGCAGTATATAATATAAAAAGAATTAAATTTTTTCAAGTTATGAAATAGATTTATTTTATGAATCTTAAATTTATGTTTGGACTATTGATAATAAGATAAAATATTAGATTTTCCAATAATTTAAGGGAAATAGTGCACTAGTTCAGAATTAGCCCTTTCCTATATTTTACTGCCCTATTGCCACGGACTGATTCTCCCTTCCTCCCTTAAGTGTCACGATTGCCCCCACCCCCACACACCCTTTTACCCTATTCAACGTACACTATGCGCCCCTTGTCCCCCTAACTTCCCCAGCCTTGCACTATCCCCCCCCCCCCACTTTGAACTTCCGACTACGCCATTGTTGAGTAAATGTTGAAAGTCCACAGAAAGCTAGCCGACTTTTATTCAACCTTGTCTACTGGCAATGGCTGACCTGATAAAAAAAAAACAGGAGCAGGAGCTATAGGCTACTTTTATTACGGACATGATTGCCACATACACCTCATGGAGGTCTTGAGTTGAAAAACTAAGGAATGGAAAATGGATGAAAGGTCGTCCAATGACCAGCTGTCGGGCAAACTGCTTGAAAGACCTGCTGTCTGTGGAAGTAGATTGGGATCAGAGAACTTTGGAAAATGTTGGCCAATACGACTTGCGGCGAAAAACTGGCTGATTCCAACACATTTTCTCATAAATTATCGGCACACGTAGGCTAATTGTACAAAATCGTTCAATGACCAGCTGTCGGGCAAACTGCTTGAAAGACCTGCTGTCTGTGGAAGTAGATTGGGATCAGAGAACTTTGGAAAATGTTGGCCAATACGACTTGCGGCGCAAAACTGTCTGATTCGTACACATTTTTACATAAATTATCGGCACACGTAGGCTAATTGTACAAAATCTTTCAATAAACGTTTAGTTCATTTTATCCATGTTAGCCGAATTATTCATTGTTTCTGGAACATGTGGGTGTGTAAGAAATCAGCAACATAGAATCCGTAGTTGCATAATTAATCAGTCTGTATTTTCAACAATTGACAAAAATCTCTAACTCATGGGAAATTAACTAACTATCTATTCTTTTTTTTTTTAAAGAGTCGTTGCAATTAAAATAAGAAAAACAACTTTTCATTTTAAGTATAATAAATTGAAAAATAATTAAGAGATTTCTACATTGAATTCATAACCATAGTGCCAAAACTAAACGACAGAGCATTTTAAAACGTAGCTTTAACACATTCCGTTTTGCAAGCCAGGGATTCACAAATCTAGTGGGCAGGCCTGTACTTGAGCTGATCGTGGGTCCAACCAAACGCCCTCCCGTCCCCAAACCAAACAATCATAAAAATAATTTCTTAAAATTTTGTAAAACCAAATCAAAATATACAAATATACTCACCGGCAAGATACAGGAGGCACGAGAGCTATAAATATGAAGTCTAGAAGTTAGAATAGCGGAATAGTGAATATCAAAGCTTTTTTTTCACTAACAGGGTTGACTTTTATAACCTGGAAATATTTCTTATGTGCCATTTGATATCTCCACTATTGAGCACGTTATGGTTCGTTTCTGTCATGCATCGGTGCCAAGATTTTGACTTTCTCCTGCAGTGACAAAAACTCGAGGCTGTGCATAGGACCATCTTTGTATGTCAATTTTGGTTTACTTGTCTATATGCGCTGTTTTTTGTTTTTGTGCCAGAATATCTTTTCTATTATGATGTAATGCTTTTGGTAATAAGAAAAAGAATGGTCATTTCTTATAGCGCTTCTACCCATGCTATTAAATTTAGCATGCTCAGTGCGCTCTTGGTGTGGCTTGACTTGTTTAGGGTAAATACATGATTTACATCCATATAATTCATATATTTACATCCATATAATTCCACGACACTGAAACGAAAAAAGACCTTTGAATGTGTAGAGTGTAGAGTGTAGAGTGTAGAGTGTAGAGTGTAGAGTGTAGAGTGTAGAGTGTAGAGGAAGAATGAAGGGTTTCGAAATTTTAAGAAAATATTCTGAACAAGTTGACATGTCACAGTGGCTTATAGTATGTTCATTGAGCTTAATAAAGATTATATTATTTTGGCAAGATGACTTCAAGAAAATTTTAATGTTTACTTATATAATGTTTATGAGCTCGTTAATGTTCAGGTCTGCACATTGCTATCTGCACTGATTCGTGATTGGGCCCAGAATACATTTTGGTTTTACATCTACTATGTCAGGCCCGGTCGCTTAAATAGAAGAGAAGCAAATTCTTTATATATAGAGTCTAGCTAAAAAAAAACAACAACATGAACAGCTAGCTATCTTTCTAGCTAAGTATTCGAGATTTTCTGACTAAGATGGGAAAAGAGGGTGAGCTTCTTTGGATATAGAAGCGCTAATGATAGCTGAAATATACACCTGCTGCACTAATAAGCGTAAGGATTGAAGATGCCAGATACTGGTCCGATTCTGTAGTTACAAAGGGGCGGTATAAATACACAGAATGGAACAGGGGCGTATCCAGGTTTTGACATTAGGAGCAGGGGCGAAGCCAGAAATTTTTTCCAGGGGGGGGGGGGCTAAACAAATATTTACCAAATACCAGGGGGGGGGGGGCTAAACTTTCGCGTGACAAAGATTTACCAAATCTTTAGCAAATTTAGTGCATATTTTTAAAAAATCAGCTGAAAAAAATATTTTTTTTAAATTCCAGGGGGGGCTTAGCCCCCCTCGGCCCCCCCTGTGGCTTCGCCCCTGATTAGGAGGGAGCTAACACATTAGGAAAGGGAACCACTCAACAAAATATTATTTACAACAAAAAAAACATAAAAACAAAGTTTTTATTATACTCCCTTTTTTTGCAAACTAAGTTTACCATCATGTAATTAAATAATTGATAGAGTACTGCAAATGAAACGTACAGAAAAAATATCTGTGTCGCAAATCTCAAAAATATCTCCTTACTCCGTATGAATTGTTCTAAAAATAATCTTAGCGCATATTTTTTTTTTCTAGCTTTGCGCCGAAAAAGTATAAAAAGTTGCACATGTATTTTTAACGCCAAATCAATATATTTCTTATACTTTCCTTTTAAGAAATGAATAGTGTCATAAGTGTAGTATTATTAAGTCGTTTTAACTGAAAATTTGATAGGATGTATTGTTAGGCGCCACAAGTCTGTTGTCCAAATTTCAGCTCGATTGGACCACGGGAAGTGGTCGAAAAATCGAAGCAAAGTTTTGCACGACGATTGCAGACATTGCAACTTAAAATAAAGGGAGTAACAAGAAAACCGTAAAAATGAAGTTTTTATTATACTCCCTTTATTTGCAAACTAAGTTTACCATCATGTAATTAAATAATTGATTGCCTACTGCAAATGAAACGTACAGAAAAAATATCTGTGTCGCAAATCTCAAAAATATCTCCTTACTCTGTATGAATTGTTCTAAAAATAATCTTAGCGCATAATTTTTTCTTCCTAGCTTTGCGCCGAAAAACTATAAAAAGTTGCACAGGCATTTTTAACGCGAAATTAAAATATTTCTTATACTTTCCTTTTAAGAAATGAATATTGTCATAAGTGTAGTATTATTAAGTCGTTTTGACTGAAAATTTGATAGGATGTATTGTCAGGCGCCACAAATCTGCTGTCCTAATTTCAGCTCGATCGGACCACGGGAAGTGGTCGAAAAATCGAAGCCGATTTTTGCACCACGCATGATTGCAGACAGACAGACAGACAGAAAATGCAACTTGAAATAAAGGAATTAAAAATTAAAATATTTCTTATACTTTCCTTTTAAGAAATGAATATTGTCATAAGTGTAGTATTATTAAGTCGTTTTAACTGAAAATTTGATAGGATGTATTGTTAGGCGCCACAAATCTGCTGTCCAAATTTCAGCTCGATCGGACCACGGGAAGTGGTCGAAAAATCGAAGCAAAGTTTTGCACGACGATTGCAGACATTGCAACTTAAAATAAAGGGAGTAACAAGAAAACCATAAAAACGAAGTTTTTATTATACTCCCTTTATTTGCAAACTAAGTTTACCATCATGTAATTAAATAATTGATTGACTACTGCAAATGAAACGTACAGAAAAAATATCTGTGTCGCAAATCTCAAAATATCTCCTTACTCCGTATGAATTGTTCTAAAAATAATCGTAGCGCATAATTATTTTTTTTTTCAAGCTTTGCGCCGAAAAAGTATAAAAAGTTGCACAGGTATTTTTAACGCCAAATCAAAATATTTCTTATACTTTCCTTTTAAGAAATGAATATTGTCATAAGTGTAGTATTATTAAGTCGTTTTAACTGAAAATTTGATAGGATGTATTGTTAGGCGCCACAAATTTGCTGTCCAAATTTCAGCTCGATCGGACCACGGGAAGTGGTCGAAAAATCGAAGCCAATTTTTGCACCACGCACGATTGACGATTGACGATTGCAGACATTGCAACTTAAAATAAAGGGAGTAAAAATGATGTTTTTTCTTTCCTCCGCCATGTCGAGTTGTGCGTGCCAAAGTGTTTTGCGCCGATTGGGAGGGGGGGGGGGCGCTTAGAAGGATTTGATAACACCCAAGACCAAAAAACATTAACTTTACCCTTATGCGAGAACAAATGCATATCATAAGCACTCTTTCTTCCCGAGTGGCATTCAGGCATGGAATGGGTTGCCTGAATAAACAAGTAAAACCAGTAACTTACCGTAATATCATTTAAAACATTAATAAAGATGCAATACTAGACTCGGACCACGGATGAGCGTAGGACGCAATAATCTTGTTTATAGAAAGAGCGTCTGTAATATATAAGATAAGGTGTAATGGATGTATCGCACAGAAGGTGTGGATCTGTTGGGTATTCCATAGGCCTAGTTGTGTCAATTGTACAAAATCTTAGTATTACTGTGTCACTTTCGTCCTTCATATTAATAATATGAGAGTCCGATGCATTCGGAGCCGGAGTGTTGTTAATTTTCAGAGAGAGAGAGAGAGAGACTTCGTCTTGTATGGCGGACGTCTTGCTTCATAAAATATATGAATCCGATTTTGAATATTTTGATGACTCTTTAGCACGATCTTCAACTTATCTTTTGTCCCATCCGGGTGGATTAGAAGGGGTCTGTTTTAGGCCTACTTGAAAAGGCCCCACTTTTTATTATTTAAATGGCCCCATTTTTTACTCTGGAAAAGGCCCCACATGTTTCTTAAAAAGGTCCCTCTTTTATTTTGAAAAAAAAATAATCTTTTTCTTAAAAACACTCCTCTTTTAACTTTGAGGAAAATGATCTCAGCGTAAGCGGCCGTCTTTCCACTCCCCCCTTCTCCTGCTCTCCCTGGCTACACTATGGGCTGTGACGGAACAAAAGTGTAAACATGTAGGCCTAATGTATTTCTCTGCTTAACTCCAAGACAAAGCTTTTTACCGTGACAGATTATTTAACTTTGTGTAACAACAAATGTGATGAATAATATACTGCTATGACATAAATGGTTACAAAAATTTATTTCATTTATATACAACACAACGAATGGCAATATAATATCATAGACTAAGCTTATAATATACATGGACCGCTTGCTTTAGTATTTCTACTATATGATGACTCGAAACACTGATTTTCGGAATTTCCGATTCGTTGTTTCCTTTGCACTTCCGTTTTATTGTATCGCTTCGATTTTCTCAATGAAAAATTAAAATCGAAAGTTGTATAAAGCGGAAACATTTAAGAAACAACAAGGAGCGTATAAGTAATATAGGCCTAAGACAGCCTTATTGGTTGCGCACGGAAAAAAAGTTGATATAAAAATAAGCTCTAAAAATAGAGCAAGCGGTTCATCTTATTATAGTCTATGATAATATCACGCTTTAGTATGTTTTTTTCTCAAGCATTATTTTTAAATCCTTTTAGTCTAATTTGATAGTATTATTAGCCTACATTGGTTGTGGGCAATAATGCCATAAAATGTTGAGGTTTGAATTATCAATATTTTACGGCATAAATTGTTTATTGCACCCTTAAGCACTATGATAAATCCCATAATATAATTAGGTTCCTTATTTCTTGATTTATCATGCAATGCAGTGCTTTTATTAGCCTAATATAATTGTCATAATATAGGGCCAGTATTTAAATATTTGGCCACACGTTGGTCAAGCATTGAGAGAATAAAGTTTGTTGACTGTTTATGAGATGTAGGCTATAACCAATGAATCTCTAAGGTGTAAAACGATGTTTGTAAAATTGTCTTCAAATTTAACAAAGCTTAGATGTCAAGATATAGCCATCGTAGTTTTAATATTACAAACACTGTGCTTTCCCGTTAACACGTAATGCCTAAATATAGACAACGTACTTTTAGTATTACAAACTAAACCCTGCGCTTTCCCATTGCCACGTAATGCCCGATCGAAATCTACCAAACTACGTTATAAAACGCATGTAAAAACCAAAATAATAAAAACAAGATAATAATATTGATAGGCCTACATAAAATAATAGTAATTCAAATAGCAGTCGTGTTCAAACTATTTCAAGTAGGCTACGTTCGTACCGCCCACCCCCGGGACCGTCAACGCCCCCGTTGAGAACCTATGGTTTAAAGTTTAAATGAAGTGCTGGACTAAATACCTCAAGTTAAACACTGTCATCTGTTTGTAATTCTTGTTTGTGATGTTTTAAAATTTTGTCTGTAGTTTAATTGTTGACTCTTTCCTCGGTCCTTATCTTATCTTATACATTGCAGACGACGCTCCTTCTATAAAGAAGATTATTGCGTCCTACGCTCATCCGTGGTCCGAGTCTAGTCTTGCATTTTTATTAATCTTTTAAATGATGTTAAGTTACTGGTTTTCCTGGTTTGTTCAGGCAACCCATTCCATGCCCGAATGCCACTCGGGAAGAAAGAGTAGGCTACTTAGCCTATATGCATTTATTCTCGCATAAGGGACAACGAAAGTGTTTTTGTCTTTATGCTTATCTGAGCATAACGGGGTCTCCACAATAATATGAAGAAGAAGAAGAAGAAATGAGTTATTATGTTAATAAATTGGTAAGGCATATTACTAGTAAAATGCCAACAATTCTTAATCGAAAATGATCATTTCACAATTCTGGGAATAAAATGTAGGTCCATGTACAGTGTTATATATAGAGTTTTAAAGAAGGTTAACAAAACAAAATAACCTTCGGCTATAGTTCTGATGTCAGCCGAATGCTTAACATGTTAGTTGGGCATACCCAACCCCTTCCCCACCCCCACTTCCTCTTTTCTTTCTGTTCCTGTCGTGTGTACCTGATGAAACAGGAGGCAAAATTGTAAAAATAGGCATGCATTTTAAAACAAAGACTAGATCTATCTTTCTTTTTAAAGTCGGACTAATAAATATCAATATTTGATTGTTGTTGTTTTAACACCAAGACCTGGGTATGGATATTGACATGAGACATCTAGCAACAAGCGACACAACATTGAACACTTTAGAATTTAGAATCTTAAAAGAAGTCCAGGTTATAGTTTTGTTTTGGTATGTCATATATCTGCGTATGGTTACTCAATATATGACATGTTTTTTTTTTCTGAAACTTGATCTAACTTGAAGCTCGTTAATACACGGGGGTCGTCCATTAGATATGTCAACAACAACAACAAAAAGGGCGGGGTTGAAAATGTTTGACAATCGTTGACATGGAAGGGGGGATTCAAGAAAATTTGACGTCAACAATGTTACATTGTGTTACAAATTTATTAGAATGGCAATTAATCGTGCATTTGTATGACAGTGCCTTTGTATTGCGTACACTCGCACGTAAGCCAACAGCCTACCAGTTTAATCATAGATTATACTGGATCGCCAACTTTGACATTAAAAATAAATGGGTGTTTTTATTACTCCAAGATTAGTTTCAATTTTGAAATGCGATTGGGAGAAATGAAGAAGAAAGAAAATCGTTTGACCTATTAAAAATTTTCTAGCACTACATGCATTTGATTGGCCTATTATTATTTTCTTGTGTCACCATTTCAAAGTTGTTGTCCATGTAGTCTACACTTTTTTTTGAATGATTGTTCATTGGGAGATGTTAAGCGTGGAATGGTTAGATGAACCTAATGTATGACTTGACGAATGTAGTGGCTCCACAATAAATTGATGAATCAGCCGTTATGCCCCTTGTAACAATTGAGAAACATTTGGCTTCCCCATGTTCAGATGATAGAAGCTAGAATATAAAGTTTCGATTAGTATATGAATTCAAAGTGTTATGAATAGAGGAGGTATAATAGATCTGAAATCGTTAATCAATTCAAAACATGTATTAAAATGTATTTGTAGACAATTAAATCTGTATTCCATTTTAAACATAATATATTATTAGCACAGTCGTGGCAGTTCTTAATTGAATGCGGGGATTGGTGAAAGGTGATGGGGGAGGAGGGTAAATTGTTAGACATAATTTTATAAGGAGTAGTGTCACTGAAAGTTTGTCAGTTGTAGACATGGAGGAAAAGGAGGTGTGGTAAAAACTGCCTTAAAATTGTTGACGCGACTAAAGGACGTCTCCCAATGAAAGTGTTAGCTATAGCTTAAAATAAAAAAATATGGTTGTTATGTTTTCTAACATTTATTTTATAAGCTTACACATACACAAAACATGACAGACTCCAATATACTTCTATAGAAGTTATGCAAATAAACTCCCATATGTGTTTTTTTTTTTAAATAAGTACGGAATCAGCAAATACAATACCTTTCGGTATAGTTGTGCCGAATTCGACCTACTGACAAGAGTCGCTCTCAGATTGAGTCGAAGCATACCGAAATAGACGTATATATGGCACCTTTTTTAACTAGTCTCGGAGCGAGTCTTCTGGTGGCCATAAGACCAATTTACAGGAGCAAGGATGTTAGAGCCTCTGATAGGAATTCGAGACAAACTCCTGCTGCAGCACGTCAAAAGTAGCAGGTGCATTCTTAGGGCACTGCAGAGCCTTTGAAAATCCACCATCAATGGCGCAAAAGACCTAAATCGTTTTTCAATCGTTTAGCGAGACTAAGGAGCCAATGAATTCTTAGGATAGGCCTACTATTCGTAATGAGTGGATATATTACAACAAGCGTCACGCCTCATCAAACATCACGAAGAGCAATGTAATTAAATATTTTAGCAATCTAAACAAGCGGCACAATCTCAAGAAGCCTTCCGAAAACGCTAACAAAAATAATTTTAGAATTATATCCTAATAGTTTTTCGAACAAAACAATGCTTCTAATTCAAAATGATATAAATGGCAAGATTCCTCTAAAGTGTATGCTAAATTAAGCAAATAAAGATAAATCTTAATGGAAAAAATGATTGATGAACAGAATGTAAGAATAATGCTAAATCGGGCAAATATATAAGTTATAAGAAAATTTTCAAATGGCAACAATCCAGCTACGTGAATTACTAATGTTGAAACAAAATAATGTGTTTGATTTTTGAAAAGTTGCTTGCGGTAATGTAGCAAACAATAATCTATATAGCAAACAATAATCTAAAGTCTAAAGCAATAAAAAAAAATGGCACAGTAATAGTAGCCACATTGGTCAATTTGTATCCCAACCTAATCCCTGCACAAGTCGAGAAGTTTGGTAGGGTTGGAAACAACAATTCGAATTTACAAAGGAGGGTGTTTTTTTGTGGAGTCTTGACATTAAATGACCACAAAGTTTGACTCCATGTTGTATATTCATTGACGTCAAAGATAATACAATCCTCAAGAGATTATGTTAAGAAAATAACATTATTTCTTTATTTTATATAGTCTAAACAATATATACCTAAATGTATATATATGTTCTTACAATGGCGATAGATTCTTTTTTTTTGGTAGCGTCTAGTATAGTGTTCAGTGCAACTTAGAGAAATGGTATTCACATGACTTAAAGACCTACTAGTAGATAATAGAATACATTCATTCATTCATCCACGTATCTTGCTGTTCAGTGATACAAGACGACCATTGCATGTGATTGTAAATAACTTCCATTAAATCTTGTAATAATTATTATTTTTTTTAGTTTTATGTACACATATTTTATCTAGAGTTGATAAGCTCGACTGTCAAGTGTTAAGATGCATGCTTTTATAACAAGACCACCATTTAATCACCGTTTCAAGGACATAATAAAAATGTGAATTGCCTTACAGGGAGATAAACGAAGCCTATCAGGCACTTGACTAAATAGTGTGTGGAACAAGCCGAACGCCAAAGAAAAGAAAAAAGCTAAATAATATATATACATTTTGAAGTCTACAACATCCTAGTCTTGAACGCTTACCCCAGCAGGCACACCACGTCGTATCGACGGGGATACAACGTGGAAACCACGAATTCTCGTGGTTTCCACGTTGATTCCTCGTCGATACGACGTCGTGTGCCCGCTGGGGTATTACCCTCTTGAGAATAGGATTCTTTTTTTCCCCTGTAATTTGTTCTATATGTTTTCATGGCCTGAAATATGCCTAGTCTACTTAGTTTTTGCCTTTAAAAATATACCAAGTCATTTCCTTATTTTTAAAATATATTTGGTAATACCAATACCAAATTATCATCGTACCAATTAATGAAGTTTGAGATTTCTATATCATGTAGAATATAGCCCTATCCTTACTAGGCGGGTCAATTTGACCCGTCCATGGTATATTTTTGATAATTACTTACTTGAAAACCACTTATCGGAATACTTTAAGCATTCAGATATGTTATCTACAATGGGCTTACTATATCTTTGTTGCCTGAATTCAATAGAATTATCCAATGCAAATGGTATTCATTGCACAGAGTTAGATTGGCTTCGGATGTTGTTTGTGTACAGGGGAGAGAATACATATGTGCTGCGCTCCATATTTGTCTCTCCTTGTTAAACATAATGATTTACCATTTACTTGAACAAAATGCATCGTCAGGAGGCTTACATTGGTGAACTCATGCACAATGCTGCCTACTTCAGTTACGGTATTCGTCAATAATTATTTATTGTGTTGCTGGATGCGTAAACATGATTGCAAGTAAGAGTGGTAGGGAGGAGGCTAATAGCAGGATCTGCACTGACAAATTCTTGCGCAATCTAGTCCTAAACTTTTTCTGTATATTTTTTTTACCTACCTATCTCTGTGAATGAAACTTAAATGAGAGTTTAATATTTCTAAGTTTTAAATTCTAATATTTTGAACACTAGTAGTATGCAACAAGAACATAGGCCTACAGTAGATATATCTAATAATAACTTAAAATAATTAAAATAAAAAAAATAGCACAGCACTGACTGAGTAGACAGCTGTACAAAATAATGATAAAACATGTTCAAAAACATTTCAATGGAAAGCTAAAGCTTTCATAGTTTAGAACATCATAAAATGTGATATATGTGTAACAGGGTGGGGGGTTGGGAGGGCGGTTATATTTTTTATTCATGGTTACTACTAATTAAAGAGGGTTGTGGGTAAAGGACAGCAATCATCTACTAAATACATCTAAACTAGGGCACGAGGAGACTTTGGGCTTCCGTGACACTTCCGTTGGGACAGAAGGATTATTACAATCTAAACAGACCAACAACACTGAACACTAAACATAAAACACTAAAATCATATTCAAATTACAAATTACTGTTTATTCATGGAAATTCACTTGTCCCATTAAAGGGAACATAAAAATCATAAAAAAAACAAATTAAACCCCAACAATAAACCTATACTATCTAACTCTAAACATACTGTAAACCCTCACAAATAATAACCAAACTTTAACTCCCTACTAAAAAAAACAAACTTCAACTCCCCACTAAAAACCAACATAGGCCGACATTACGACCTACAATATAATAGAATAGAAATAGAGAAATAAAAATAAACATTAGAACATGGTCATCTATATACATAAGCATAATATATATATACTATATACAGTAAATAAAAACTACATAGCATAGTCCCAACTATAACCAGTTCAAACATGAACCTATAACTCCTTGTACATCTTATAACATAATATGAACTATGACATAAGAATCAACCCAGCTCTAGTCAATGAAGACTAGAACAAGACAACACCGCTCTATACTCTATACCACAGAGTTAGGCCACTCACTGGTTAATACAAACCAGTTAAAACCAAGCATGAAATAAAAACATCTACCATAACTTATTCCCATGCCGGCCATTAAAGGCTACATTACATTAAAATAATAATATACATGAACTAAAAAGAAATATACATTTAAAAAGAAGAAGCCAACATGGCGGCTAATGTTCCTTCCCAAACCTCCAACTTAATCCATTCCCATCAATGCACTTGTCATAGACAAGTGGACAATATGCATAAAATAACAAAATTAAACATAGCATAAAATAAAATAAAAATTCTAAAAAGTAATTAAATCTCAACTCACGTCATATCCGAACAAGCCACACACAACTACGCCATATACTGACCACTGGTCATCCACAAAATGGGCCATTTCAGACGGAAGTGATTGATTAATTGCTCTATTTATAGCCCCTGATTGGACGTCTCTGATGACAACTTTAACTCTCGTTCTAACTAATTTCAAAAATGACTATTTCCTGTTGACTAAAGTGCTAATCCTTATTCTAAATCTCTAATTGCTAAATATCTACAAATTTACCTTATGTACAACCCTATATTAAATTAAACTACAATAAAAATTCTACCTATTACTTTAATTAAACTACACTAACGAAAACCCAATTTAAAATAATCAGAAAAAGAATTCCGAAAAATGACGCAAGGCCTAGCCGCTTAACCTCGTTTCAGGGCTTTTACAAAATACAAAACAATATTTACATACATCATTTTTATACCAAACAGTCCCCCAAGTCTATATCTATATTACAAATAATAAAATACATTTACATTAAAAGTCAATTACTTACATTCTCACAAATCATAACACGCTTAGAGCACAGAAACACATTCAAAACAGACCACTCATACAGCACAAAGCAATTAATCACACTTTTAATTTAAGTCACTGACCTACATTCATCTCCTAACTTTCTTTTTGCGACCCTGCAAAACAAACTATCATACAAAAAATACCCCTCTGGCCCTAGATCAATACAAAAAGTTACCCATTGGGACATACATAAAAAGCATGCAGCCTAAAGATAGGTGGAAAATGTGAAAGTCTCACTGGGACAAAAAATGCTGTACCTATTCTTAAAACATCTGACATCAAAGTCACACTGAGATATACGTAGTGTCCAAGTACACCAAAAAGGAAAAATCTACGCACACTATACAAAAGGGTCAACATGTCATAAAATGGGTAATAAAGGTATACAAAAAGTAAATTTATCATTTTCATAAAAACATAACAAAAGGAAAGAAAATGGTTAAAAATAAAAAGTAAACATAAGTGTAATGAGAAAAGAGCAGAGTCCTCTCCTGGTACAGCTTGACGTCTTGTTTGGCACACTAATTTCACATTAGCTATAGGGTCCACCGAAACCGTTTCTTTAACCACTTTCAAGCAATGTAACGGTGCCGCCTGAACCATTCCTTTATTTACTACCGGTCCTGTTGGCACAACTACTTTAAACATGACTGACTGGGGTCTAACAGTTTGGGTATCCCCAACTTCTGGTAGTACACTGGCAGTTTGGTTGGTAAATAGGCTCTCCGTCACTGTGCTGACCATGGAGCCTGTGTCAATCGTGGCCTCACAACATAGCCCATTAAGGCTGACATTTGCGGCAGGGCGGGTGCCTATTATCTGGCTCAACAGAGTGGAATCCTCATCTTTGCGATGAATCGCGCCATTCGCTCCGACAGTTGACTGCCTCCCTTTCAGGCACTCTCCAGCAAGGTGGTCGGGGCTGCCACAGTTATCACAGTATCCAGCATGATAACCGTAGTGGTCTGGTTCACCTGAACGCTGTGGGTATGGATGAGAATCAGGGCTTTGTTGTGAAAGCTGCAGATACTCTATTGTTGATAACTCACCCACCTGTTTGGCCAGTGCCAACACCAATTTTTCCAACTCTGGGCCCGGCTGTTTTGGCTCAACAGTCGTAGCTACAGAGCAGGGCCCTCGAGAGAAAAAAAAGATGCCGGTACGAGTTCTTTGGTGCCCCCCCCCCCGGCCAAACACCTTTTTTTTTCTAACACTAGTCATATCTATATGATTTATTTGTATTACATACGTTTGAAAAATCAGGATTCTTATCAAAAGGTCTGTGGATCATTTTGTGAAACTGTCATAAGTGTAACCATTTACCATTTGAGTGTAACCATTTCAATCATAGCCATACAGGTCTATTACAAAAATACATTAATCAAATATTCTTAGTTAAATTGTTGTAGATCTAATTGGTCCTCCGCTTCAGTATTGATCAGAATTGATATAATTATTTACAAACATATACCCAAATCATTCATCTTTTGAATGCTTACTGTTTGGTGAAAAGAAATAGTCAACAGAAAATACATCAAAAGGCCTACATGAATGATAAGAAAGAGAAGAAAAAGACTAGTTTTATTAAAACAGGGCTAACTTAAATTGCGTGCCTTTTTCTTGGCAAAACTACGAATTATTGTGTCAAAGTTTAATGTCTTGCAATGCCAGACTCAATACTGAGCCTAGCCAAGTTGTGCAGGCGATCCTGACTCATGGTGGACCTAAGGCAATTTTTGATGAGCTTAAGTTTACTGAAGCTCCTCTCTGCTAATGCTACTGGACTAGTGTTGTAAGAAACATCCTCGAACTGACACTTAAGTTATGAAAAATATTTTCTAATTTGGAATTTGCCAAAACATTTAACATTTCCAATGCACCCAACTGTTCTTTACCAACATTTGCATTGTGAACCATTGTTAGGTGAATTATTTCCCGAAGAAAGTCTTCACAACTTATGATATTATAATAAGCTTACTTTTCTGCTAACTTAGTAGCTTTATACTTCAAGTCTTCTTCTGACATCTTTTGGCAGTTCCAAAGAAAGCTGAATGTGTTAGAAATATCTTTGACTGAATTGAACCGAACTGTAAACTGTAAGTTCTCCAATACCACTATGTTATTATCCAATACAACATAAAATAGTGTGTTTTCGAAAGTGGGCTTCCTCATGGCATTCTTTTGTTTCGTTCATCTCAGTCACATTTTCATCAGGTGTATATATCCTCGTCATGGAATCTTGTTTTTTTTACTGGCAGTTGTATTGCTGTTCCTAAACTATTGTACTTCTATCTGCAGGTGGGATTTAACAAGCTTAGCTTCATTCCACATTGCTTTCCAACTGTTTCGCAAAGCCCCTAGTTGTGCATATTATAAGCTTTCTATGTTTGCAACTTCCATATCTATAGTCGCATCACAAGCTTAAATGACTTTGTTGCAGAAGCCAAAAGAGATTAGTATACTGTGCCAAACGATTGACATTATAATGCAAGTAAAAGAACCTACATAACATATACATTTCATGAATTTCGTTTCTGGTTTTCGGAGTAAGATTCAGCTTTAACAGGTCTTCCATAGCCAACTCAACCCCTGGTCGATGAGCTACAAATTGTTTTACATTTTCAATTCCATCTGACCATATTGTGCTAGAAATGCCATGAAGCTTTGACAGTATTTTCCATCTCTTGAGGCTGCAACTGAATAATGTGTATTTACATTTGTTTAAAATTATGATTACTTCAAACTCCCCTCGTGGCTACCGCACAGGAGATCATTAATTAAAGTGTAAAAGAATCGACTAACTAGCTTTGACTGCCGTACTAGTATGCAGCGACATAGAGTATGTAGGCCTAGTCTACTAAGCTAACAGGGAGAACTGTAAGCCTTTAAGGCTCATAGGTCTATATCTGTAATCGTCCTGGAGAAAAATAATAAAAAAGATATAAGAAGATAAGATAAGAATGGGCATTTCCTATAGTGCTTCTATCCATGCTATTAAATTAGCATCTTTATTGCGCTCTGGGTTTGATTTGCAGTGGCAGATGTATTAGCCAAAGAGAAAGGTCTTCAAATTCTTTTTAAAAGATTCTCTTTGTCCCAGATTCTCTCAGTGTCTGAGACAGTGCCGTTGCAAGGGATTTGTGGGCCCGGGGGGCTTGGCCTCTTTAGGGGCCCCTGCATTTTGACATTCGACATTATGACATAAGAAAAAAACAATTTGGACACTCCTTTGGGGCCCCCCTCAAGTAGGGGCCCGGGCGGATTTATTAATTTGGACCCCCCCCTCCCCCTCCCTTAGCTACGCCACCGGTCTGAGGTAAATTGTTCCATATAGAAGACACAACTGATTCAAATGAGCGCACTTCCAGGTACTTGGACATAATTTTGTGCGCTATTCGCTTTATCACCGGGAGCCAGTGGAGATCCCTCAGTGTCGGGGAGATATGATCTTGCCTCCTCACCCCCGAAACAATGCGCGCCGCGGTGTTCTGCACTCTCTGTAATCTCTGCAGTTGGTTCTGGGGCTAACCCCACATGCAACTATTGCTGTGATCCAACCTTGACTGGATAAGAGTGACTGCTACGGCGTTGGCCGTCCTTCAATTGAGTTGAGGTCGCAGCTGACCCAGGGTGCGTAGATGAGACGAACAAGCTTTAACACAGCACTGTTATGTGGAATCATTGATATTTTATTATCAATAAAAAGGCCAAGGTCTCTAACCGTGTTGGACAACGTTATCTCGGAAGCCCCAACCTTGATTGTAGTAATAGCTATTTTCCGAAGACTGACATCAGAACCACAGATAATTGCCTTTGTCTTGTCATCATTTAATTTAAGTTGTTAGCAGCCATTCATGCCTTAGCTATTTGACAGCACTCCTCCACATTACCAACAACAGCAGCGCAGGCAGACGAATCAGGACGAAAACTAAGATCCTAAATGCTATCGGAAATAATTGGGCCCTATATTACAACTTAAGGATTTCATTGCATATTTAACAAAATGTTCAAGTACACATTCAAATAATATCAAAATTAAGGGCCCCCAGCGCCACGTGAGATTGTAGAAGGTTTTGGGACATCTCCTCTTAGCTTAATAGCAATAATTAAAAAATACTTGCGTAATTGCCAATTTCATTTAAAATTTTAATATTCATGGGCTTCATGGGCCCACCTAAACTTTCGTGGGCCCCGGTACGGCGTACCGGCTGTACCCCCCTCTCGTGGGGCCTGCTACAGAGTGCATCAAGTGGACGTCACATTCGTCCTCGGACCAGCGTATAGCCGTATCCCGCAGGTCTAGGAAGGAGGTCCTAGGGTATTTATGGATCTCCTCTCGCAGGTACTTCCTCAAGAGGGGGTCCAGCAAGTTTTCTGCAAAGTGGTCCCTCAAGATTACGGCATCTGTGAGGGCCACTGAGAGACAGGTTTGTCACGCTAACAGGGCATCAAATGCAGCCTGCAAGCGGTGAGAGTAAGCTCTCACAGTCTCTGAGACATGTTGATGGACTGTGAGAAACAGGCCCATTAATTTGGGGATACTACGTTTCTCCCCGTAGACGGACTGTAACACCCTGATCAGCTCTTCAGGGTTGGACCTCACCTCCGGTGGGTGGCACCTACACTCTGCCCTCACTGAGTTCATAGTTTAGAACATCATAAAATGTGATATATGTATATATATATATATATATATATATATATATATATATATATATATATATATATATATATATATATATAGGTCTACATATAGATCTGACATTTAATAGAAAATATCTCAAAAGTCAATGTAAGTGTAATTTAAAAATATGTTGATTCTATATAACTGTCATTAGAAATGTTAACTTATGTAGGCCTAACTCTCACCTTTTCCCTCCTCTAACACACGAAAACAGTAAGTGGTTTTGGAAATATCAGGAAGAATGAGGGCATATGTACCGGTGGTTGTGCTAATAGTGTTGTATAGTTGTATTGTTTGTGCCTTAAGTCGATGTTCGATTATTTGTAAGCTCATACGCACAGATGTAGATGACAAAGTGGTATAGTCTTTTGGGTTGCCAGTCCTAAGGTGTCTGGTTCGAATCCAAGTCTATGCAGCCCCAATGTGTACTTAATTTTAGTTACCAAACAATATTTTCCCTTTTAAGCACTATCCCCCCCCCCCCATCAATACCTCTCCCTACGCTGCACTATTTACACCCCCTCCCAACTTTCATCTATAAAAATAAAAAAAAACTAATCCGGCCTGATATAATGATGTCTACATTACCGTGTGTTTATGGAAAGCCTGTACATTACGTTTTTTTTTTTTATTGCAATCGATCTTTACTTGATATCCTGTTTGTTTTTACACTCTTAACCCCATGGCTAGACCTACCCCCCAACCCTACAATGTGAACATTGTGAAAGCAATATGTATTACACTGATCATAGATATGCACCGGGGCTATCTAATTACTAGGATACTGCTTATATTCATCTACTGCCAAACAATGTTTCTTCTAATCCGAGTTATAAAAACATGAATATAGAGCTCAATTTCTATTCAATGAATTCTCTACATTTTATACAAATATTCATTAACTTCACATTTGTTACTTTTAGGTAGCCAGCAATATATTCATTAACTTCACATTTGTTACTTTTAGGTAGCCAGCAATATATTCATAAACTACACATTTATTACTTTTAGGTAGCCAGCAATATATTCATTTACTTCACATTTGTTACTTTTAGGTAGCCAGCAATATATTCATTAACTTCACTTTTGTTACTTTTGGGTAACCAGCAATATATTCATTAACTTCACATTTGTTACTTTTAGGTAGCCAGCAATATATTCATTAACTTCACTTTTGTTACTTTTAGGTAGCCAGCAATATATTCATTAACTTCACTTTGGTTACTTTTAGGTAGCCAGTAATATATTCATTAACTTCAAATTTGTTACTTTTAGGTAGCCAGCAATATATTCATTAACTTCACATTTGTTACTTTTAGGTAGCCAGCCATATATTCATTAACTTCAAATTTGTTACTTTTAGGTAGCCAGCAATATATTCATTAACTTCACATTTGTTACTTTTAGGTAGCCAGCAATATATTCATTAACTTCACTTTTGTTACTTT
This sequence comes from Anisus vortex, assembly GCA_949126835.1. Classification (NCBI taxonomy): domain Eukaryota; kingdom Metazoa; phylum Mollusca; class Gastropoda; family Planorbidae; genus Anisus; species Anisus vortex. The sequence goes on from OX421494.1 coordinate 17,747,104, forward strand.
TGGGTAGCCAGCAATATATTCATTAACTTCACATTTGTTACTTTTAGGTAGCCAGCAATATATTCATTAACTTCACTTTTGTTACTTTTAGGTAGCCAGCAATATATTTATTAACTTCACTTTTGTTACTTTTAGGTAGCCAGCAATATATTTATTAACTTCACATTTGTTACTTTTAGGTAGCCAGCAATATATTCATTAACTTCACTTTTGTTAATTTTAGGTAGGCATCAATATATTCATTAACTTCACATTTGTTACTTTTAGGTAGCCAGCAATATATTCATTAACTTCACTTTTGTTACTTTTAGGTAGCCAGCAATATATTCATTAACTTTACTTTTGTTACTTTTAGGTAGCCAGCCATATATTCATTAACTTCAAATTTGTTACTTTTAGGTAGCCAGCAATATATTCATTAACTTTACTTTTGTTACTTTTAGGTAGCCAGCCATATATTCATTAACTTCACATTGGTTACTTTTAGTTAGCCAGCAATATATTCATTAACTTCACTTTGGTTACTTTTGGGTAGCCAGCAATATATTCATTAACTTCAAATTTGTTACTTTTTTGTAGCCAGCAATATATTCATTAACTTCACTTTTGTTACTTTTAGTTTTAGGTAGCCAGCAATATATTTGCAAAGCTAACTAACCCACTTCCTGTCATCCTATCAAGCTGTAAAGGCACATAACCTAGACTCGAGGATGAGGACAAACACATTCATCAAATTATTCAGCCCCACACCCATGCCGAATAAGTCAATTTTTATTGTTTTTAAGGGGAAATAGCAACAACAAAAAATAGTTTTGCAAATGATTCAAAAGTTTAGACCAGAAAACAAAAAGGCAAAAACATAACACTAGTTATTAGGATTTATTTTAATAGTTAATACCATGATTGAAACAGCCAACTACCATTTTTATTAATGTTATGTTTTAGATGTAGATTTGTTACTATTGTTGGTTAATTAAACTTTGTCCTATTTCTAGTATTTTTGAGTTACGCTACTTCAAATTTCTATCATGATATCAAACCACTAAACTTGACAAAGCCACTAATATTTATAAATACTGACCATTTTGTAAAAGACCTAAAAAGGAAACAAATAATCAGGAATTGTGCAGCTATGGGACAAGTGGTTTCAGAAATGAAACTTTACATAATCAAAATGACCTAAAATTGCTAAAACATTACACCCTAAATCATTTTTTCAACTCTTTTTTTGTAAAAAAGGAAGGAACATAAAAATATATTGTTACATAAATAATTTCTTTTTATTGTTACAAGTCTAAAACAGAAATATTTGATTCAATAATTGCTTTTGGTATTATGTTGGCATACATCTCTTCAATGCAATGATTTTAGTCAGCAGGGTTTGAAAACTGAGTTGTTTAACAATTTGTTTACAGATGATTGGTTAATAGCATAACTTGTACAGTAATATATAATGATCTCAAGATGTAACAACTATTTATCTTTTCCCTCTTTACATTAATATTTCCATGCACATAAACATATATAAATGTTTGCATAATATCAAGGATGACATTAAAATTTTAAAATGTTTAGAAAACAATACATTAAAAAACATTCAGTAAGCTTAACTCTAAAAAGTTAACAATTTAATAAGTGCTACATTCGTAAACAATGAACTTGATATAATGTCCACTCAGCTATTAAACAATATTTGTGTTAAGTTCCAATAACTCAGTAGAATCTCTCTATGTAAACTCTCTATTGTTGAATTAAGAATTATTTCAGACCAAGAAATTGTTGAAACCAAAAACTAAATTTAAAACAGAGATGAAGTAATAATAAAGTCTAATACATTTTGAATAAATGTAAAGTTACTGCACAGGGCAACAAAGTGAATGAGAAAAATAAAAAATGTAGATGAAATCACAGGAATGTTTAAAGAGAATAATATACAGGCACTGGAGGTTTACCACACACACAAGTCACACAAGTATAGAGCATAAAAACATTCTTAATAACAACAATCATTACTGGATTTGATTTACAGAGGTGAAAAAATCATTCAAGTATTTACAATCAAGTATTCTAAATGTGCAAGCCATACCCAGGTATCACAAACATTCATCAGAGCTTTTGTAAGTGCATAATTAATTTAAAGGTAGTACATAAACAGTGAGAAGACTTTTGTTTTTTCTGGCTGTCTTGTGCAAAAGCCTTGAAGGGGTTATTGCTCTTTGCCAAGTTCATTTTTTCATTGAATCATATCTGTTCAAACAAAAGTTTTTTTAAGATCCAGTGCAGTATATTAGATATCTCGTTATTTACAACAAGTATAATTTATGTAAGTAATTAGAATATGTATCTGATTATTGGCTTTAAAGCTTAAATACAATAATGCCTTTACATTTAACACAAGTACAACTCATAAGTAATCATTTAATCATCAACCTAGAGCTTCTCTAAATGTTTAAAACTGATTTCAAATATGTGAAATCAATTAGTTGGTATTAATATATTTTAATAATGTGTTCTTTTAGTTGAATGATTCTTGTCTCATGATTTTGAAATATAGAATATTGCCTATTTTCAGATAAAACAATCAAATAATTAAATTACAAGATACTTACAGGTCTTTTTGGTTGTCATGTAACTCTTGTATCTGAAATTGATGATAGGAAAAATATTTAGTTTGAACAAATCATCCACATCCACTGTGTTGCATTGTGACTAAAAGCAAAGCTTATAGAGCTATTTGTTATCAAGGCCAAAAAACTTACCTGTCATACAGTATGGAGACCAGTATGATCAATATAAGACAGCAGACAAAGAGGAATATAGCCAGAGCTACCAGCACCCACCACAGGTCTCTCCATTTTACATTTTTCTCAGATGACTGAGATGGGTAGCATTGCTAGACAAGAGACACCAAGGTCACATAGAGCTACAGTTACATCTATAATGTTCAATCTAAACTATATTATATATAATTAGTTTTAAAAAAATCAAATCAAAATGCAAGACTAGACTAGATACAAACCACGCAAAGCAAAGTGTAAACATTAATCCTCTTTATAGTTAACTGCAAAGACTATAATAAGATGGACTAAAAAAAAAAGTAAAGTATCCCGTCGGACCAAATTGATCCATAGGGCCGGTGAAGCAGCGTTCACCAGTTTCTGTGGCCATGGAATACTAGGTGATTGTGTGACCAGCACTATGCACAGCCGCCTTTACTTTACCCCAACTAAGGTCAGGTACCCATCAGAACTGGGTAGACCCAGGGACATCCTCAAATCCTGGGAAAAAATCCTAGCCTGCACCAGGATTCGAACCCAGGATCCCTGGATTGCCAGTCGAACGGCAGCTACCGTGCCCCATAATAAGATGGACTGCTTGCTATATTTTTAGAGCTTATATGTTCTTTTTTGGAGTGCATCCAATAACGCTGTCTTCAATTACTTCTATGTTCCTATGTTTGCCTAAATGTTTCCGCTACATACAACTTTCGATTTTAATTTTTCATTGACAAAATCATAGCAATTAAATAAAATGGATGTGCACAGTACAAAATGGAATCAGGAATTCTGAAAAGAAGTCATTCGGGTCATCAAATAGCAGAAATATTAAAGCAAGTGGTCCATCTTATTATGTATCTGTAACACATAAGAAAATACAACTAGAAAATACCATCTGAATTATTTTGTTATTAATCCCATTCAACATAATTGAATGGAATTATTAAGAGAAAAATCACAGCAGCCCGACACATTGTATTGAAAAGTAAACATGAAAAAATACACATTTTGTTTTTAATCAATTAATTACCCCTCTATCAACTGTCCTGTAAATTGATTGACCCCAGACATTCTTGAATTTACTGTCATCCAAAAGGTCTTGAATTTCGTTTAAATTCAGGATAGAGTTTGAGTTTGAATCCTTCCTGACGACCAGGAAACATACATCAGTCCTGTGAAGAGAAAATTATGTTGAAAGATCAATAAGAAGTTGGTCATGTGTCATGTAATTTGTTTGGACTTGGAAAATATTGCCAACATTTTGACTGTAAATAACAGCAGGTAAAAGAAAATCAGTTGAACCAAAGTAGTCCAAGAATTCATTTGAACAATGAGTTTAGTTTAACAGAGAACTGAAAATGAAAAGAAGAACAAAGTACTGTGAATGAAAACTTGCTATTCCATATAGAGATGCTGGGCAAGTTATAATTTAAGTATAAGTAGTAATCATTTCACTTTTAAAAACTTAATGCTTTGTTTAGCCAGACCTGCCTACTTTAAAATTTAAAAATTAGTAATAAGAAGAACAAAATTGTGTAATTCTGCAACAAAAACTTTGTAATCGCAAATGTTCATTTAAATAGCTCTGTAATAAACCTTTACTTATGGTACCATATATTTTAACCGCTTCATATATAGGCCTATTATATGCATATGCCTATATTTACTTTTTCTGTGCCAGGGGTGATTCCGCAATTGTGCCATGCCATTTTCAGGCCATTGGGATTATTTTTGGGTGCTCTAATTTATTTATGCATTTCAATCATTTATCTAGCAAAATTTAAAGGGAATAACAATAAGTAGAAGAAGAAACAATTTAACAATAAAAATTACAATTTCATTTGTACCATTATGAGATCTAATTTTTGTTACAAAAATAAAAGAGAGCACTAAAACTGATCTTATCAGACTATTATATAGTCTGTGTTTGCTAGTATCCTATCCTGCTAGAAACCTCTGCAAGTATTGTCTATTTATGATCAGAAAATTTAAAATAAACTACAGAAATCAAATTGCAGACATATCGTAGGTTGGCACAGAAAGAGTTGACTATATAGGCTACATTGATTAAATATAGATCTATAACGCTATAGTATTTTGTCTCAAGGTGTTAATGTTACTCAATGCTTAGTTTCATAAAAATTATTGCAATTTTATTTCCAAATACTATACCCTACAGTTAAGTTATAGTTGTATTCCTCTGTGATGACAAATTCTATTTATCCCCCAAGTGGCGTTTTAACATTTTCATAGATTATTGAGGAAGCAATTTTTTTCTGTCCCTAATGGGACATTTTACAATTTTAATTGTAAAAAATGTAATGCATTGTCACATTCCACTTTCACATCTGGATTTAAATTTGAAATAAAAAATATTTTTATATGCACACTAAAAGTTGGATGAGATTGTCAAGGAATTATCAAATTTCTGTCTGTAAACAGGGAAAAAAATGTCAATACAAGAGTTTATTGTCAACAATAGTTAATAATTTTTTTCTCAAATTCACAATTTCATAATCGGGCTAAAATTGTGTAACTTAATGAACTTTTTGTAAAAGTAGGCAGGTCTGTCAATTGCCTATAGAGGAGCTCAAGTAGATTCAACATGGGGAAAAATAAAATACTAGCAGGTATGTGCCCGGTCCTCCGAACCGGCTAAAAGTACAACTACAAAGTTCTTATTTCGAATACGACACGAATTTAAACGTGAAGGAATTTTGTTATTTACCCGCTACAATTTTAAAATCGCCCGCTATAAATTACGACGCAAATTAAAACGTGAATATATTTTTTTCTATTCATTCATAAAGTACATTAGCAAACATTGCAGCAATAATACGCAAAATTTGATGACGTCATAAGAAAAAGCCAGCCAACTTTTCCTGCGCAACCTCGCCGCACCTTTTTTTCTCATTTATTTTGAGCGCGATCGATCGAATAATGATAAAATATTGTACCGGCATATTCAACGTAAAACCAACATTTGTCTTTTTATTCGCGCTTTTTAACCAAACTGATCACTGCGGTTATTTATTATTTTGTAAAACCTTGACAGTGTCCAACCGCAGTAAAAAAATGCATATTTGTAGGCCTACCAATTTTTACGACTTTCTGTCCAGTAATAAAAAAGATTATGGGGCATGCACATACCCATATACCCACATATATACATACACCTTTTGAGATTTATATATATTTATGATTAGGCCCAATGAACTAAATACCCAGCCTCTGTGGCGTATTGTTGTAATCTAATTTTAGCTACATCTCTCATGTATATTAGAACAAAAAAATTGATGTAACAAGTAGAAATATATAAAAAAAACTGGACACAAATGTTTGGGAAATGCAGAATAAAGCAAGCAAAGACAGAGATAATAAAAATATTCACACAAAAAAAAAGTTTAATGTGTATTTAATTATTGGTGATACAAATCTGTGAATCAGTCAATATTTTACGGTAGATCCCACTCACCTGTCAGGAACAGAACTGATGTCAGAGTGACTTCCTGCTGCTTGAATGTAGGAAAAGAAATAAGCTGAGGAAACATTATTCAATTTTCTGAAATAAAAATATTTTAAAAAGTCATTTATTTGTTTAAACTGATAAAATATGCAAAGAAAAATTACTGAATAACAAGTTCTTGTATTAACTAAAGCTTAACCTTTTTAATTATTAGCATTATCTAACAAAACTTTAACTGTATTGTAATATACTGTAAATAAAAGTTGACTGACTCAATAAGTGGCTTGGATTGGGCAAATCCTTCAGAAGGCTGAAGGTTTAAGATCAATTTTAAAGCTTGTCTTTCATCATAGATAAATATCTGTAAGTAAACAAAGGCAATGTAAATTTCTGGTTAAATTGTCTCACTAATGCAACAAGCTATAAAATATGGCCATAGTCTGGCTAAACAGCATAACTTATAAATAAAAGATCATGCAATACTTTATCACACAATACAGTTTAATATCAATTTCACTTAAATCCATTTGACCTTCGTAGGTAATACAACGATCAGGACTAAGTTCATTTAAAATATAACATTAGTGTTTTATTAATTAAATTAATCAATTACAGCTTGACAATACTAGCATAGGCTTTTAAGAGAAATTTTACAGTACAAAGAAGGTGAAACAACTATAAGGTACACGACAATGAATTTGATTGTGTGCATAATAGAAAAAATAATGAAAAATTTAGTAATTGTAATTGTATGCAAATTTTATACAAGTATTGAATTCATAAAGTATATCCAAAAACTATCATAAAAACTGTCAATCAACTATGCGGTGTGTAAAGAAAAAAGAATTCTAATTTCAAAAAATATCTCAATAAATATTTTTTTCTGTTGTATAAATGATATCCTAATGAAAAGAGGAACTCACATTGACAGTCTGTTTGTCAGATATGGAACTGTTGTTTGGATCAAAAGCCACTACAGTAATTTCAAAGTGACCTCCAGTGTAATCTGCATAGTTTGCATAGGCAGGGTAAATAGCTTTCTTGTCGCTCCGCAGTATGAAGGCCCCCGTCACAGGCCTAGCGGGCGAGCCATCTTCAGGGTAGAAAACAGAGCTTTCAATGCGGTACCAAATCTCATTGTTGCCATCTCCGTCTGGATCAACAGCACCCATTTGTAGAACTGGACCTGCCTTTGGCTCATTGTCAACAGCTGGAAGATATCAACCCAATAGTGTATTCAGTATGTTAACTACTTAAGTAAAGAATCCTACTTTTGTTTGTGTTACGTATGTCGGTCATAGATGAATGACGTACTAAGGCATTGACCTATCAACAAGTGCGTATTAGAGTCCAAGGTTTGACCTTTGTGCCCTGAGGGCAGTTTAAATAAAATAATTCGTCCAACCCCGTGGAAATTGAAGGTTAATAGTCTGGATGGCAGTATTCTATAGAGCAGGAGATTAAAATGCGTATTAGGACCCTGTAGAATCTTCGATAATAGTTTTCTTTGTAAAGTCCCTACCTCCTTAAAGTTAGTTCAGTTTGAAAGTTTGTAGAGAGAAGTCGCTATATTGATAATTGCATATTTTATGCCATTTAATGAAACACTTATATGTTGCCATCAGTTGATGCATTTATTTAAAGTTTATATTGAGTCTACAATTTAAATAAAATTGTTTATTCAACAACTGGAGTTGTTTGATCTATCATTGTTGAGAAAGGTGTTGAAGATAATTATACCGAATATAACTACATTACTGCATAGACCTGTCAGTCAAGGAACCCCTAGCTTGGACTTCAGATCAGCAGAATCTAGAGACTTCTAATAAAGATACAACTATACATTGAATCCGATTTAACGAGTCGTAATAATAGTCATCATAGTGACAGTCCATAACATTTGTAAGTTTATGTTAAATATTTATGTGGGTTTTATATGTATATTGCATAAATAGATGCATAGTTAAGTAATGATAAACAATATTTTGAATGTGTTCACCTTTTATATGTGTTTTTTTTGTGTCAGTTTTCTTACCATTTAAACTCTCAACATGATTGCTACATTTTGCAATGACAAATGTTCATTGATTCATTTATTTTAGGGAAATAGGAATATGATTTCTGGTATACATAAAAAGCCATTAGAAGAGATTGAGACCTAATGAATATGTAGCACTATTCCCTAGACAGATTTAGGAAATTTGCTTTAGGGGTTGTCTTTGTCACATTGATGAAAAAATGAACTCTAACTTCTATATGCAAATCATGCAAGTTAAATTTAGCATTTACACTAAAATGATAGAAAGAAACACATTCAGAATGACACTGTTACACCAAAGATAATAGAACAACAATTGTTGACAACTTTGTCAATACAAATTATAAATATCATTTAAGAATTTCAATCGTAATTTCAGAAAAATAAAAAAATAATATAAATAACATCTAGCAAAATATGTTCAATCTTACCACCATAAGCATTAGGACTGGCAAATTTGGGTCCATTATCATTTAAATCTTGAATCTGTATGTTTACGTAAGCTACATTCTCCAAAGAATCATTCACTCTGCTCATGTTAAATGATCTCTTTCTGCGACCTTGAGCAGGATAATTTGAAACAACTTCTATACAAAGGTTGAATTCCTTGTCTTGTTCATAATCAATCATCTTTCTGGTAATGAGCATTCCAGAACTGTCAACTGTTACTCCAGAAATGTTGTTTTGTTGAGCACCTATACAAGAATACGATAGTAACTTATTAACTTTCCATTAACTAAGCTCCAAGCCTTTAAAACAGTTAACACATTTCATGAGCAAATAATGTTGTAATTTAGAGAATCGGTTGATCACCAGTGATATGTACTTACAGTATTCATTGCTGTTATAGAGTCTATATAAAATAGTATTAGCTCCAGGAACATCTGGATTACATGCCTTTAAGGCATAAATAGACACATTAGCTGGTGTGTTTTCTGTCAGACTTACAACTAGGGGTCGATCAATCTGTGAATGTAGAGCAATATAGGTCCTATTTAAATACACACAAACCACACACACAAGGCCACAAGCATTTGTAATAATAAGTGAACGTATTTTCTCAAAGTCTTTTTTTATTAAAAAATTGAAAGATTTCTGAAAATGGTATTGAGACAAAATAAAGTAAAAGAATTCATTTTGGCTACTGGCTACTGTATTACTTTAGAATGATTTTTTTTTACAAATTTACCTGATACATTAACTCACTTAAGTATGCAAAAGAATAAAATTACAACCAAAATTTTTTCAAATACAAAAACAATGCAAGAAACAAAAAACCTAAACAACTCAACATGTTTTTTTTAAACTACTACATGTTAATAATAATCAATATGTAAATGTCCATGGTAAACCAGTCTTACACTTGTAAGTACATATTAATACAATTTTACAATAGAGCTAATGTGAACAATAGACTCTTACCTTTACACATCCTGCATACGTATTAGGATTCAGGAAAGAAGGTTCATTATCCTTCAGATCTGTAAGTGTAACAAACAGCTGGCGACCTGTTCTATAAGGTGTTCCATTATAGACGTCTACAGCGTACACCAGTAGCTATACATAAACACCCTTAATTAGCACTCTAGAATCATAGCAACATTTTTATTCAGATTTTCAACAAAGTAGGCCTATATTTCTCTTGACATTTTAAATAATATAAATACAGTGGGCAAAAACAACTGTTTTCAATATTAAAAATATTATTTGATAATTTTATTTTATTACAAAGCGATTGTGTTCTAAATGAATTCAATGAACATTTATTTCTCTAGAAATTGTCAAATTTAGTATTAAAAAATGAGACTAAGCTAAAAGATTCAGAGGAAGTGCACTTTTAACTTACACTATAAGTCTCTTGTACTTCTCTATCCAGTCTGTCAACTATGGTGATCTCTCCAGTAACATTGTTAATTCTAAAACTGCTGGCATAAGGATATAATTGTGACAACTCATAGGTGATCACATTGCCACGGCGAGGAATCACTTCAAAGATTATTGTATTGTTATGAATATTCAAAACATAATTTGGGGTTTCCTAAAATGTAAAAAGAAAAGTAATATACAAATGTAAGTATAAATTGAGTCAGTATAACACAATATATTGTTTTTTTATTGGATCAAAGCAAAAGGAGAATGAAAGTTCCGAAACATTTGCAAATTATTCAATCCATGTACTTTCAATAATGTTTATTTTAACTTTTGTTTGTGCAAAACATGACAAATTTATGACTGACCTCTGGGGCATATAAAACAAAACCAACTGGAGGATAGATCCATTTTGGGTTACCATCATCATTTTCTGTGCTCAAAACATAAATGTAAAGAGTCATTTGTCCACAGTTTGGTACATCTCCTCCGTCACAGCCACGAACAACCATGGTGTACTTGTTACCCCCATATCCCAATAGGGAATCAACAACATTTATTGTTCCAGTGTAGGGCGAAATAGAAAACAGCTGTGTTCCTGTAGAAGTGCACAATTAAGTATAATGTATCATGGTCAAGGTAGATTGGACACATGTTTACTTAGTCTGTTTAAGAATATCTAAGTTTTTTTTAGCTACCTATTAAACTATCTCCTACTGGTAGGAAGGAGTAAGATATTTGTCCATTGCGACCTTGATCTGCGTCAGTGGCTACAAGTGTTGCGATGCTTAAGCCTAGCTCAGCTGTTTCTGGTACTGACAGTGACCGATTGCTTTCTTTGAAAACTGGGGAGTTATTGTTTTCATCTAAAACATGGATTAAAAGCTGAAAAGAAAAATTCACCATTCGTAACTAACATTTCTTAGAGCCTTGGCTAATGAGTTACCTAAAATTTAAACCACATTACACCTGTTTGTTGGCAAGAAAACCAACATTTACATCACAGGTTCATTTTTCTATTTTAAAAAAATATTTTTAGAAATCATAGCAGAGGGAGAGAATTGTACGCACAACAGCACACTTACAGAGATTTCTAATATCATAAATATATCTAATTCTAGAAGATTAGGGTGAATATTATACACATATAACTTTGTAAGCCTTTAAGTGATGTGTATGTTAAAGACTAAAGCAAACAGTTATAGACATTTTCTTTTCAAAGGGTTCAGTTAAGAGAAACAAAATAGGTACAAACTATAAGAACCTCATAAGGTAAATGGAGTTCAAGGCACACATTGAGCTTGATCTCAACAGCATATAAGCCACATATTATGTACAGAGCTAACAGTGAACAGAGTAAAAATGCAAGGCACACATTGAGCTTGATCTCAACAGCATATAAGCCACATATTATGTACAGAGCTAACAGTGAACAGAGTAAAAATGCAAGGCACACATTGAGCTTGATCTCAACAGCATATAACTTAGCCACTTATCATGTACAGAGCTAACAGTGAACAGAGTAAAGTTGCAAGGCACACATTGAGCTTGATCTCAACAGCATATAAGCCACATATTATGTACAGAGCATACAGTGAACAGAGTAAAGTTGCAAGGCACACATTGAACTTAATATCTACAACATATAAGCCTATACATTTCTGTTTTCGTCCTTTGTTTTTAAAAGCCAGCCAATCAAAAGTACTGATTAAACTAAGGTCTCCCCCTCCCAATCACAATATGGAATCTTCCTACCATGTCAGGGGTAGTATGGAGATGACAGTTACACAGGAACCTTAGCCCAAAAGCACATTCAATCTGATATTTTTGTTTGGCTCTGAGAAATGTATTCAATTAAGACTGAACGGCTTTATGAAAAATTGTAAAATGATTAAACTGACCTTGGCACTATCATAGAGACGAGTGTTGGAATACTGAAGATAAGCATTGTCATTAACCAGAAGTGTGAGATCGTAAAGTCTGCGACGATTATAATCCAGTCTTTTACCAGAAGCCACTAAAACATGAGCTCTTCTGCTTGTCTGTGCCCCTGATGGTGTAGGCTGAGGATAAAAATTAAATATTTTGAAAATAGTGGTTTACTAAAAATTGACATTTGTAACAATGCCCAAACTTTGTAAAATAATTGGCTGCTTTGTGATATAAATATTTGGCAACAACATTCAGCTATGTGTCCCAACAAAAGCTTGATGATATAAAATATAAAATTCTCAATATAACAAATGAGGAGATAATCTAAATATTTCATTAATAGCCTCTTATAATCTTTTCTTTCAATTTAATTATCTTTGTTTTTTTTTCCTATTAAATTATTCAAGATTTCTATTAATTATTAATCTTATTCTACATGCAGTTCCATTAGCAGTTCCCGTTGACAAAATTTATTGCCCATATTTGGCTAATATTGTAATCTTCATTTTAAATATTTTAAAAAAAAAGTGATTTGACCAAAAAATATAGTAGAATGCTCTCATTAATAAGTTATAGCCACAAGAACCTAAATAAACAGTGTATTTTGATAAAGTGCTCCCTTGATGCTATCCAGTGATCATTGAATAAAGAAGCAAACAATTATCACGCACTGCCCAAATTTAAATTAAAACAGCAACATAAAAACAATTAAAAAATTTATTTTTTTTATAAATCCTTGATATCCATTTTTGTTATACGTTTGCCTTCCAAATGTTTTGCTCTTAATTACTCACAAAAAGAAAAAAAAACACAAAAAGATCTACTTTTAGAGATATTTAGATTATTATTTTTTACCTGTTAATCACAGCTATATATATATAGCATCAGTAGCAGAAATACACAGGTATGTCAGTCAAAAATGGTTTAAAAATGCATTCAATTAGGATTTAAACATGCTCACCATAAAATGTAATTTAAAAAAAAAACAGTTTTAACTTTTTTTGTGGATTAGGGTGAGAGATGTTGTTCAGCTCAGTAAATGAAATGAAAAGTTACAACAAAATTACTTCTTGGAAAAGTTGAAAATCTTCAGCATCCAAACCACTTGATATTTTGAATTCCAAAGGCCCATAGCTTTTGCTGTCAGCATCAGTGGCAAACACTGTTATAATGTCTGTAGGGTACAGTGCTGACTCATACACATAAGCTTCATAAAGACCCTTTAAAAAAAAAGTTACAGATTTTTTTTTACTTATTGTTATAAGACATTGTGATATCAAATAAAACAATCAACATGATTTTGTTTATATGCATGTTTATATGTGTGTATATATATATATACAATAAAAAAAAAAGTAAAAGGTATTTAGGCTATATATAAATGTTTATTTGCTATAGACATCTAGGCCATTTGACCAATTGTGATGCAACCTAACGTAATGGTACTGAAGTAGGCAAAAAAGATATTCAGTTTCAAGTGTTTAATAAAAGCTAATTTATTAATCTATACATTATTGAAAAGATCTCTTAAATCGATCAATTAGTTCAAAAGTTATTCAAAATTACATGAGCAAAGGTAAGGAAAGTAATTTTTAGAGAAAAATTAAAAATAAAACAGTACCGATTTTTAACAATTTAGCATTGCAACAGATAATTAAATATTACAATGAATAAATTTTTGAACCAATCTCCATGGCATTTAGCAAGCACACTCACGATCTTTCAATACACAAGCTGTTAAAGTTTTAATTATTTTTTTATTATATTTAGTTGTCTTTTGAACAACTTTATCTTTAGAGGACTTTGTGCTTGATTTTATAGAAAAGTGCTTAAAAACACATTTTTAAGTAATTTCTAAAAATAATTTTTGTTTGAAAATTTCACAGCTATAAGTTATTAAGACAATCAACATTACAAATTAATAATAATGACCTAGGACACTTTCTACATTATTTTGCATTAATTGAAAAATCAGTTTTACCAACTTCTGTACCGGTTGGTGGGGTAGCATTAAAAATCCTACTATGCAGAAGATTACTGCGTCCTAGGCTTATCTGTGATTTTAGTCTAATCTTGCATTTTGATTAGTGTTTTACATTATTTTATTTTACTGGTTTTCCTGGTTTGTTCAGGCAACCCATCATATGCCAGGTTGCTACATATTTTCTACATAAAACAAAAGGCAAGATCTTGTTTGTACAACAAATATTCTACACAAACAAAATTAAATAAGCTTATAAAAATTAAGATTTCCATCAAAATCATTTACATGCATTTTTTGTTTTAATTTTAGTTTTTCAGTCAAAACTTTTGAATGTACCCCCAAACTATTTATTAGCCTTGAGAAGATTTAGCCACACACAAAAGTAAAAGTTAATAAAAATGGATTTAAAAATGTGCATAATGAAAAACTGATTTTTAGGGTTTGTGTTGTGGCTGACAATTTGAAAGAATGTGTTGGTGTCATATGCAACTTGTCTATATACCAAACTTCAGCTGGTTAGGTTGACAGAAAGTGGCTGAATTAGAATTCTGAATCTTTTGCCAGCGAGTCACAAAATGTGCAAAGTTAATATACAATTTTTAAAAGCAATGTTGTTATAACTAAAATCATTGTGACAACTTACTGTTTGAAACAAAGGTCTATTGTCGTTGACATCAACAATGGATATAGTAACTGTACAGGTGGCGCTGTAGATACCAGAATAAGCTCCAACAACAACTCTATGTAAATGGTCAACCTCAGGATCTTTCTCAAAGTCTATTACTTGTTGCAGTATCACTCGCCCTAAACAAAAGATGAAAGCAAAGTGTAAGTGAAATAAGTCAAGTATCCATCTCAGATAATGTAGGTCCAAAGTTTCTAGTGAAGTGGCATTTACCAGTTTCTGTGGCCAGGGGGATTGTGTGGCCAGGACAAAGCCCAACTGCCATTACTTTCCCCCAACTAACTGTAATCATCAGAGCTGGGTAAACTTAAAAATATCCTCCAGGCCATAGAAACCTACCTGTTGTGAAAATGTTCATTTAAACCCTAGCCTTCAGAATGGTGATTCATAGGTGAGGGACTAATTGATCATAAGAATGATTAGTTCAATACAGAACTAACTGTTATGCAATGTTCACTTTGACTTTCACTCTCTCTCCCTCATGAAGCTGAGGAACATCTACTTAGTACCTAACACTGGACTATCAGATGAACACTTTTAATATTTATTATTTAAAGCCATGTTTGTTTCTCCCTTGAGTATGTTTGGCAGTGGTTGGTAGTAAAGATGTTCTTTATTTTTTTGAATTGGCAGCAACATAAAACCTTTTCTTGGTTTATACATTGGGTAATGGCATTAAGATCTACATGAATGATAAATACATGTTTTGCAAAATAATTTAAATGTAACTGGTTCTGACACATCTTTTTTTTCATGTACAAAGCAATCCATAAAATTTGATTGAACCATAAATGGTATTTGATAGCCTTAACCAATTATTAAATACATTGTTGCATTGACAAATTAGAAATAGTATTAGTATTTTCCTCTACTTTAGAGTTTATGAGAGCTATTCTTATAAGGAAACTCTGAGGCAAAATCTGTATAATTCAAGAGATCAACTTTTAGGTTTTCACTGAACACTAACAGTTGAGTGGATTCAAGAGATCAACTTTTAGGTTTTCACTGAACACTAACAGTTGAGTGGATTCAAGAGATCAACTTTTAGGTTTTCACTGAACACTAACAGTTGAGTGGATTCAAGAGATCAACTTTTAGGTTTTCACTGAACACTAACAGTTGAGTGGATTCAAGAGATCAACTTTTAGGTTTTCACTGAACACTAACAGTTGAGTGGATTCAAGAGATCAACTTTTAGGTTTTCACTGAACACTAACAGTTGAATGGATTCAAGAGATCAACTTTTAGGTTTTCACTGAACACTAACAGTTGAGTGGATTCAAGAGATCAACTTTTAGGTTTTCACTGAACACTAACAGTTGAGTGGATTCAAGAGATCAACTTTTAGGTTTTCACTGAACACTAACAGTTGAGTGGATTCAAGAGATCAACTTTTAGGTTTTCACTGAACACTAACAGTTGAGTGGATTCAAGAGATCAACTTTTAGGTTTTCACTGAACACTAACAGTTGAGTGGATTCAAGAGATCAACTTTTAGGTTTTCACTGAACACTAACAGTTGAGTGGATTCAAGAGATCAACTTTTAGGTTTTCACTGAACACTAACAGTTGAGTGGATTAAAGAGATCAACTTTTAGGTTTTCACTGAACACTAACAGTTGAGTGGATTCAAGAGATCAACTTTTAGGTTTTCACTGAACACTAACAGTTGAGTGGATTCAAGAGATCAACTTTTAGGTTTTCACTGAACACTAACAGTTGAGTGGATTCAAGAGATCAACTTTTAGGTTTTCACTGAACACTAACAGTTGAGTGGATTCAAGAGATCAACTTTTAGGTTTTCACTGAACACTAACAGTTGAGTGGATTCAAGAGATCAACTTTTAGGTTTTCACTGAACACTAACAGTTGAGTGGATTCAAGAGATCAACTTTTAGGTTTTCACTGAACACTAACAGTTGAGTGGATTCAAGAGATCAACTTTTAGGTTTTCACTGAACACTAACAGTTGAGTGGATGACACTTTAAACTTTAAATAGCTAAAGAACTCTAAGTCATGGTGATAATAAGGCAGAGTGTTTAGTTATTATTTCAAAGGTTCAAATCCCAGGAAATGCCTCTAAATACCTCCCAGGTCTTGTACACTGTACTAAAAAATTCTCTCCTTTATTATTCAGCATAATTAGGCGACCACAACTTAGTCAACACAAAAAGGAGGAAAACTTTTTTTTTAAATAACTGGCTCCCTTCCCATGTAAAAAAAACAACCCACATATTTTCAATCTGCTGTTGGATAAGTGCTTACGTTCATAGTCTACTTTAATTACCATTTTGAAAAATTTGATCTCATCTTGGGCTTAGTTTTCTAATTGCATAATTAATTAGCAGTTTCTTGTGAAATGAAAAGATGTGTAATAAAAAAAAAGAAATGAGGCAAACACAACAACACTGTCATTATATCATGGAATACATAATATACATACATATCATAAGCATACGTTTACAAAAATAGACAATATCTGGAAACAGCCTTTAAAGAGTTTACACTAAGCCCTAGAGAATTGTACCATTGTTCATTTATGACTGCAACAAAAAAACAGAAGTTATTTTTTCAACCATCTCACCTGTTGTTGGTTCAACCCTGAAATTGTTGGACCCGCTAAGCTTTGTGTAGTTGCTGACAGCAACATTGTTTGTATCACGAGCAGTCACGCTGATGGGGTTGTTGTTAAGTTGAGCATCTTCATTTATAAATATCTGGTTGACAGGGTCACAGAAAATACCTGTTTCAGCCTTGCCTGTGATGCTAAGAACTATCTGTGCTATTAGGACATAAAACAAAGATAAATTAATTCTAAGAACTATCTGTGCTGTTAGAACATAAAACAAAGATCAATTACTTCTACGAACTATCTGTGCTATTACGACATAAAACAAAAATCAATTACTTAGCAAAATATTAATGTTCTGAAACATTGTAAGTAATATGTTTAAAAGAGAATGGTTTAATATATTGTAAACAATCAGAAAAGACCCAATAAATTATATTTAACAAAGCTATTTGACATTAAAATTCCAGGAGACATATCATAAATCATAGGTCTATTGGTTATCAATAAAAAAAATAATCTTTGAAATATTTTATTTTAAAAAGTTGACTTTTATTATCGCAATGACTTGTTTACAATCAAATTGTTTGCCAAAATACATTTATTCAATTGTAGAACTAATCCAATTACTTTCATTAACATGATGGGAGGGACAAACAATGTTCCTGCTACTCACTGGTTCCTGTTCCAACTCCTGACTGAGTGTACAGGTCATGACAAACAAGTGTGAACTGGATTGTTTGAGCAAATTTCTTGTTCAAGGCTCCTTTGACATATATTTGCCCATTTTCTCTAACCCCAAAGGCATTCTGTGAAATAGAGTAATTAAACGTTTAAGTATAGACAAAAGAAAGAAGCACAAATATCTTAATTCTGCAAATTGACATTTTTTGTGTGTTTAAAAGGACAAATTGTATCTATTCAGAAAATGGGTCTAGTATAGTGAAACAAGTGAAAACTGGTGTTTTCAAACTGACACAGCAAATTACAAATAATCAACTTACATATAAAATAACGATTAAATACCATTTTTCTTTATATACTTCATATTTATACTAAAGAAAACACAGATATTTGAATATAATAAATTGAAATAGCTAAAATAAAAGTAAAAATCAGTGACATTTATTAAAGACCTATTTGGCATGCAAGGTGTCTTTTTAACATTACAGTAATTTAGCATACCACAAACTAAAACCTATTGCTTTGTTCTTTAGCACACGACAAGCTAAAACCTATTGCTTTGTTCTTTAGCACATCACAAGCTAAAACATTTTGCTTTGTTGTTTAGTGCACAACAAGCTAAACCTATTGCTTTGTTCTTTAGTACACTACAAGCTAAACCTATTGCTTTGTTCTTTAGTGCACAACAAGCTAAACCTATTGCTTTGTTCTATAGTGCACAAGCTAAACCTATTGCTTTGTTCTTTAGTGCACAACAAGCTAAACCTATTGCTTTGTTCTTTAGCACATCACAAGCTAAAACATATTGCTTTGTTGTTTAGTGCACAACAAGCTAAACCTATTGCTTTGTTCTTTAGCACACGACAAGCTAAAACCTATTGCTTTGTTCTTTAGTGCACAACAAGCTAAACCTATTGCTTTGTTCTATAGTGCACAAGCTAAACCTATTGCTTTGTTCTTTAGTGCACAACAAGCTAAACCTATTGCTTTGTTCTTTAGTGCACAACAAGCTATAACATATTGCTTTGTTGTTCAGCACACCACAAACTAAAACCTATAGCTTTGTTCTTTAGCACACGACAAGCTAAAACCTATTGCTTTGTTCTTTAGCACATCACAAGCTAAAACATATTGCTTTGTTGTTTAGTGCACAACAAGCTAAACCTATTGCTTTGTTCTTTAGCACATGACAAGCTAAAACCTATTGCTTTGTTCTTTAGCACATCACAAGCTAAAACATATTGCTTTGTTGTTTAGCACACCACAAACTAAAACCTATTGCTTTGTTCTTTAGCACACGACAAGCTAAAACCTATTGCTTTGTTCTTTAGCACATCACAAGCTAAAACATTGCTTTGTTGTTTAGTGCACAACAAGCTAAAACCTATTGCTTTGTTCTTTAGCACATCACAAGCTAAAACATATTGCTTTGTTGTTTAGTGCACAACAAGCTAAACCTATTGCTTTGTTCTTTAGTGCACAACAAGCTAAACCTATTGCTTTGTTCTTTAGTACACTACAAGCTAAACCTATTGCTTTGTTCTTTAGTACACAACAAGCTAAACCTATTGCTTTGTTCTTTAGTACACAACAAGCTAAACCTATTGCTTTGTTCTTTAGTAAGCTACAAGCTAAACCTATTGCTTTGTTCTTTAGTACACTACAAGCTAAACCTATTGCTTTGTTCTTTAGCACACAACAAGCTAAACCTATTGCTTTGTTCTTTAGTAAACTACAAGCTAAACCTATTGCTTTGTTCTTTAGTACACTACAAGCTAAACCTATTGCTTTGTTCTTTAGCACACAACAAGCTAAACCTATTGCTTTGTTCTTTAGTACACACGATTTAAACCAAAGTATCTATAAATGAAAAGAACACCTTTAAGACTTTCATAATTAATCAACATTTCTTACTTTGTAATCATATTGGCTGGTTGAGGTTACAGTATTGCCATTGTTATCATAAGCAAATATAGTGTCAGTATTCATATAATAAGTCAAGCTATGGTTTGAATCTTGATCTGTGGCAGTTACTGTAAGTACTGGAGTATTAATTGCTGTTACTGAAATAAAGCACAAACATACAGGTAAGTGATCAGAAAATAGTTTAGATAAGATAAGATTGCTTTATTGATCCAAATAAATGGAAAATTGACCTGATTACATAAATTCCGTCTTTAGTGGACAGTAAAATGATTTACATGTTTATCTCATCCTAGAGAAAATTGATAGATAATTGATTTTGTAAATTTCTTTTTTTTAATGCTAAATGAAATTTACTTTTCCCATGATTTCCAACTACCGCCTTACGACAAAATTTGAAATTGTAATTAATAGTTTCATTTTGTGGTTTTTAAATTAAAAAACTTGTATGCTTTGCGCTGTTGTTCAACTTTGTTTTTTCCCTATGAAAATAGTTTTTTCAAAAACAAACAGCACAACAATTTTCTTTAACATAGCTTTGGGAAGTTATTTAAAAACCAATGTAGGCCTATATTTAAAAATATATTTCACTTGTGAGTCAAACAACAATTAATTAATGCACTTTTAAAATCACAATTTTGCTGGGATATATATTTCATAAGTCGTTATTTTGCATTTTCAATGTATTAAAGTTTTTGTTTGTTTGTCAGTAACCATCAAGAAAAGATAAATAGAAATATCAGAGAAATATGCATTTTTGCTTTTTTCATTTCAATTTAGCTATTGGATTTGTAAAGAGCAAACTAGAATTATTACACATCTAAATATTAAATCTATGTTTCTGAAGGATATTCTTTTTAAGTGTAGGCCTAGACATAAATCTATAATAGAATATGCTAATTAGAAGGGAGGTGTTAAAGCGACCAGGTAGGACATAATGAAGATATTGAAAGTATAGCCAACCAGGATTGATATAAATTGGTCATAATGAGCATGCACACTAATATTAAAATGTTCTTTCTCCCTACAGTTTTATATAGCAATGCTTGAGAAAAATGTCATGTTTTTCAAATAATTCCACGGCAGACAAATTATTGCACAGAAACTGAATGAAAATGTAATATAAATTACTCTGAATAAAAAATTAGATCATACCTTATTATCTTTTATAGTCTACCAAAAAACATACTTTCAAAGAGAAACCTTAGATCACATTATTCTAGCTAAAATTTGAAGGTAAACAAAAGGAAAAAATAGTTAAGGGTTTACATTCATCAACTTCTTTAGAGTAAATCAGCTGACTGAAGACAGGGTTTTTATTGTTAGCATCTGTGATAAACACAACAACAGTGGCTGTTGCAGATTTCTGTGGTGCTCCACCATCAGTGGCATATATCTGTAATGAATTCACATTTTTATTGTAAACAAGACATTTGCAATAATGTAATAAAAATATTCTTTTACAAATTACAAATTTATATAGCGCTATTCATAACAAAGTCTTCAAATGCGCTTTACATTTACCATATGTTATAAAAACAAATAAAAAAAGTGTGTTTTTAGTTTTGTTTTAAAAATGGCAATATTTTACGTGAAAAGTATTTTAAAAAACAACTAATACTAACAATGAGTGTGTAACTTTTGACAAGATCAAAGTCAAAAGAACTTTTGGCATTCACTGTGAGGAGGCCGGTGTTTTGGTCTAGCCTAAAGTTATCAGTGAGACCTTGACCAATGCGATAAGTTATCTTCCCGAAATCACCAGCATCTGCATCTGTAGCAAATATCTGAGCAATAGAAGTGCCTGAAACAAAAATGAACGATTGAATTAAAATAAATACGATTAAATTCCAGCCCCACTGATCTTGACTAAAATGATTTTTTCTTTATAAGTTTGTGTGTGAAATTTACAACAACAACAAAAGTTGGTTTTGTTGTCTAGTAAATACATTCTAAGAGTTAAATTGTGCCATTATTACTAGTGGTGTAGTTACTGTTTATATCCAATGATCTTAAAATACTGCCAGTTAAAGAGATGTTTTACTTATGAACAATGGATCAAGGTAACAATGATAAAACTCACCAGCTGGTTCTATTTCAGATATTGTGCTGCTGTAATTAGTTTTATTAAGAGTTGGGCTGTGGTTGTTTTCATCCTTGAAAAAGGAGACGAAAAATGTTTTTTTTTTGTATAAACATATATTTATATAACTTTATTATTTTTTTTTTAAATGACACTATACTATTTTAACATGGAGAGGTTTCTATTCTATTTAGCAAAACTTAATTCTGTTAAGTGTTTTGATGATGTCGAAATTTTAAGCTTGATTAAAAATGGATAATTCAAAGCCATATCAAATTCCAATAAAATTGTTAATACAAATTTTATAATGAAAGTGTAGTATGTTCTTTTTTAATATATAAGATATATAAGATATTATATTTATCATATATTTATAAGAGAATAAGCTACTCTAATGATTGAAGTTTAGCTGAACATGTCTACCCAACGGATTCAAATCTAGACCCACTCACTTTGGCTCAGAAGACACACAGTCATTTTTATTTTCACTACACGATGTGTTTACAACATCTAATTTTAATGAACACAATTAAAGTTAATTAATATATTCAAATGTGTATAAACATGTATAAAGCCATTAGGATATTATTTCTTCCTACATTGCGACAGTTGAAAAGCTTTAAAGTTACAAGTAAGGAGAAATATTTGTAGATGAATGAGAAAAAAAAACAACACACTGTTGCAGGAGCTTCACAAATTGTTAATAGAAACATTATCTTTAGCACATTAAAGGGTAACCGTGTGCACCAGAACCTCAAGGCACAAGTGCCAAAAAAAAAAAAATTAGTTCAATTTATGTTCATTTACAACAAAATAAATATTACTATTATCTTAGGCTACAACCATAACTTACAATTACAGTGACCCTGACTTCTACTTGACTAGTCTGCGGAGGGATTCCATTATCAGTTGCTTCAATTGTTAGCACAAAGCTGAAATAGATAATCAGCTGTCAATAGTAGTCATTCATGAAATATAGCAATAAACTTGAGCAGATTCAGTATGTGGGAATCAATTATACTTACATTCCTGATCTGACTCCTTTTGTATCCAGAGGTGTCTCATCATAATGTAAAAAAGATGTAAGACTTAGCTCACCAGATTTGGGATTTATGGAGAAAGCATCATTTGGGCTTTGCCCAGCTTTTATTCTATATGTTATATTTGATCCAATCTCTTCATCCACAGCCTAATCAGAATTAAAAAAAAGAAAATGTTTTACATTTTAAAATGTTATGTGTTGAAAAAGTACATTTTAAAGTAAATCTTTAAGGCTATGATTCAGATCTATTCTATAGTGCTTAATAAAGGCTGGGAGAAAAACACTGATAAAACATCACTTATTTTTCTATTAACTAATTGTTCTTAGTTTTTTAAGAACAATGTTTTTCTATAACATTATAACACCAACAAGTAATTAAACTTAATTATATTTTATTCTGTATTTTGAATACCTGCTGAACAAAGATGCATCATAATACTAAAATGTTTTTTTTTTAGTTGGAAAACAAAAGAAAACAAACAAGAAATTGATAGTGAAATACTTACTTCTACTTTGACAGGATTAAGAAAAACAAGACTGCTTTCATTAACTGCTGTCTGGTACAGTGGTAGGAGAAAACTAGGAGCTTGATCATTGTAGTTTAAAACATTCACTATAACTTGTGCCTGTATTATAAGATAAGATAAGATAAGATTTCTTTATTGATCCAAACAAATGGAAATTTGTCTTGATTACAGATGTTTTGTCCTTCAGCATATTTTAAACAAAATAAAATAATTATTTGTAATTTGTATACAAGCACAGAAATATACTTATAAAATAGACAAGCGCACACACATTCACACAATTTATCATAAAAGAAAAAAATTCATTAGTAGTCATCCACTGTTCCACTGTATTCTGGCTGACTGAACTCTTGACGATATATTTATGGTAGATAGTATGGCCTGAGGCTGACGCGCAATAATTCGTCTGGTGTGCATATTCTTCTTTTGTTGTAAAACAGTTGGTATTGTAATATTGTTTGTTTATATAGATAGCCAGCCATCCAACTTTACTTTGCCACTGTTGACGGGTCTGTCTGAGCAAAGCAGATAAAATGTCCACAGTCATATTCCTCCTCTGCGGCCTCATTTATTTCGCCTTGTTGGTGTGAAGACATGTTTATTTGTTGTCATTTGTATCCAAGATGGCGGTTCCTTCATTAGTATGGACACCAATGGTGTAAAATAGTTTCGTGTAAGGCGAATACATATGTATGTATGTATGTATGTATGGCATCTGTATGTATGTACATAGTATTAAATACAATAACTTGTAGTCTGTGTTATATATTAAATATCAAATAGAATCATTTGTGTCTGTGTTATGTACATAGTATTAAATACAATAACTTGTTGTCTGTGTTATATATTAAATATCAAATAGAATCATTTGTGTCTGTGTTATGTACATAGTATTAAATACAATAACTTGTTGTCTGTGTTATGTACATAGTATTAAATACAATAACTTGTTGTCTGTGTTATATATTAAATATCAAATAGAATCATTTGTGTCTGTGTTATGTACATAGTATTAAATACAATAACTAGTTGTCTGTGATATGTACATAGTATTAAATACAATAACTAGTTGTCTGTGATATGTACATAGTATTAAATACAATAACTTGTTGTCTGTGATATGTACATAGTATTAAATACAATAACTTGTTGTCTGTGATATGTATTAAATATCAAATAGAATCATTTGTGTCTGTGTTATGTACATAGTATTAAATACAATAACTTGTTGTCTGTGATATGTATTAAATATCAAATAGAATCATTTGTGTCTGTGTTATGTACATAGTATTAAATACAATAACTTGTTGTCTGTGATATGTATTAAATATCAAATAGAATCATTTGTGTCTGTGTTATGTACATAGTATTAAATACAATAACTTGTTGTCTGTGTTATGTACATAGTATTAAATACAATAACTTGTTGTCTGTGTTATGTATTAAATATCAAATACAATAATTTGTGCCTGTGTTATGTACAGAGTAAAAATATAACATGTGCCTATGTTATGTAAAGAGTATTAAATACAATAACTTGTTGTCTGTGTTATGCATAAAGTATCAAATACAATAGCTTGTGCCTGTGTTATGTACAGAATAAAAATATATTATTTATTAACATGTGCCTATGTTATGTACAGAGTATTAAATGCAATAACTTGTGCCTGTGAAATGTATAAAGTAAAGTAATACATTACAATAACTTTTGCCTGCGCTATGAACAGAGCATTCAACACAATAACTTTAAAATGTGCTGAAATAATTTCTTGGTGGTTATTGCAGTAAGTTGGCAAGACATTTTTTTTTTCAAGTATGAAATCACTCAAAATAAAAGCATCTCAAAGTAAATTTGATGTGTCACCTGTGCTGTTTTGTTTGGAATTCCTTGATCAGTAGCAATGACCCTAAAAACATAGACTGTTGTTGTTTCATAATCCAATGTACCATTCATGGACAATACACCTGTATTGCTGTTTATGGTGAACCTAAAACCCCAGAGTAAAATTTGTTATTAAATGTGTTCCTTAGAATTTCACATGAAGAATGGTTACATTTTAGGTTACATTTTTAAAGTTTTCTACTCTGCTAAAAGATAATTCCCCCTGAAAAGGTACCAGTGTACAATGAGTTAGAAGACCTCTTATGCTAGTCCCATTAGTGGCTGGAAAGTTTACTAGCATGTAAAAACAAAATCAAATAAACATCTCTTGTACTTTAATGGGAGTTTTATACACCTCAAATAGAATATTTTTTATGTTATTAACAAGCAAAAATGTACCTCTACTATCTTTTTTTTTCTTTCAAAATTTGTTGAAAACATGTTGGAGGTAAGTACATAGTTAAAGGCTAATAAAAAAATTAGATTCCAAAATATGAAAGGAAACAAAAAATCACATCAACAAATTAAGTTAGAGTTAAGAGCAATATGGAAACCTGCAAGTATCCTAGTACAATGGTTACATAGAGCGTTTGCAATGGGCGTGGCTTTTTAGTGACATATTTGTGTAAATAGAAGACACTTGATGTACAAAAATGGTGAAGTACTTCTTTATCATGCCAAATTCACATCTGAATATTGGCTATCCTACGCACAAATCATTAGTTCACCGGACTGTCAACCAAAAACCATCTGACACGTCGCGGGTTCTAGCCCGGCCACCGACGGATCCCTGTCGCCCTGCAGGAATTTTGGGCCTGTAAACATATTTGCGCCAGCAGGCAGCAGTGTGTTTACAGGGCGCACTGAGCATGCTGAAATAGCATGGATAGAAGCGCTATATAAGTAACCAATTTAATTTAATTTAGATAAATCGTCGTAGATCATCTTACTAGTACAAGAGAAAGACTGACATGGTATTTTTTCAACGAATTTCAACATTTTAAGCTCAATTCATCATCTTAATATCTGGCCGGTAAGTGTTGCATTTGAATGGATTTATTGAAGTGAATTATTGGAGTCATTTATTATTTTCATTGTAGGCCTAATCGTTCAATAGTAATGTTTCATTTTTTAATGCAAGAATCTTCTTGTGATAGGTCTATTAATCTAATATAGAATTAATAAAATCCATATTAATACTTTAATCATGATTTTAAACACAAAATATCAATAAAATAAGCTCAAGCCTATATGAAACTATATTAATACAGCGGCCATTGTACACCATTACACAAAATAAACTAAAAACACGTGATTTTTGTCACGTGATTGCAAACGCCCTATAGATTTATGCAAGTGTAAAAATTCATTTTTAGGTTGAGAATGCCTTAAGAAAAATTTATTGCAGTGTGTTTGCTATGGGTCACGTGAAGCAGGTGAACTGGATCCAGGGTAGAGATATTGTGTGGTTGGCCAATTCTAATGGGCAATTATTATTTTAATGTCATGTTTTGTATGTACAGTTAGCTTGTATATTATTATAATACTTGATTGAGTATGTTGCTTTGAATATTTAAATTAAATTTGGTTTCTATTTAAATCACATGTATGGGCCTTTGGTAATTTTGATGGTAGAGTCTGTTATTGCACCTGTTCAAGTCAATGCAAAACACTATGTGGTTTATAGACTGTTGGGCCTAGAGATCCTTAAGCTGATCCCACCCAACAATGACTGTCTTTGCTTATTGGGCCCTATGTCTTTTTTAAAATCAACAAATCATCATACATTACATAAAGAAAATTACAGGCTTCACAGTGATACACAGTCAGGAAATCCTACTAGCAAGTTTAAAACTTGTAGTGAAAGCCCTACAACAGTAATGCAATAACTTTCAATAGTCACCATTTTTATTTGTATTTTCTTTACCTCATTCCCAACTTTACCCATTCTGATTGGATAAATTACATGATCCAATATTTTAGTTTAAGCTTATCCAACTTTATGTCTTACTTTTAATGTGCACACAATACAATTGGAAGTCTACATCTTTCTTTTTTTTATATAAGTTCAATGTATAAGATACTATTTTTATGAATGTTACTGATGGTTTCCCGTTTAATAATGTAGGATACAATAACCCTAGCCCATAAAATACGGCTGGCATAATGGAATGTGTTAATATATTTGAATATGTTTATAACAACCAATTCATCAGCATGCAATGAAAGTGTTAATAAAATCAATGTCTTTACATTAGGATTTTAGGTCAATATACTCACTTTACTCCAGTCACACCTTCTAATCCTTCTAGTGTAAAAACAATTCTTCCATTGTTTCCAGAATCCCTGTCTGTTGCCTGTGATATATAAAATTAATTAAAGCATGATTTCTATAATAAGCAACAATTGAACTGCTTCCTTCTTTAATGCAAGACACAAGGGACTTGATTTTTATTATCTTAGTATCAGATGACAATTCATGGCAAAATATATTACATCTCGCTAACTACAAAAAAGAACTATCTGCTAAAAAAACCAAGCACTCAACTAACTCCACTTACACACTGGCACATATTACATTTTTTGGTTCTCTTGTTCTAGGTGGCAAAAAACATGCGCACCAGAGTTCTATTCATTCACAACTATTTGTACAATAACAAATGCTACTGTCGCTACACATATGATATGCAAACACGCACACTTTATTTTATTTCACTAAAAAAAAACATTCTACCCCTAACCCCTCAATCACACACCAGCAAACATTCAACCCTTACTAAAATAGCTCCCAACAATTGAATCTCAAAGTTAAGTTATCTGTAGTGTTTGGATAGTAATAATCGGATTGCATGGTGGCAACTATAAATTGTGGCCTCACAACCAGACAACAGCTTATCAACATACCCTAAATGCAAGTTCAAGCCTAGCAATATGTGTGAGTGAACACTAATTGCCCAATCATCACTATGATTGATATTTTGAAAAAATCATTAAATTCACTTAAAAACCAGAAAATTCTAATATAAATGCCTTACCTTTATACCAGAATAAGTGAAAAATGTCTGTTCTTCACTAATATTGAAAGTAAAAGAGTTCTGGTTTAAAAATGGTGGGTTGTCATTTACATCTTGTAGAGAGATCGATACTGTGGTTGAACTAGAAAATCTCTCTGCTGTGTTGACTTCTCTAGCTAAGAGCTAAAGCATAGACAGATATTTCCATGTTTACAGATAGAGCTGCAAGATTCATTACTAGCAAAACAATTCACTACTGGCAAGAGGAACACCAATAGTTAAATAACTAAACCTAGAAACACTAGAGGACAAAAGGGCAAAGAATAAAGTAGTAATAATACATAGGGAATTAAATTCTAAAAAAATAACAATCTATTACAACGCTTAGATAAACTTATGGACAGAAACACCTTTGTTATCCCATATGCAAGAACAAACGCATAAAAGTTCCCAAGTGGCATCTGGGCATGGAATGGGTTGCCTGAACAAACCAGGACAACAAGTAACTTAACATCATTTAAAACTAATCAAAATGCAAGACTAGACTCAGACCATGGATGAGCATAGGAATCAATAAACTTCTTTATATAAGCAGCATCTGTAACATATAAGATAAGAAATATCCTAAAGCAAATAACCAGAATTAAGACTTACTACAACAGTTTGCTGTCGATAGGCTGGAACATCGTAGTCCATATACAGTGGGTTCTCTACCCTGAGAAACATGCTGGCATTTCCAGTGAATGTAACTTGTGGTGTTACACTGAAGGCTGGATATGTTTGACTAATCACTGTAACATTGTAACGTGCATTTTGGGGCTGAAACAATACACACACACACACAAATAGAGGGTGATCTTATTCTGGAATTTAGCATTCTTCATGCATGCAAGAAAAATATGTTAATAGCTTGAATAGAAATTGAAAGCAATATTAATGCAACTTTGACAAATCTTTAAACTGTCACTATACATTTATAATGTACTGTAAAAAGTTTTTTGCATCATACCAAAAATAATTATAAAAATTGTTAATGAATAATTGGTTATTTCAATTTAGCAGAACATGTTTGTTGAAGTATTGTCTCATGTGATACTCATAGACATTTGCAGAAACTTGAAGCAATTATTACAAGTAAACATTATAGTAAAAGTAACTTACATCATCTAAATCTGAACAGGTTATGTGCAACCCAGTAATTTGTATACCCGTTTGGTTCATGTTGCTCTCTTCTATCTCTGAGATGTTAATACTATAAGTAGGATTTCCAAATATGGGAGCATTATCATTGACATCTGTAATATAAACAGAGTAGGTTGCTGTGGCTGTTGCATCAGTCCGGTTTCCTGTTACTTTATCAAGTTCAGTAACCTTAGATTGAAATGATAAAAAAAACTTTGTTTTAATTTTTTTTATTCATAGGCCTACATATATGACAGTATGATCCTAATGTCTTTTATACATTAATACAAATTATATTTTGTTATTGCTATAAGTAAAATTAAATCATGAGCTTGTGCTTCCCCCTTTTGTATAAATCTATTATTAATGGACTCTTAATGTGCATACCTTGACTACAAAAGAATATGCTCCAGGTATTTTTTCTCTGTCCAGATTATTCTTAACCACCAAACTGGCTTCATATACTCCTTCTGTTTTATTTGAGGGTACAGAGGCAGTCAAGTTAAAGGCTTGCTTCTCGTCTTTTAAGGAAAGAAAAATTCTTCTCATTAATTGTTCAGTAAACAACAATAGAAAAAAAACAAACTTGTGTAATTGATTTTATAATATATTTTTCATTACAAAATTCTAATGATCATTAATTCAACAATACTTTTGAATAAAACACTAAAATTGTAAAATAATTGTAGTTCAATAGCCTATAGATTTTCCATTGCAGGTAATTTGAAAGCAATAGATAATAAGATTTTAAAATGTATGATTTACTTATCCTTCTTACCAATAATGATGTCAATTACAACTGGTCTTTTATCCCCTGTGTCTCCATCTCTGGCAGATATTGAAAAAGGAAGAGTGCTACCCTATTCATATGGGTAAAGTTGGAAGAAACCATGTAAAAATGTTTTAATGGTTAGACATTGTGTATGTCTAAAAGAAACATGCACGCTAATGACTACTTGTACATACTGCTAGGGAACATGAAGCTTACAAAAATGTCAAAAGGGTAAAGTATTCCTTTTAGACAATATTGGTCCATGTGCAACTATGGCCAGTATTGCTATCCAAATCTAATGTCATATATACCCATCAAAGCTGTCTACTCAGGAACAACTTACAGACAATTAAAAAAAAAAGGCCTCTCAACCTGGAATTAAACCCAAGAACTTTGAAGTGGCAACAGAACTAATTGCAGCTAGATGAATGTGTCCCATACATAATGCTGAAATAGTCCCAGCAATTCCTTGAGATAACTAATTCTTAACAGTGTAGATACAGTAAACAGTGCTTACAATGGCAGCCCCTTCACTGACACTTGTAGTGGCACCTGTGTTGGTGAAGATGGGAGGCATATCTTGAGCATCTCCAATATTGATCTGAATATTGACTGTAGTTGTGAACTGTGGAGTTTCTCCAGGGTTATCCTGTGCAATAAAAAGGATGTAGAAATCTCAAATTTAAATATCACTTTTAAAACATGTAAAACTAATACATTTCTATAAATAAAGAAACATTCTAATCTTAAACTTCACACAATTTTAGCAAAAACTTGTATCTGCTAAATTTTAGACCAAGATTTTTAAAATGAACATTTTGGAGGTAAACAATAATTTGTTAAACATTACTTACTATAGCTACAAGTTTAGATGAGTATACAGGACGAGTTTCATAATCCAGAAGAGAAGTTGTAATAAGTGTTGCTGTGTAAACACCTTCTGATTCTTGTTTATACTCAATTTTAAAGTGCTGACAAGTAGCAACACTCTGAAATATTGCACAATTTAAAGGCCAAATGAAGAGGTTTTTCTCAAAATTTAGATAATAGTTGATTTTGGTAGTAAATAATATTAAAATTAGTTACTCAAATTTTTAGATTACAAAAAAAAAATGTCTTCATATTTAAAAAAAAGTAACTTAAATGAGTTTGAAGTGACGAGATTTGAAATTGCTAAGGTCAACAATCCCATGAGCTTCATACAGAAGTGATATTTTGCAGGGCAACAAAGTAAACAAAGCATGATCCAAAAACCCATATTTAACCATTTAGTTAAAAATAAGAATCAGGTAAAGATTCAAAACAAGTAACAATAGATTTATTACACATGGCAATATGAACTTTACCTTCACGAGTTGCCAATTAATGATGTCACGCCCTATTGTTGCCACAAATTATACATCTCAAATGGCTTCATATACACACATTTAAGTGCTAATATTGAACTAATTACTTGAAAGTTATGTTTAATATTTTGTATAAATAATGTTATTAGCATTCTGATAATGAATACACATATTAAGAGTTTGGGTGTTTGAAATGATAACATATCCAGTTGGTCTTTAATAATAAAACTTGTGCAGTTTTAAGAAGTTATTTATTTTGTTTTAGATTTTTACAACTTGCACTGTCAAATTTATTTTTGCTTTTAGGTAATTAATCACTTACACTTTCAATTAAGTTAATTCCTCTTCTTCTGAGTTACAGAACTAAATAAATAAAACTTTAAAATAAATTTATCAAACTTTTAGGTAAATTAATGACTTGCACTTTCATGTAAGGGAATTACACTTTGAGCAAAAAAATCAACTTTTACTTTGAGATAAATTAACCAATGTCAGGTAAATTAATCAAGCAAAACTTTAAGGCAAATTAATTACTTACACTTTCTGGTAAGCTAATCAGGTCAGAAGGAAAAGAACTATTACAAATAATAAACAACTTGTCCAATCTGGCATTCAATGTCCTGTCTTTATCGCTTATTTGAATTGAAGGAGAAAGAACTGTTCCAATGGGAGCAGCCTGTTTGGAAAAAACATTTGATGCAGTAATAAATGTTAAGAAGGATGAAACCTATATAGCATTGTTTTCATTTTACCACCAATTGCACTTAGTTCTATCTGTGTTTTTTTTAAATAACATTTTCACTGCAATGAATATTTAAATATATATTCCTGTTCAATAGTTTGAATGTAAATTTGTACATATCTATAACTTAAATTGCATTCACAATGGTGCAATTAATACAAATTGAGGCAAATTTATTCATTACAAGAATTTTAAAACTCTCCGGAGGACTATTTGACCCAATATAACAGGCCCACCAAAGTACAATTAGAGAAATGCTCAGCTGAAAGCAGCAAAAACAGCCATTGACTTTTCAATAGAAATTCATGCAATTGCTAACATTTTAATCTACTTTTGGTTTCAACAGAAAATATTACCTCAGAGGTCAATTGCTAACATTTTAATCTACTTTTGGTTTCAACAGAAAATATTACCTCAGAGATAGAAAATGAATAACCACCAATGCCCTCAACTTCAAATTGAGGTGGATTGTCATTGGCATCATCAACACTGATTTGAGCACGGGTATCAACCTTATAGTAAAAAAATAATAATAATAAATGTATTAATGAGATTAAGGTGCTGTTATAGAAAAAAAAATGTGGGGAGAAATCATATAAAAACAATCAGTAGATTGCAACAACATAAAAGAACAAATATATTAGAAAATAAAATAAAGTAAAAAAATTGAATGAAAGCAGGATATATTTCAAAGAGCGATCTAAAGCTTTTTTTAAAGTATTTCATATTGAATTCTTTATAAAATAATGTATCAAAATGAAAATTACTCCATTCATAAAAAAAATAATTATTCACAAAATGTAACAATAAAATGTTTACCTCAATGTTATGAAGTGGAAATCCAGTAGTAGAGTTATAATCTACACATATAAATGTAAGATCATAACCAGTAGTATCCTTTGCCTAATGAACAGTAGAAAAAAAAGGAAGAGCATCATAAGTGTGAGGAAATTCACAAAAAAAAAATAAAGACAATGCTAACTGCACATTCTGTCAAATGTTTCTATAAATCTTTTAAAGAACTAGTAATAGGCGAACGTCTAATTTTAATGCAGGATGGACACAGTTAGGACAATATTACCAACTAAAATAGTTAGGCTCGGATAGCAAAACAATTCCTCTGTGTGGTTTTTTTATTAGAGAGATTCAACACATTTGGTAAAAGAGTATTTCTCATAAGTAACCATTTAACTCCTAAGCTATTTATAAAAAAATAAAAAGTTTGTTTAATTATTCTGATTAACGCAAAATATTTACATTGGATAAAAAGTCAAAATATCTTTACTACCGGTATACGTTTTAACTACAAAAATATAGTTCATTATAATACAAAAAAGGGTAACCATGCATGATTTTGAAAAAATTAATTCTCAAAACTCTTGCTACATGAACTGTGACACAACATCCATCAGGAAATGATTTATTTGTGTAGGGAGTTCAAAATATGCCATTTTATGGCATTCATGTTACTGCAGATTTATACTATATTACAAAGGTGTCCTCTTTTTTCTTTATCCTGTCACTGTTTATTGTGGTAACTTTATAAGAGGTTATGTATGCAATCCATTCATTTGTAAAGAACACAATCACTTTTTTACTTCATATAAAACTTTTTTATTTTCTGCACCTTGTACGTGGCTGAGCTGCAGCGCATTTGGCTGGCGAACCAAAGATCCTGGGCCCAAATCCTGGCGAAGGCTAGGATTTATTTCGGGTCTGCAGGCTGTCTCTGAGTTTGCCCAGCTTTGATGGGTACCTGACTATAGTTAAGGTAATGTAAAGGCGGCTGGGCATTGTGTTCGCCACACAACTCCTAGTATGCCATGGCCACAGAAACTTGTGAGCGATCAGTTTGGTCCAACGGGATTACTTTTTAACATTTTCTGTCACTTTTAAAATGAAAAATGAAAGACCTTTTAGTAAAAAAACTCTTTGCCTTCTGTTGTTAGCACAATTTTTCCCAAAAGCTGCTGTACTCCGTAAGAGCAGATAATTATAAATGAATGTGCCAAAAAGATTTATAAAAAAAACAATACCAGGCCAAAGAATTTTTTTTTAAAGACTAAGATCTTTCTTATGCAGGGCAATTTAAATGTTGCATCTGTGATTTTTTCCAAACATTTTAAAATGTCAAACTAAGTGTCACCTCAAAATCAAGTTGAACATCTAGGGTAACTTCACCAGTGCTTGAAACCCTCACAGCTTTGCCAGATTTTAAGCGGTAAGATATTGGATCTCCTTCGGGGTCAATGCACTTTAATTGTGCCAATTTGGTTCCTATATTTGAATAATAATATTTTAAAAAATAATTATGAAATATTAATGAATTAGTGATGAAATATGTTTTAGAAGAATCAAATCTACAGACTTTATATAATGTCACATCTAGGAGGCAGACTACGAATAAAGTGTTTTTTTTTAGAAGTAGATTATATATGAGGTTTCATATCTTAGAAGCAACAAAGAGTAAATTTACTAGCTTTTTTATAACATAGTAACATAGTGCTCCGATCTCTGCACTGGCTACCCATCAACAACCGGATCTCATATAAGCTGGCTTCCCTCTGTTATAGGTGCCTGAATAACTGCGCCCCGGATTATCTTCGCTCTTGTATGGAGCTCTACACCCAGTCCCGCCCACTTCGTTCGGCATCTGACGCGCTTACTCTGCGGATCCCTCGTGTGAGGCTAGTGTCCGCTGGCGAACGTTCATTTTCCTACGCAGGACCGTCCGCTTGGAATCACCTCCCACTACAGCTTCGCCAGAGCCCTAGCTATGACACCTTCAGGAGCCGGCTGAAGACTCACCTATTTCGTCAGCAGAATTAGCGTATTACTATATATTTCGTTGTCTGTCTGTATTCTGTAACTGTCGTCTGCGCATAGAACTGTCACCAACGGGATATGCGCTATATAAGCACCGTTATTATTATTATTATTATAGTACTTTATAATGTATAATGAAGCTAAGTTATTGGCAACAAATTATTGCAGTCAATACTCTATTTTATGTCTAACATAGAGAAAACACAAGACCCCTTACAGTATAAGAACAAAATGTTCATTTGCTATGATAATGCTGACAAATGTGGTCACATACATTTTAGTACTGTGCTGTTTTTTTTACTCACAGTTTAGTATAGTACTGTTTTGTTCCCTATACATTTAATTTATACTTAATACACGAGAGAGAGATTGTAGTAGAATTGGATTGTACTATACTATATTGTAAGCAAAGAATATGGCAGCATTTCTAGCAGTAGATGCAAATGTACATACATCATGTACAGTATCTTATTGAATGTACTTTATATATTTGTACATCATGTACAGTATCTTATTGAATGTACTTTATATTGCATTACATTTAACTTTTACTTTTACATGTACAATTTTAAATAACATGCACATTTGAAGAGTTTTAATTGTAAGGACATAATTAATGTTATATAACATGAAAGGTGAAGATACGCCTTTGTTAGTTGTATTTCCGAAATTCTAGTATTTTCAAAATTATCTGAGGATCTTTAGAGCATTAAGGTATAATTTTTGAATCTCCCCTCCCCCTTCCTCCATCCAAATCAATTTCTGTTGATTTTTTTCACATCTAAAACTTGTGAAACTTTGACTAAGTTTTGGTTTCACCTTGATCAGATTGAATTTATTTAAACGCTGATCACTGCTGCTTTCTAGGCTAAATAGGAGACTGTGCCTGTTCTAAACAAGTGGTTTTCCAATGATATCTTGAGCATCATAGTGCAGGACAAAAGTGTTTGTGTGTTCACATAACCCACAATTAAATTCCATGCATAATAATTTTTTTTTGTAACGAGTGTGTCCTATCAAAGTCATGCTGCTCTATGCGCACCTTATTGTGGTGGTAAACCATAGATGGGAGCAGTGCTTTTTTTGTGACGGTACGCACTGGTACGGCATACCGGCACCTTTTTCAATGTGGGGAAAAAATTATTACTTTTCTTGTATTTTAACGTTTATTATTAATTTATTATATTATTAATTTGTTAAAATTAAATTATTTTAAAATTGCACGCAATAAGAATTAAAATATTAAATGCAAAACTGCTTTAAAAGTTAGGCAATCCATCACTGAGTACCGACACCTATTTTGTTTACAAAAAAAGCACTGGATGGGAGTATACCTACATTTCTTAGTCATGGTGCTAAAATGCTTTTCCCCAAAAACTGATAGCTTGTTCTCTAAAATGGTAGCCAAAAAAAAAACAATAAGCAAAGTTAGGCATTTTTACAGGGCAAGGGCTAGTATTTGAACTCACCTATTGGGGTAGCTTCACTAACACCTTTGAAAAATATGTCCACAGATGTTTTATCCCATGATGGGGGTTGGTTTTGGGCTATTGTACAAAAAATATTAATGAAACAATTATTTTAAAATACTACATTTATAGCTAAACAATTATGAGTTTAATGTTCTTTATTAGAAATGCCAATTAAAGTCAATCTTTAATCAATAATCCTCACCTTTGACACATATCAGTACAACTGGAAAAATAAAACAAATATGAATTGGTTTAGTTATGTAACAAAGAATATTTAAACCATAATAAAAACATTACTAAAATTTTAACCTTGCATTAATCTATATAACCGTCAATCTAGAAAAGCAATAATTGTAAAAGTTTAAAAGAACAAAATAATTTGAAGATAGTTTTTGCACTCTTACAATTATGGAGTATTTTAATGACAAATTTACAGTGGAATTTAAATTTGTACCAAAAAGTTACAAAATATTACTTACCTGCTAAACAAAATAGCATAGGGGAAAAATCCATTTATTGGGATAAAACTGAAAAAAAAGTAATAGTACTTCAATTTATCAAAATGTCATTTATTATTAATACTGGGTCTATTTTAAAGGTAAAGGGCAATGTGCTCAGTCACATGGAGTTCTAGCACATATTAACATCAAGATACACATCAGTATGACGTTTAAACACAGCATTTACGTTTGCTTGAAAATGTGAAACTGTTTAACTTTGGTTATAAATGTGTAAAAAAAAAAAAGGAAAATAACTATTTAGGATAAAAATAATGCATCTGTTCCTTTTGAAATTAGATTCACCTTT
Organism: Anisus vortex; assembly: GCA_949126835.1. NCBI lineage: Eukaryota > Metazoa > Mollusca > Gastropoda > Planorbidae > Anisus > Anisus vortex. The sequence continues at coordinate 17,784,727 of OX421494.1, forward strand.
GAAACACCACTGATACACATGGTGGGATGTTGCTAGCCTTGTGTTAAACAGTCAAACAGATTTGTAAGTTTATTATACCATTAGAACATTTTTATTACATTTTCTTTGTAGTTATTTTAATATTAATTTAGGGTCATTTATGATGTTCCACAAACTGCTAAAGGATAACTTCACTTAGAAATGTTTTTGAACATGCTGTGTGATTTGACTGGCAGTCTAGGCTACTGCATCAGTGATGTGTTACTTTTATCATTTTTGTTTCAGAAAATGGTTATTTAAAACTTTGAAATATTTAATTGAAAAAACACATATCCTTTTCATCTAGTAATAATTACGGTAGATAAAAAATTGTGCATTATTTTAGAATTAGCCCACCTTTTTTATATTGTGTTTTTGCACTATTTGCCTCAACCCAACAGCACAAACCTGGCTTCACCACTGATTATAGTTATAAGGTTTCAAAGGTATCAATTTCTTATCTTATCTTACATATTACAGACGCTCCTTCTGTACAGATGGTTATTGCATCCTACACTTATCAATGATTGGAGTCTAGCCTTGCATTCTGGTTTGTGTTTTAAAAAATGTCCAGTTATTGGTTTTCCTTGTTTGCTCAGGTAACCCATCTCATGTTTGGATGCCACTCAGAAACAAAGAGTAGGTTTACTTATATTATAGCCTATGCATTTACTTTTGCCAATGGAATAAGACAAATGTTTTTGAACTTATATATGTTTATCTGAGCATTGTATTAGAATGCTTTTGTGTTGTATTTCTAGGTTAGAATTTAATGTCTTATTTTAACTACTTTGCTCTTTGCCATTCTCTCCTCTAGTGTTTCTAGGTTTTGTGATTTAAGTATTGTCGTTAATCTTGTCAGTTGTGAATATTTGAATATTCACTAGCAATAAGCCTTACAGCTTTTTTTGTTTTGTTCAAGTTTTAACAAATGTTTTCTTTGGTTGATGGGTCTCATACAGAAGAGAAGATGTATTCTCTATTATAGGTTTAGTATTGTATACACAAATGTTAGGCTGCATTAAAAGTTCATTTTTATAGAGTCTAATGTCAATGTTCACCAGTTTCTGTGGCCATGGCATACTAGGTGATTGTGGTGCCAGCACTATGCACAGCTGCCTTTACTTTAACCCAACTAAGGTCAGAGCTGGGTAGACTCAGGGACACCCTGAAGCCGGCTGGCCTAGCGGTTAGCTCACCAGACTGTCAACCAAAAAGCCACTTGACACGTCGCGGGTTCGAGCCCCGCCACCGGCAGATCCCTGTCGCCCTACAGGAGTTTTGGGACTAGATGACGTTAATATTGAGTTGTTATCACATGCGCTTAACCGGCAGCAGTGAAACCTCTCACAGATTAATAGTCTTCTAGAGCGCACTGAGCATGCTAAAATAGCATGGATAGAAGCGCTATATAAATTACCATTACCACCCTCCAGACCCGGGAAAAAATCCTAGCCTGCGCCAGGATTCGAACCCAGGGCCTTCGGTACACCAGCTGAACGCGCTGCCGCATGTCTTCATCGGCCCTATGGATCAATTTGGTCCGATGGATACTTTACTTTTTTTTTTAATGTCACTGTAGATTAGGCTAGTTTCTTATTCTGTATTTATTATTGTCCTGTAAATTGTGCAATCCTCTGCATAGGCATAGACATAGGCCTATACGATAATGGCTAGTATATTATTATCGACCTAAATCCTATATTATATGCTATATACTATATCAGATATGCCTATTACTATTAGTAACTATTAGTAGATAGGATAGGCCTATATAAGATTAATTTTGTCCCTGTATTAATGCAATTGCCATCACTTGAATTGTGTAAGCCCTAAATCATTTTATCAATATAGCCTAAATTAATCAATGCCTATACTTGTATAGTATAATTAATATTTAATAATATTAGTAGGCTAATCAAATATAAATATAAATAAAGTAGGGCTACTTATTAATTTATAAATTTAGAATAATAGTAGCCTACTTTAATTTAAACTACTTACAAATACATTGAGTATGATTGAGACGGACCCCATTGTCTTACAATAAATTATAATAAATTTGATTAATATATAAAATGTAAAGAGTACTTACTCTGTATTAAATATAAATTAAATCATGGCCATCAAAACTATTATTCCATAAACAAGCACACCCTTAGTCTAAGACGAATTCTCTACACATTGTAGAAATGCATTACCGGTTTGGCAAGTCCAAAAATAGATTTTTTTGTAAACAATTTTAAAGACGGCCGTCGTGATAACTAGAGGCGTCTGCTAAAAAACTTGAATTTTTTATCTTTACGATCTTAAATAACATATAACAGACTATATACTTTTGTAGGACTATAATATAGGGCATGGGCACATAGGTACCTTAATTAGGCATAATTGGTAATATAATAATATTGTATCTTATAATTGATTACAATAATAGTTAGATCTATGCATTGGTAGGCCAACTAGTAAAACGCTTAGAATAGAGCGCAAGCAAAGGTTTCAACGGGACAAAAGTCGTCTGACCGGTTTTTCTTCAAGTCTAGAAATAAAAATCTGTAATTGTAATGTAATGTAATAGTTAATAGATTAGTTCGCCGTGTTGTTGTGCTGAACGTAAATGGGTGTGTAATAACTAATAAGTAATATACTTAAACTTAGCACGGTAAGCTTTATGATGTTTTATATTTTAGGCCTACGTAATAATGTTTTTTTAATTAAACATAAAAATATAGATCTAGATCTAGATCTAGATCTAGGCTTACTTAGGCTAAGTTAGCCTACTATTACTATACACTAGACTCACTAGGCCCATACCTATACACAAGTATACACAGTCACACAGTAAGTTGAGTAAGAGTAGGCTATTCTATACTAACTGTTAGTGGTGTTAGTCTAACTATAGGCCTACTTAGGCTATAGGCTACTATAAACTTTACTTTAATGTCTTTATAAATTGATACAGCAAAGGTATCAGTAAGCCGTCATTTACAATTTACATAATTATAATTTATTTAGTTAGATCTGTCCATAAGTGGTAGCCTACTTATTTATTAGCCTCAGTGCTGTTACAAGGGATTTGGGGGCCCGGGGGGCTTGGCCTCTTTAGGGGCCCCTGCATTTTGACATTCGACATTATGACATAAGGAAAAAACAAATTGGAAACTCCTTTGGGGGCCCCCCTCTAGTAGGGGCCCGGGGGGATTATCGAATTTGGACCCCCTCCCCTAGCTACGCCACTGATTAGCCTGTACTATACTATAGGCTATAGTCTATAGTTATAGTTATAGGTCAGTTATTGCCGAATAGCCTACTTAATAAAGGCTACCAAGTTAGCGTCTAAGTTGACCTACGCCCAGAGATGCCAGTATTTCTACAGTAATTTAATCCTACCCGGGAGTGTTTCTTTGTTGTTCTTTATCAATATTTTAAATATACTTTTCATTGTTGATTATTGTTAGCTGATAAGGCATATTTGTATTTGTAGCTTTGTCTGGTTTTGATCTATTTGGGATTTTGAAGGCTATATTATAGTGAAACCATTCTTTCTCTTCTTCAGTTGTTCATTGGCTACATAAAATGTGGATAATAAACTGTAATCTTCATATGTAGCCTTGATCATCCTTCCATCTCAGCAGGAACTTGGAAGCATTTAGTCCAACATAATGCACAATTCTTGGTGTTGGCCATTTCTTTGACCAGAGTATATTAAGGTTTCTCCAGAAGCAAGAACTATCTAGCCTGTTCCTCTCTAGCCACTTGTGCGGTTCGCCCAGATACAAACATTATTCTGACATTTTATTCTTCAATTCTTTTCAGATTTTTTTTGGGGTAGCTAAGGGCTGTATCAGAGGAGAAATTTTCTTTTGGAATCTATCTCTACTGGTACTGCTCAATGAAGTTTAAGAAATTTTGCCACAGTCAAAGATGTTAAGGAATATTTGCTGCATTATATTTTGTATCATTTTTTCTCTTTACTAGCTATCTCCGTGCCTAATTGTCCTGCTTTCTCATCTTAGTCTTGAGACCAAATAAATTAGTAGTTTATATTAATCACTGTAGTGTGTCAAATTGAAGTAATAAAACATGTTTTTCAGTACAATTACTTCTGTTCTATGGCAATCTAGATAAATAATAGCTTTCTTCTAAGTAGAAATTGTAAACCGAATTTGCTTTAATACCTAATTAAGTTAATAAAGTAAGATTACTAGTGTTTTAGGCTAATATATCTTTTTTTTAAAAAGTTTTCTGTGTTGTAAGTGAAACGGAATTTCCTATACCTGTTATGGTATATGCATCCCAAAGACTCATCACACACCCCTTTTTATTATTTATTGTTATTATAAAACAATAAAATACTAAAAAAAATACTAAAAAAAAGTTTGCAGTCTTGGGTATTTTATGTATCTGAACTTCCCTTTACTAAGTAAACTAGAGACATACCGGGTAGACTTAAATACATAAACAAAATCCCCAAATGCAAAAATTTGGCTTCAACAAACCACTATAAACAAAATACAAGCTAAATTCTGAGACGTTGCCTGGGGAGAAAACTACATCAGTGCCCTCACATAGGGGAAGGCAGACACCGAAATATAAGTTCATACCAGAAATTTTAAGAGAGTTGAAGGGGAAATAAAATTTGAAACACACATTGTGAACAAAAGGAATAATGAATAAAGATGGTAGAACTAAACCTCTTATTTATTTACACTCAAACTGTTTTATACAAATGTTTCACTTTTAATAGGCTCACAAAGGTTTCACAAAAGATGGGCTCATCTAGAATATTCTTAATAAATAATTGCATTTTAAAATTTTTATTAATCATACTAATTAACTAAGCACAGGCACTAAGCAAAGCAGTTACAGTATGCAAGGGGGCGTCGCTGAAACTTTTGCCCTGGGGCGCTACATAGGCTTGTGAGGGCCGTGAACTACATAGGGCTATATAAGCTTAAAAAAATGTATAAACTAAAATGAGCATAGAGCTATAATAATTTTTTAAAATATATTTATTTGCTGAAAACATTTAGGAAAGGAATTCAAAATAAATATTGCAATCGGGATGAAAAGGTATTTCATTTTTTTTTAAAGTTGAACTATCCCTGGCTGAAATTGAACACCCGTCTCCCGCATGCATCTAAAATACAATTATAAGATTTTACTTAAAACATTTTAGGAAAACTTTAAGTCCTGAAATCCTAACAATCATTTAAAAAAATAATAGTTTTTTTTTTTAAAAGTAGAAAAGCTGGTAATGTTAACCACTCAGCTAGGGAGGACACATATCGGGACTGAGATTGCAAAAGTAAAATATGAGACATTAAGGTCACGTGTCTTTAAATTAACCAATGGGAATCAGAATCCACACACACAGTTTACTTAATATATATATATAGAGAGAGAGATTGACAAATATTTTTTTTCTTTTTTTTCCAGGACCTCTGAAGTATCATGTCTGTTTTATATATTTTTAGTTTCTCAGCACTGGGTAAGTTTTACATATAGTGTGCAATTTAACACATTTATTTAGTTGTCTATGGATTTTGTAATGGCATAACTTTACAATAACTCAATAAAATCACTTTTTAACTAACTTTATTGTAAAATTGGTATGATTTTTACATTTTTTAGTTGTGTTAACACTTGGACAGAGCAATGTACCTGTGATATCTAATTATACAGCTCTTAAAGACAGATATTTGTCAGAGTCTTTGCCTAAAGGTATTGTTTTTTTTAAAATTATATTTGTATTAAAATCATGATGAGTTATTGAAAGTCGTCACTATTAAAGTAATCATTTAACATATTTCATTTATTGCTTCACTATAGATTCCCTAAACCCTTCTACACAATGTGTTTTATTTTTATTTATTGAAAATTTCATTGAAAATTTGAATATAAGATAAAAATGTAAACAAAATACAGACTGAGATATTTTACCTTTGCAACGAATACATATATATTTACTATTAATGGGATACAGTGGTCTAATGACAGCGCACTCGGATCGTCATCCTTATTTAAATCAAGATTAATTGCAGGGTTTTTCCAGGGGTTTGGAGGATGTCCCTGAGTCTATTTAGCTCTGATTGGTACCCAACATAGGTTGGGAAAAAGTATAAAGGGTTTAAATCATTCTGCTGGCCACACAATCCCATTGAAAGTCACAGAAACTTGTGAACGCTTCACTTGCCCCCATAAATTGACATGGTCTTAGAGGGACACTTTACTTTATTTTTTTAGTTTCATTTTTTTTTTTTGTGCCATTTAGATACAGAAATGAATTAAGGTAAATGGTATTCATGATGAATTGTAATAAACTTGGATATAAAGAAGGTAATAAGAATTGATAACTTAATAAACCACAGATTCTTCTGACTACAAAAGGAAATAATGAAGCCCTGAAATCTGCCGTAAATTATATTTTAAATACTAAATAACACACTTTGGATTCTTTGAGAACAGTTAAATTTAAAATGAATCAACAGAGATTGAGGCATGTAACAAAATAAATCTCATCAAATATGATTATTAAGGTTGAAAGTTGAGTTATTTCTTGTCAGTTTTATATTGTTGCAGATGCCTTTTAACATTCTAAGAAATAATATGGGACTAAGATTATATCCTTACTTTAGTAAAGGACTCATTATTCTGATCCAGTAGTAAAGGACTCAAAACTGTCTTTTAGTACTTCAGCCATTATATACCATTGTAGCTCTGTATGCTAATAAAATTTTAGCTTATTGTTAGTACTTCTCTATATGTTAGAACCTTATTATTTTATTTATTTTTCTCTGTATGTTACAGATTATAATCTTGGTAAAATCATTGCGTATGATCCTGATGGTAAAGGTGTCTCTTACTATATTGATGGAGATGGTGGAGAATATTTTGCAATAGGCACAGCTACTGGAGAAGTTACTTTAAAAAAGCTTTTAGATTATGAAACTACATCTGTAAGTGCAAAGATAATTTTTTTTAGTGTATTACAAATTACCATGGAGTTTGAATTCCTGTGAAAAGAATACAGTTTTATGATTTAGTTTATGGTAAAGAAGTAATGCACATACTTTTATTAATAAAAAAAACATACAAGCTGCACACACAAAAAAACATTAAACAGCAGTATAACAGCACAGTCGTAACTGGAAGGTGTCCCTGAGTCTACCCAGCTCTGATGGGTACCTGACACTAGTTTGGGAATAGTAAAGACTACTGAACATTGTGCTAGACACTCCATCCCCCACGCCCTTGTATGCCTATGGGCCAACATTCTTTGAAAGGAATACTTATCTTATACATCACAGATGCTCCTTCTATAGAGAAGATTATAATACATGGAATAAATTTATACATGTAATAAATTAGGGCTTTTACATAATTAATCTTTATATCTTCAAAATACAAACAAAAATCTTAACAAATCTGTTGATGCCCTTAGAATTTCATACACTATTAAATAGGCATACAATTTGTTATGGGAAGATTCTTTTGTAATGTATCAAGAACCAAGGGAAAAAAAAGGTTTTCTTGAATAAGTTTGGAGGTGTTTAAATAATTATTGTGAATTAGAGATAAAAATTCTTCTACAAAAATCATTGCTTTTATTAATTGGTTTGACAAAAAAAAATGTTCCTCTATCTTAGGAAATAAAGCTTAACATTAGAGTTGTTGATGGAGATAGCCAGACCACAGTAAATATTTTTCTTTTATATAAGATAAAAAATTTATTTTAAGTAACAATATTCTCTTTAGTTGTTTTATATTACTTGTTCTAATTAGCTTACATTGTTATTAATTTGAACTTATTCTATACTACAATATTTTTGTTTTTTATTTTGACATAAAATTATATACATTTAACAGGTTGTGGAAGGAAAAGTATTTGTAAATGATGCTAATGACAATGCACCTACTTTTGATAATACCGCCATATTTAGGAATCTATCTGAGGTACAATATTTTCAAAAGTATCGCCATTTTGTTTCAACAAATACCATTATTATATCTTATAAAGTTTACCGACGTTCCTTCTAGATAGAAGATTATTACGTCCACTAGGCCCAAAACTCCTGCAGGGTGACAGGGATCCGTCGGTGGCAGGGATAGAACCCACGACCTGTCAGTTGGTTTTTTGGTTGACAGTCCGGTGAATTATAATATAATGAAAAGTAGTGTATTTAACAATGTATTTGCATGACACTATATTTTAAGCTAATGGATAAAAAAATATATGTAATGCTACCCCACAAGATGGTACAGAAGTTGGGGAAATAAATTTCTCACCATATGCAAAAATATTGAATGTCTTAACATATATTTACGACATTTTCATGCTAACATTGTTTCCAGAAATTACTTTAAACTGTGCTTTTGTGCAGTTTTTTCATTAAATCAAAGAAAAGTCTTCTGGGGATAAAATTATTTAAAAGTCATATAAAATGTATTTTATATATTTGAAACTTTAAGAACTTGTGAATTGATTCATTTTAGTGAAGTGCTAAATTTCATTGCATCAATTAATATTTACTTGTCCCTTTTAATGTTAAAGTGTTGAAAATTGATACTGAATTCTTTTTCATTCTTCTCAAGAATGACTTCCCTTTCATTTACTATTGCAATTTTAAATATATTTGACCTCATAAATCAATTTTATTTTTATTTTCACCAATTTATAGATCAATGAATTAACTTCCAGAAAACAAATCTAATTATCTAATTTTGCCTACTTCAGTATTATTTGGTGGGTTGGCTTATCTTATTTATTATAAATTACAGATGCTCCTTCTATAAAGAAGATTATTGGTCCGAGTCTAGTCTTGCATTTTTATTAATGTTTTAAATGATGTTAAGTTATTTTCCTGGTTTGTTCAGGCAACTCGTTCCATGCCCGAATGCCACTCGAGAAGAAAGAGTACTTATAATCAATTGTTCTCGCATATGGGACAAGAAAATTTTCTTCTTCTTATGTTTATCTGAGCATTGCAACAGGATGTTATTGGGTTGTATTTCTTAATTAGAGTTTAATGCCTTTTGCATTGTTACTTTTTTAGTCTTTGCCCTTCCGTCCTAAGATAAGATAAGATAAGATTGCTTTATTGATCCAAATGAATGGAAAATTGACTTGATTACATAAATTCCGTCTTTCAGCATACCTAAAACAATATTAAACAACCATTTGTACTCAAACACAATAGACATTCACGCACACTGTCATACCATTTATCATACAAGAAAAAAGTAGGCCTATTATTTAGGAGTCAGCTATTGAGCCATCGTATTTCCTGGCTGAAAGATGATTCTTTTGAAAGAGTCTCACTGACAGTGGAATAAAAGAGTTCTTAAATCTCTCTGTTCTTGCCCTTATAGAAAGAAGCCGACCACTTGGACTAGATATTATGTAACTATCATGAAGCGGGTGTGCATGATCTTGGAGGATTTTATCAATCATAGACAGGCACCTTGAACTGAAAATATCCGCAAATTGTCCTCTAGTGTTTCTAGGTTTAGTGATTTAACTAATAGTGTTACTCTTGTCAGATGTGAATATTTGCCAGGAAAAACGTATAGTTATCTTTTGCTTTTGTATTTCCAATATTAATGTGAACAAGGTATTAAAACTCTCAGTATCCCTTCTTGATCATTTTTAGGTCAGCTCATATCCACGAAAAATATCAATTCTATAGCCTATTTCAATTTTCTTTTGTTTTAGGTTAAAATTTCAGCCCTCAGAATATAGCTGTAATTCATACTTGTAAACTACACATTGTATTATAATTTTTTGAAAGACACTGTCAAACAACCAGTTTTAATGAGAGCATGTAATTCATTGTCCAATATGACCAAGTTAGCCATATTTGATATGTATTTGGACTTGTTAAAACTTAAAGTCTTTGAATTTAAATGAATATTATTCTTCACATGTATTCACAGGCTACACCAGTTGGCTTCTCAGTTGCTCCCATCAACGTCAATGATCTGGATACAAATAATAAAATTCTGACAGTTAGATGTATTGGCGCTACCCCTGCTGTAAGTATTAGTCTTGGATCTTTAACCACACAAGAAAAGCTTACTCTTGAAATTAATTTCATAGTTCATATTTCTTTTTTTTTTACATTACTCTTTCTTTGAGCTTGTTGTAAAATCATCTTATTCATTTATTTGCACAGCTGAATGATGCCTGCAATACCTTTGGCTTGAATATGACAAGGGATAGCAATAAATTCTGGAATGGCTTTTTAATTTTATTAAAACCATTGGATTATGAGACAAGAATTTCTTATGCTGTTCAATTGCAAACTTTTGTAAGTATAGATGCATGCGTTTTGGTGTAAATAAAAAAAACGGATTTATCTTTTATAACATATATATATAACTTTATATAACATTAATAATAAATATAGTCAAAGTTTAAGAGAATTTCTGTTATTAAACACCCAAAATATAGGTCTCTTAAATGAATAGTAGAAACTCTATATGAGGGTAGCAAGATCAGGTCAAACCATTTCACACAAAATTTGAATACTAGTTCAATACAGATTCATTAAACAATGCCAGTAAAGGGCTTTTTAGTTCAAGGTATTAACTAACCTAACTATAAAACAGCTGCTTTCCCTTTATTATGTATTTCCGCTACTGTATATTCCCTCCTCCCTGTGATAGATATACTGTGTATTTCATCTATTGTTTTCTGTGTTTTCTTAACTATGATATAGTCTGTGTTCTCTCCTATGTGTTATATTCTGTGTATTCCCTCCTAATGATGTTATATCAACTGACATGTTCCATTTATAGTGTTTATTTCCACTTCTGTTCATTTACTGTGCAAGGCACCAGTAGGCTACAATAAGCAAGATTATAATTATTTTTAAATACAAATCAAGATTAGTACTTTTAAAAGGAAAATTACATTATAACATAAGAGCATTAAAAATATTATTTTTTTGGTCACTATAGATAAAAAAATTATTTAAAACCACAACTCATTTTATTTTATCTTTTTGTTCTGTCATGTGTTTACTCTAGGATGGCTTGTTTTATGTAACTAATGAAGTCCATATTGAAATTATTGATATAAATGACACGCCGCCAAGATGGATATCTGCTGATCCTAAAGACATAGATGAGGAGCTGCCTATTGTGTGTATTTCTTATCTATTAGTTTTCTTAATCTAGTTATCATATCATATCATGTATCATATCAGATATATATATAAATCTCTAAATATGTATGTGTGTGGGTATGTATGTACATACCGCATAATCTTTTTAAATACTGGACATAAAAACGTGAAATTTGCTACAAATATTCTTTGCGTTACGGCGGTGAACACTGTCAAGGTTTTAAGAAAATTAAAATAACCGCAGTGGTCAGTTTGGTCAAAAAACACGAATTTGGTTTCATGTTCAAATTGCCGTTCCAACTTTTTATAGTTTTTCTATCAATCGTGCTAAAAAGAAAAAAGGACGCGCAGAGATTATTTTTTTTTATGACGTCATCAAACTTTACGTATTCATTTTAAATTAACTTTCCTTCAATATTTGCTAATGTTCTTTATCAATAAATAGAACAAAATAAGATCATTTTTTAATTTGCGTCGTAATTTATAGCGGGCAATTTTTAAATTGTTATAATGGGTAATGGGTAATGATTTTAATGGGTACTTTATGTTGTAGCTGGCAAATAAAAAATTACATCTTGTTTAAATTTGTGTCGTAGGCCATGCGGGCACTCTCATTATAACTGCTTGAGTAGTTAGAGTGTATGTAAACATAACTTTTAGCCGGTTCGGAGGACCGGGCACATACCGGCTAGTATATATATAAATCTCAAAAGGCGTATGTATGTATGTGGGTGGATATGTACATACCGCATAATCTTTTTTAATATTGGACAGAATGAGAAAAAAATTGCTACAAATATTCTTTGCCTTAATGCGGTGGGGGGGGGGGGCACGGTAGCCGAGCGGCAGCGCGTTCGACTGGCGAGCCGAAGGTCCCGGGTTCGAATCCTGGTGCAGGCTAGGATTTTTTCCCGGGTCTGAGGGTGTCCCTGAGTCTACCCAGCTCTGATGGGTACCTGACCTTAGTTGGGGTAAAGTAAAGGCGGCTGTGCATAGTGCTGGCCACACAATCACCTAGTATGCCGTGGCCACAGAAACTGATGAACGCTGCTTCATCGGACCTATGGATCAACTCGGTCCGACAGGTACTTTACTAATGCTGTGGACACTGTCAAGGTTTTAAGAAAATTTAAATGAACGCAGTGGTCAGTTTTGTAAAAAAACGCAAATAAAACTACACATTTTGGTTTCATGTTGAAATTGCAGTTCCAACTTTTTATAGTTTTTCGATCGATCGCGCTAAAAATAAATAAGAAAAAAGGACGCGCAGAGATTATTTTTGTATAACGTCATCAAACTTTGCGTATTCATTTTAAATTAACTTTGCTTTAATGTTTGCTAATGTTCTTTATGAATGAATAGAACAAAAAATATTCACTTTTTAATTTCCGTCGTAATTTTTTGCGTGCAATTTTTAAATTGTTTTAATGGGTAATGGGTAATGATTTTAATGGGTAATTTATGTTGTAGCAGACAAATAAAAAATTCCATCACGTTTAAATTCGTGTCGTATACGAAATATAAAATGTGTAGTTTTTGCGGGCAATCTCATTATAACTGCTTGAGTAGTTAGAGTGTATGTAAACATAACTTTTAGCCAGTTCGGAGGACCGGACACATACTGGCTAGTATATATATAAATCTCAAAAGGTGTATGTATGTGTGTACATACCGCATAATCTTTTTAAATACTGGACAGAATTAAATGAAATTTGCTACAAATATTCTTTGTCTTAATGCGGTCAATACTGTCAAGGTTTTACATTTTTTTAAATGACCGCAGTGGTCAGTTTGGTCAAAAATAGGGAATAAAAGGACTCACTTTCAAAATGCCAGTCCAAATTTTTATAGTTTTTTGTCACAAAGCTAGACTAAAAAAAATGTGATGAGATTATTCTTATGACGTCCTCAAACTTTGTGAATGAACTTTATGAATGAAGGGAAACAATTTCATCCATGTTTAAATTGACGTCATCATACTATGTCACTCACTATGTGCATTGAATTTTGTTATCTATGGAGAGGAAAAAGTTAATTAATGTTTAAATTGCCTACGTGTCGTAAACGACTTAACTGATTAACTACCACGAGCCGCTGTAAGCGGCTCAAGCGATTCATTCACTTTGTACCGCAAGCCGCTGACAGCGCCAAGACTATTTCGCCGATTTTAAAGCTAAATATTTGCATTATTTCTTTAAATTTTGTTCCAAAATTTGTAGTTACCGACAGGAAGTATATTTACAAACCTATTTTCGATTTCAAAGCGTAAACATTGTTAGTTTCTGTGCTAAATTTCGGTAAAAATAAGATGAAAAAAATAACTTTCTTCCCGTTTTCGGAAATGGCTTCGATTGATAATCTTATCTTGTTTGTGTAAATACCACTCAATTAACTTCATCTAGGATTTATTATGTTCGATTTTGAATATACTTTATAATAATTATGATTGAAAGCTATAAATTCATATAGGAAAAAACAAAATATTAGGTAAAAGGAATTTTTTTATTTTTCCGTCTAATTTTTCGTTACAAATCACATGTCAACATAAACTATTGTCTAAACTAACAAATTAACTAGATTTTTTGTTTATATTTATCTTATACACAATTTATTTCCCTACAAAATGGTATAATTCGTTTTAAAATATATCAATGGATAAGAGAACAACACACACATATGTACACACACCCGCATGCAAAAAAATGGGACAGAAATTTAATTTGGCCACAGCTTGATTTTTCTCTCTTTTTAATGCGGTAGTTAATCAGTTAAATTAGCTTTCTAGCAGGAAATTTTTCTATTTCCGGTGACAAAATTTCATTCACCTTTTTATTCGTGTCGTATACGTCTTATAAACTTTGTAGGCGTGAAATTGTTCCATTGCTGGGCAATGTTGAAATCTAAAGTTTTAATTCGTGTCGTATAAGTTTTATAAGCTTTGGTTCAGATGGGTTTCATTTGTTATTGTTTTTCCTGTTGAATTTAAAATGTAATTCTAAGTTTGCTTCCAAAGCAACAATAAATAAAAAAATAGCAAAAACCACCTCCAAAAAACAAAAAAGAACAACATAGGTCACAAAAAAAAATATCAAACAATCATTTTTAAATGAAAAGTACTGTCGAAATGACATGTGAGTTCTGTTTAAAATAAAGAGTTCAATTAGCCAATAAATTCACACCATTAGATCACAGTGGTCAAGAAATAAAACACTTAACTTAATTTTGTAGGGGGGCATTTTTCCATTGCCGGTGACAAAATTTCATTCACGTTTTAATACATCTAATAAACTTTGTAGCTGGAAATTGTTCAATTGCAGGGCAATGTTTAAATTGCCGGGATCAACTTTCTTAAGTTTTAATTTGTATCGTATACAACTTATAAATTTTGTAGCGGGCAATGTTTATATTGCCGAGACCAACTTTCTCAAGTTTGAATTTGTATCGTATAGGTATAGGTTTTTTACACTTTTTTCATATGGGTTTCATTTGTTATTGTTTTCCCTGTTTAATTTAAAATGTAATTCTAAGTTTGCTTCCAAAACAACAATAAATAAACAAATAGCAAATAACACCAACAAAAAAAAACAACAGATAGGTCTACGACTTAATGTTGTTGCAAAAAATATATCAAACAATCATTTTTAAATTAAAAGTACTGTCAAAATGACATGTGAGTTCTGTTTTGCAGAGAGAGTTTAAGTGGTCAAGAAAAAAAACTTATTTGTTTTCCTTTTTAGTTGTATATTGAAATATTAAAGTCTGCAAAACAACAATAAATAAATAAATACTGACCATAAAAAAAAACACAAAAAAAAAACATACTACTTTATTTATGTTGCAAAAAAAAGAACTATAATGTGTCAAGCATTGTCTATACCAGGGATCGGCAGCCTACGGCAAGCGTGCCAGACTTGGCACGCAGAGCAATTTTTAATGGCACGCAAAAGACCGCCCAAAACACAATTGAAGAATTTTATGCACAAAATTGAGTGCTTGAATAGAGCGTTCTTAGTGGGCGTGGCTTAGGTTTTTAGTGACGTATTTGTGTAAATAAAGAACCCACTTGAGGTACAAATGTAACGTGGTAAAAGTGAAGTACTTCTTTATCATGCAAAATTCACATCTGAATATTGGCTATCCTACTCAAAAATAAGGAGGTAAATATTAGTACTGTAGATTAATTGATTAATGTGATTAGGCTAGGGCCGGCTAGACCTATTTACATTTTCAATTTCACTTTATAGGCCTACACTTTTAATGTTTCCTAGGATAGGCTACGATGTCAAGTGATAGTGTTGGGTGAATAGGCTATCTAGTCAAGTCACTAATAGGCTCACATCGTCTATGATCTATGTATATGATAATAATAAAATAGCCTATTTTATTTAACATACATACTACAGCTTAAATCTTAATAAGACTTAAAACACAACACATCATTTAAAAAAAGCTCGAGCCTATATGAAACTTTATTAATACAGCGGCCATTGTTAATTGTACACCATTACTCAAAGTAAACACAAATCACGTGCTTTTTGTCACGGGATTGCAAACGCCCTATAGGATAAGGCTGAGGCTCTTGGCAAGCTGAGTAAATTATAATTCCAACTTTGGCACACTAATATCAAAAGGTTGCCGACCCCTGGTCTATACAAAGCCTGTTTGGAGAATCTGGCACATATCTGCTAGTATATATATATAAATCTCAAAATATGTATGTATGTATATATGTTGGTATGTATGTATGTATGTACATGTCGCATAATCTTTTTAAATACTGGACAGAATGAAATGAAATTTGCTACAAATATTCTTTGCGTTACTGCCGTGGACACTGTCAAGGTTTTATAAAAATTGAAATGACCGCAGTGGTCAGTATGGTCAAAAAACGCAAATAAAAAGACAAATTTTGGTTTCACTTTGAAAATGCCAGTCCAACTTTTTATCATTATTTGATCGATCGCGCTAATAAGAAAAAAAGAAAAAAGGGCGCGTTGAGATTATTTTTTAATGGCATCATCAAGTGTTGAGCAGAGAAAGCTAGCTCCTTTTTCATGACGTCATCAAATTTTGCTAATATATTTTATAGCGCGATATGTTTAAGAAGGGAACACATTTTTGTTTTAATTTGCGTCGTAATTTGTACTGGGCAATATTTGAATTGTTTAAATTACCAGAAAATACTTTATCACCGCTTAAGACTACTGTTCATGACTGCATGGGTAGCTACAGTGTATTTGAAAATTATTTTAGCCAGTTTGGAGAATTGGGCACCTTTAGGCTTATAGCCTTTATAACAGTCAATGTTTCAAATTCATTCGTGTCAAATCATATCTGTAGCGGGCAATGTTTAAATTAAACGGTGCGCGTTAACTTTGTCAATTAATGGGGAATAATTCATTCACGTTCAAATTAGCCTACCTGAAAATATATTTCACCGCTTAAGACTATTGTGCTCATTATAACTGCATGGGTAGTTACAATGTATTTGAAAATTAATTTTACGGCACATATCTGCTAGTTTGTTTATAAAATGTAATCCTCTAATAGCTAAACGAGATTTCTTTTAACATCTGAAGAGAATTTATCTCATTTTTGTTATCTTAAAACAACTCCACCATCTGTTTGATGGTATTGATATCTAAATGTATTCTGTTATAATATAAGCTATACACTAATCTGAATTTTAGCTATAAATAAACAGCCCTTCTCTGAGCTAAAAAAAACATGTTTTGAAATCTGTGTAATATATCAATGTTTTTAAAATTTAATTTGTATTTTCAAATATTTTATCTGACAAATGTAAAATATATTATGATACACATATTCATATTGACATATATTTTAAAATCAGAACACCCCTGTCCAAACTGTCAGTGCCATTGATGGTGATCTTACCTCAAAACATGAGATATACTATGAGATTATCAGTGGTAAGTTGAAGGATTATTTGCTAAATACCTTTTTATAAATACTATAATAATGTAAATGTATTAGGAAATGATATATGAAACAAAAATGTTATGTTATTTCATTTAACTATATAATGTAAAACAAATAAATATACATTTTGTTTCCATTTTATAATATTTTGTTACTGATATTTTCACAATGGCTTTTTTGTCTTTAGCCTCAAAAGATACTTTTGGTATTAATACTAGTACTGGAGAAATTTATGTCAAAAAACGAATTGATTATGATGATGATAGCTATCAGAAAGGTATTCCATATGATGTGACAATCCTAGTAAGTAGACATTATTTTATAATTTAGAGTATTTTAATTTAGCTATTTCTAAGCTAAGAGTTTTATTAAAATTAAAAATAGCATTGAATTGATTTAACTTAGTAATGATTAATTATCATTTTGGCATTTTATTAGCAGACATGTCTACCGTTCTGCCTTTCCTGGATTTGTTAGCGCTGACATTTTAATTTAGAAAGAAAAAATATCCTGAAATATAAAAAAATTGCCCGCTTTTGTTTTTTTCTAGTCATTTCTGTTTCAATTTATTTCATAATTTGTTCCAATTTTCAAGAGTGCAGAAGAGGGCAAAAACCAATGATGCTATGTGAAATAATGGGACTCAAATTTATTTTATGAAATGAATCGTAAATATGGATATTATAACTAGATAGTGCACTCGAACAAAAAGTTGTGTATATAGATATACTCCTTCTATTCAACCTCAGCCCTTAAGGCTTTCTTTTGAAAACATCTTGAGTTTTGCTAATTTTTTTACAATATGGACGTTTAGAGATAATAATCAATCTATATAATTACCGTGAGTTTGTTTATATATATATATATTATATATATATATATTTATTTATATATATATATATATATGTTTGTCCTCTATAGGCTCCTAAGCCGTTTGACTAATCAAGACAAAAGTTAAACGTATAAAATTGAAAACGTCAAACAAAATAAATGTTTATTTTATGACTTATAATCATGAATGTGTTGATTTTATAAATCAAAAAAAGTATATCCAGCTATACAAATACATAAAACCTTATGGAACTAATGGCCATTTCCGTTCATTTACTATGTTGAACGCGAGATTCACTGTTGAACGCGAGGGCCTTATCGGATTTTCCAAATTCTGCTGTTGTTTTTTAATGTGGCGAGACCTTTTTTCAAAAGCTACGCACCGCAATTTGGCTTGGAGAGTTTCAATAGTGTGGGCTACTTTTAAAAAAATACTAGCTTATGACGTAATGTCTATCAAATCATTGCTTTTTTCATTATAAATGTTTGCATTATCTTTTAAGTAAAAGTAACCACACGTTTCAATTATTTAATGAATGCACATCGCTATTGAGAGCATCCTTTATCAGGCGACTTTCTACGCTCTATAACATAAATTATACTAATTATAAAGGACAAGTTACAAGTTATAAATGATTACTTTTAAATAGGATAAGCCTGACAGTAAAAATGTGTATGCATGTGCCAGGGCTACCGGACACAATATAAAAAAAATAAATACCGAAAGAAACATTCTCAATACTGTTTTATTGATACAATAAGCAAGAACAAAAATTAAATACAGAAAAAAATCATTATCACTATAGTTTTTATTGCATTGAAATATTATTTTCTAATTTTGTTTTTATTATTTACCTTTTTTATTCTTTTGTTCTTTTAGATAGTATATTATTGTTAATTTAATATTATAAATAACAAGTCAAGTCAACACAACTGTTTGCTAAACTTTAATATAGAATTAAAAAGTATCTTAAAAAAAACCTTAGGATTGAGCAATCTCTGTCCGGGCTCCAGCCACCCCACGACACGCCGAAGGCGGGGCGTGCTGTGTAACAGGGAAGGCTTCCGCAGCCCAGCGATCGTTCACTGCGGTTCCCCTAAGGATTATTATTGTGGTGGCTCGCCAGTAAACCTACACTGTCACCCAGTAGCACAAATCCTATACTATAGGTACATGCATCCAGGCACCGGGTGTTTCTCGAGACGGGATTGCAGCGTCCATTATTTCCTTCCCATCGAGAACAGTGGCCTCTCGGCAGTGTAATGGATCTCGGACCCGCTGCGTTCGCCCGCCGGTGTATTCTTAATAGGAATGTATCGGCGGTTTACACACTACGCCAGTCTTTTAGGTCAGAAGCTTGACAGCGACAATTCTTATGCATATGCCAGGGTCAGGGCCACCAGAAACAATTAAAAAGAACAAAAACTAAATACAGAAAAGAAACGTTCTCACTCCAGTTTTTATTGTAATGTTGTCTTTTGTCTCTCTCTCTTAACAAAACACATTGTAGTCATTCTTTTCGCCGTCATTTTGACGGGCATAACCACTAGTATAATAATAAAAGTGTTATTGCTACATTGTTCTATATTTCATAGGGCTATTGGAAATATTCCTCCTAATTGCAAATATATGTCATTACCATAAAGTCATAAAGCCATATTATTATATAGTAATCTCACTTTCTAATAAAATACGCTCCGCTGCTCTATGCCCCACTGCCCACAACTGATATTTATAAAATATAGAGCACTAATGAAAATACATATAGCCTCTACTTAACTTTTTATGCATGAAGGCCAATGCACATTTTAGAAAGTGCGCTATCTAGTTATAATATCCTTATCTATTGCAAAGAATATTCCGATGAATCTTCGTGTTTTAAGCAAACAATATTTCCTACTGATTGTAATAGAGAATTCCCTACAAAGTTTGGATAGATAAAATTATTTGTTAAGCTTCCGATTGGCAGGGAGCCAAAAATGTGTTGATGTTGCTTATTCTAAAGTAGCCCATAAATAATTATGCCCACTGCTTCAAATCTTCTAGTAAAGCTGATTTGGTATAGTAAGAACAGTGCTATAGCTAGTGTATTTAGCTACCTGTACAGAAATATATGTGCCATATTCTTAACTTGGCTTATTCTTAGCCTTAGCCAGACTTAGACTCTTAAGACTTATAGTAGTTAGTTTAGACTTAGGATTTTAGACCTTGACACTTGGGTGAAAAAGGCCTAGGCTTAATGTTTTAATTGATGCTTATTTAGGCCAATTTATTCAGTATGTGGTACATTTGCCAACTTCTGCCATTGTCTTAGTAAATATATGTTTTCTAATACATTTAATTGGGTTTAATTTTTGAAAATTGTTTTTTTACATTTCTACTACATTTAGGCCAGAGAAGTAATTCAAAGAAATAGTTCATATACACTATTGGGTAATGATAGCTCCAACACAGCTACAGTCAACATCAAGATAACTGTTTTAGACATTGATGACAATACACCAACATTTGCTCAGCCATCATATACAGCAGAAATTAATGAAAACATTATTGCTGGTGCTAATGTACCTCGTCTGGAAATGGTTATCAGAGATATCGACTCAGTATGTTGTTCTTTCTTCTGTAGATTTTTATTTCATTTACTTACTCTACACTCTTATACGATTCAGTAGCTATGCCTTAACGTGCTGTCCTTCTCATACTCGTATAAAACTAGTGAAGCTAGTGAAAAGACAGCTGGACACACAACTCATTGGGGTTAAGATATGCCAACAATAACTGTAGTCTGTTTCTATCACAAATTCAAATTACTCAGTTTACAAATACACACATATGTAATAATATATTATGAAATTTCGCTAAATGATACCTTTTCTTTCTACAGGGCAACTATAATTCCTTCAGACTAGTTACTTTAAATTACACTGAAATATTTGGAATAATTCCTGATGAAGATAGCAGTTATTCTACAGCTTCCTTGTACATCAAAAGCAGTGGAGTTATTGACTATGAAAAACAAAAGACATATATCATTCGGGTATTTAAAAAAAATTATTTCTTGAAATTAAAATATCCTTTACATGTATAATTTTTACATATGATTCATGTGTATGCTGACTCATACAGGATTAGGTAGTATTACCTTCTCTTCTTTTGTTACTATGCACAAGCACTCTTTATTGTATTATCTCATCCTATTTTGCAATGTTCCTAGAGACATGTACAGCTTTAATCAAAATATCTTTTAAAAAATACTTCTTTAAATTGTACATTTTTTTTAAGTGCACTAAAATTTAAAGCTGTTCTTACTGATATTTGAACATTTTCATATTTGGTAAGAAAAACCAGTCACAGCACACACAAAAATACTTCTATTGGTGGTAAATGATTTTACTCATTTTTATCAAATCAGTTTGATGCAACTTGTTTAATGTGCAAAGTAATGCAAGATTCAATAATTTGCAGATTCTAATGCAAAAGCAAGTGAAATCTAGTAATAATGTATCCACTATTCATTATACAAAGATTAAAATTAATTTAGAATTTCCTGAAACTATCTTTTTGTAACATAAGCGGCCCAAATTTTTTTTCTCGCCAAATTTTAAAAGGTTCAAATATTGGTAAGAAATATGTATTTTTATTTTTTAGTGCACTCCACAATGAAGTCAATTATTTTAAAAAATAATAAAGGACAGGATTCTAATGGGTTGGGAAAGTTTGTGAAAATTTAGACAAATCTGACTTGAGTTTTCAAGTTTGAGAAAGCTTGTGGAAACTGATTTGGGAACATTTTGAGAACTTTTTTTTTCTAATGAAATTATAAGCTCAATCAGAATTTCTGCAGCATTCAGATTAGTCAATATTTCATACTAAATCCTATGTTACATGTTTTAGGTTGAGGCACAAGAAAATAAGGCATTTCCACCAAGAACTGGTACAGCTACAGTTACAATAAATGTAAAAGATGTCAATGACATTACCCCTAGTTTTGACAAGCTAGCTTATAATACAACAGTCTCAGAAACAGCTTCAGTAGGAACAAATGTCATTACTATAGTGGTAAGTTGATTTGTATTTTCAGACACTTAGTTTTGTATTTTAAATTTTACATTGACTAAATTCAACTTGTTTTTTAAAAGGCAACTGATCCAGAAGAGGGAAACTTCGGCAAAGCGGGAATACGTTACAAATTATATGGAAACATCCCTCAGCAGTAAGTGCTCTCAATCTGATTCTTGGTGTTTTGTCTAAACTTGAAGTTGTTGATTTGACATTGACCTTAAAACAAGCTATAAAACATGTTGTAATTTATAATCTTTACCATACAAGTATTACAAGCCATCATGCTAGTGCTGACATGACTTAAAACAAGCTATGAAACATGTTGTCATTTATAATCTTTACCATACAAGCCATCATGCTAGTGCTGACATGACTTAAAACAAGCTATAAAACATGTTGTAATTTATAATCTTTACCATACAAGTATTACAAGCCATCATGCTAGTGCTGACATGACTTAAAACAAGCTATAAAACATGTTGTCATTTATAATCTTTACCATACAAGCCATCATGCTAGTGCTGACATGACTTAAAACAAGCTATAAAACATGTTGTCATTTATAATCTTTACCATACAAGCCATCATGCTAGTGCTGACATGACTTAAAACAAGCTATAAAACATGTTGTAATTTATAATCTTTACCATACAAGCCATCATGCTAGTGCTGACATGACTTAAAACAAGCTATAAAACATGTTGTAATTTATAATCTTTACCATACAAGCCATCATGCTAGTGCTGACATGACTTAAAACAAGCTATGAAACCTGTTGTCATTTATAATCTTTACCATACAAGCCATCATGCTAGTGCTGACATGACTTAAAACAAGCTATAAAACATGTTGTCATTTATAATCTTTACCATACAAGCCATCATGCTAGTGCTGACATGACTTAAAACAAGCTATAAAACATGTTGTCATTTATAATCTTTACCATACAAGCCATCATGCTAGTGCTGACATGACACTCTTTAACACTAAATCCCATAAAACCCCAAATCAGCATCACCTCAAAACTCTTACAATAAATTTCCAAAGCATTAAAAATAAAAAAGCTGATTTGGAACTTTTAATAAATAATGAAGAACCAGACATAATTGCAGGTTCCGAAACATGGCTTAGCCCAGATATTTACAACACAGAGATATTCAATAATAATTATGAAATTTTTAGGAAAGATAGGTCAGACAGGCATGGAGGAGTCTTACTAGCCATAAAAACTACCCTTATAGCTGAAGAAATTAAATTAGAACCTCAAAATAACATAGAGTCAGTATTTTGTAAAATAAGCAGACCTAATTCCAAACCACTAATTGTAGGCAGTGTTTACAGACCACCAAACTCAACATCAGAGTACATGTCTGATCTGTGTAATCAGCTGATAAGTATTGAAACTAAATATAAAAATGCTATAATTTGGATAATGGGGGACTTCAACCTCCCTGATATAAATTGGAATAGCTACTCTATAGAAAAGCACCAAAACACAAAAGAAATAAATGAAATGTTTATCAATACCATCCAAAATCTAAACTTAGACCAAATTAATAAAAAACCAACAAGAAACCATAATATACTAGATTTATTTTTAACGAACAGACCAGGACTAGTATTAGATTATGAAATAATCCCTGGACTTTCAGATCATGATATTGTCAGAGTAAATAACAAAATAAAAATCCAAATTAGCAAGAAACCTAAAAGAATAATTTATCTCTGGACTAAATGTAACACAACAGAACTACATCAAGCAGCAATAAAATTCCAAACCAATTTTCTTACTAAATACAATATAGATAGTCCAGTTGAAGATATTTGGCAATTTATAAAAACCAACTTAAAAGCAATAATGGCTGACTCTGTGCCAACAAAACAAACATCAAATAAAATTAACAAATGTTGGTTTAACACTAAACTAAAGAAACTGTGTAAACAAAAAGAAAATCTATTCAAAAAGTTTAAGGCAACTAATTCAATTAGACTACATAAAAAATACCTAAAAATTAAACATTTAACTCAGAAACTAAGCAGACAGCTGTAGAATGAATATGTAAACAATGTAATTTCTAAAGATAATAATAAAAACTTATGGTCCTACATTAAATCAAGAAAAATGGACACTACAGGCATAGCTCCACTAAAAGACCAAAACAACAAAACTTATAATGATAATGAAACTAAAGCTAATATCCTAAACACACACTTTGCATCATCTTTTTCAAATCCAGGTGACAAAGAAATATTCATAAATTTAAACAAACTAGAAGAGATAGGAAATATAAATGTAGATGAAAAGGGTATTAAACAACTCCTAACCAACTTAAAAGTAAACAAAGCTTCTGGTCCAGATGAAATACCAGCAAGACTGCTTAAAGAACTAACTAATGAAGTATCTCCAATCTTTAAAATACTTTTTCAGGCCTCTCTAAACCAGGGCAAAGTGCCCAAAGATTGGAAATTAGCCAATGTAACCCCCCTTTTCAAAAAAGGAGATAAATCTGACCCCGGAAATTATAGACCTGTTTCTCTAACAAGCATAACATGTAAATTACTTGAACATATAATATATAGTAGTATAGTAAATCATCTAGACAAACTAAATGCACTGTGCCCACACCAACATGGCTTCAGGAAAAATAGATCATGTGAGACTCAATTGATAGGCTTAATAGATGACTTGTCTAAGGGATTAGATAATAACAACCAAATTGATGCTATATTACTAGATTTTTCAAAAGCATTTGATAAAGTTCATCATTCTAGTCTTCTTAAAAAACTTAAATACTTTGGCATCTCTGGTCCCTTACATCAGTGGATTCAGGACTTTCTTATAGGCAGAGAACAAACAGTGATAATAAATGGCTCTAAGTCATCACCAATAACAGTAAACTCAGGAGTTCCACAAGGAACTGTTCTAGGGCCCCTACTATTTCTAATTTACATTAATGATCTGCCAAATTGCATCAACACAGGCACAAAAGTAAGATTATTTGCTGATGATTGCATAATTTATAGAATAATAAAGACAGGAAAAGATAGTGAACTTTTACAAAAAGACCTAGATGAACTACAAAAATGGGAATCAAACTGGAGTATGTCTTTTCACCCAGAAAAATGCCAACTAATAAGGGTATCCAAGAAAAAGAAACAAATAATAACAAACTACTTCATTCATGGTAAAGAACTAACTCAAACTAGCAATGCTAAGTATCTAGGAGTAATAATAAATGATAAGTTATCTTGGAACCCTCACATTGATGAAGTAATTAAAAAATCAAACAAAACATTAGGATTCATAAAAAGGAACTTTTACAAATGTAATAAGAATATAAAACTAAAATGCTATCTCACATTAGTTAGGCCTATACTAAAATATGCAGGATCTGTATGGGACCCATCAACTAAAGAAAACATTAAAAATTAGAACAAATTCAAAAAAGAGCTGCAAGGTTTATAACTAGTGAATATTCCCAATTGACAAGAGTAACACCATTAGTCAAATCACTAAACCTAGAAACACTAGAGGACAGAAGGGCAAAGAGTAAAGTAGTAATAATACATAAGGCATTAAACTCTAATTTAGAAATACAACCCAATAACAATCTGTTGCAAAGCTCAGATAAACATAAAGACAAAAACACCTTCCTTGTCCCTTATGCGAGAACAAATGCATATAAGTACTCTTTCTTCCCGAGTGGCATTCGGGCATGGAATGGGTTGCCTGAACAAACCAGGAAAACCAATAACCTAACATCATTTAAAACATTAATAAAAATGCAAGACTAGACTCGGACCACGGATGAGCGTAGGACGCAATAATCTTCTTTATAGAAGGAGCGTCTGTAATGTATAAGATAAGATAAGGTGACTTAAAACAAGCTATGAAACATGTTGTAATTTATAATCTTTACCATACAAGCCATCATGCTAGTGCTGACATGACTTAATTAGACAAACAGAAAGTAGATGTGGACAGTCAAATGACATGGTCATACATGGGAGAGCTGAAGGGTTAAAGAAAATGAACAGACAGCTAAGAATGTGGGTGACAATGAATGCTTCAATTGAATTTTTTTTAATTACACAAAAAAATAAGACATCTAAAAAGGATGTATTCTTTGTTGTTTGAAATTCATGAATATTTTTAGAAGCAAATGTATAGAAACTAATAATTAATTACCTGAGCATCTTATTTTAGTATTGTTAATATTTGAATGACTCTACCATTTAAAACTATTTCATAGCAATAGGTTTATTTAAATTATGCAGCCACTATGTTAATATTATTATTTGTAAAAAAAAAATCATTGCATGATATTAGACAGATTTTAATGCTTTCATATTTTCTTTATTAAGTTTTGAAATAGATGCTATAACTGGTGTTGTAAAAGTGGCACCTTGCAATGGGATTCCAGGTGTTGGACCGGACTGTATTGACTATGAGCAAAAGAAAATATACAGTCTTACAGTATCAGCTACTGATGTCTTAGGCAATGCACCAGATAGTTTAACTCGTACTGTCCAGCTGATTATCAACGTATTAGATGAGAATGACAATGTGCCTAGATTAGAGAGCAGTTATGTTCGATATATGTATGAAGGACAAACAGTTACGATAAACCCACTTATTATCAATGTAGGTGTACTTTTTAAAATCTCTTTAATTTCTTTTTTTTAATGTTTAGTATGATGTTTATTATACATTTAATGATATTTTATGCTATTGACAAAAATATACTTTTAGCAGTGTTTATTTTATAAGTATAATTAAATAATAGTTATGAACACCACTCGACATGTCCATGGTGGGTACAATAAATTAATTAGTTAGGAGTAATAATAAATTAAAAAATTATTATTGAATCCACATGTTGATGGAGTAATAAAAAATATTTCAAATATTAGGCTTTATATTTTTAGAAATGTAACAAGAACATAAAACTAAAATACAAACTTATATTAGTTAGACTCATACTTTCTTTGTCTGACTAAAGAATGCCTCTTATACTTGAAACAACTAAATTATAAGCAAGCTATTGGTTTCTTATTTCAAGGCAACAGATCCTGACACAGTTGGAGGCCCAGTGACATATACCATTGAAAATGACAGATCGGGGCTTTGGTCGGCACCAGCTTTAACTGATACAACAAAGCATTCCTATACAAACATCACAGCCAAGCGTCCCATTTTTTACAATGATGCCCCCGATGTACAAAATGGGGCGTAAGTTTAATTTTATTTCTTTTCATCTATACATCAAGAATACATTTTTGTTCACAATGACTTTTGTTTGGAGATTAATATAATTAAATAATATAAAAATTTTCATTAAAAAATCTCTTAAAACATAAATAGCATAAGTGAAACAAACAAGTTGTTTAAAAATTAATCTTATGGTGTACTTTTTGCTGCAATTTGAAAATGTTTGCTTCACTTTTTATATTTACAGGTTTAATTTTACTGTTGTTGCAGCAGACCAAAAATATAGAGCATATGCTCAAGTTACTATATATGTTATTGTAAGTGCATTTTTTTCTCCTTCAAACTTTTTATTTGCAGGTTTTATGAGTATCTATTGTATTAAATACTAGCAAAAAGCATTGTGCATTGAGAGAGTTTGTGTGAGGTGAACTAAGTAACAGTGTAACAAAATATATGCTTGTCTTCATTAAAGTTTGTGTCATTGTTGAACTCTTATGCTCAGTCATTTGGGGTTACAAAAAAATATACAGAATGTTTATTTTCTGTCTTTAAATTGCATAGTGATATGTTGGATTTGGTATTATCTTGAGTTAGTTGGAATCTGCCTCAAGTGTTCATAGTCTATAGATTCCCCACACAATATTTTATTTTATTTCTTGTTCTTCTTTTTACTAGGATATCAACAACAATGACCCATTGTTTTCTCGAGCGGTATACGAACAGAGCATTTATGAAAACACTAAAGGAGGTCAGTATAAGGCTTCGAATAAAATTATAATATAGATATTGTGACTGTAAAATGACTTTGTAAAAAAAATTATCTTTCATTCACAAATAACCAATGAAATAAAAAAGAAATGCTTTCAACCAGTAGAACTTCATTTGTCACAAAATATTGAGTTTAAAATATTGAATTTATAGAACCTTGGTTTGGTTATATCTATCCAAAACACCCTCTTTTAGTACATATTGGCTAAACCCCATTGTCTAATAAAATTTGCTCCTTATTCAGCTCAGACAAACAAGTTGCATCATCACTTTAAAAAAGAACTTTTAAAAAGTCACTATTTTAATACATACATTTCTTAAATATATTTAGCCTGCCATTATTTTGTTTATTATGTTTTTTGTAAAGTTTTGTATCTATATTTTTTGATGTAATCAATAACATTATTTTAGGATTGTAGCCCTGTTCCTGCATACAAATTTGCTCGATGTATGTTTTTGATGCTTGGTGTTAAACACACTATAAGCTTACAAAATGTTTGTTCGTATTATTATTTATTATTTTAAAAGGAATGGTAGATAAAAAAAAAGAGAAATCATGAAATAGATGAAATATTAGAATATGTTTATTAAGATCCATGTAAAGAAAAAATTTGTTATGGACAACTGTTAAACTATAGTCATTAATGATCTAACCAAGAATATCTTTTACATAATATATGCAACTTGGTCGTTTACAATATTATTAATAATTTATTAACATATACTTCTTTTTTTTTATAGATTTTTTTGTAATTCAAGTAACTGCAACAGATGGAGATTCTTACACAACTGGAAATGGTCTTGTTAACTTTTACATACAATCTGGTTCTTTGGGGAAATTTACTGTGAAAAATGTGACAAGAAACAATGTGACTAACGTTTTCACTGCTGATATCTACACATCATCTGATGCAGTTTTTAACTTTGACACCCAGAATCTGTATGATATGCAGGTTAGAAGACATAAATACTACTTATACTATTCTTTTTGGCTCCTTAACTCTTTCCATGTGGTAATGGTATTTATTTTTGCTCCTTAAAGCTTGAGATGCGTAACAACGCACAGTAGGTTCATCTGTATTGTTCAAAAGCAGGGAGCAACACACTGTGCGTTGTTTCAATTAAATGGTTGTTTCTTGTCAATTTTTTGTAAAAACTTTTTAAAGAGCTGTTTTTTTAAATCAGACAGTTACATAGAATAGTATATCTGTCAATAATATGTCAATCAATCATATGTCTGTAAACGGTCAATCAATCATATGTCCATAAAGAGTCATTTAACCAAATGTCAATAGACTTTGAATCAGTCTAATATCAATAAACTGTGACTGAATCATATATAAACAAACTGTGACTCAATCATACAGAAACAAACTGTGACTCAATCATATATAAACAAACTGTGACTGATTCATATATAAACAAACTGTGACTGAATCATATATAAACAAACTGTGACTCAATCATATATAAACAAACTGTGACTCAATCATATATAAACAAACTGTGACTCAATCATATATAAACAAACTGTGACTCAATCATATAACAAACTGTGACTCAATCATATATAAACAAACTGTGACTGAATCATATATAAACAAACTGTGACTCAATCATATAGAAACAAACTGTGACTCAATCAGATAGAAACAAACTGTGACTGAATCATATATAAACAAACTGTGACTGAATCATATATAAGCAAACTGTGACTGATTCATATATAAACAAACTGTGACGCAATCATATATAAACAAACTGTGACTCAATCATATATAAACAAACTGTGACTCAATCATGTTTCAACAGAATGTTAATCATATGTCAACCAACTGTGAATTCATCATGTAGATAAGTTGTAAATCAATCATAAGTCAATAAAACTGAACCAATCATAATATGTCAATAAACTTTAGATTTTGGATATTTGTAAATAAAATAAGGATCTTGTGGACATAAAAAAAATTAAAACACCAAAAAAATGAGCAATAAAAATAATAAATATTTTTTTCTCAGTTGCTGGCCATAGACAGCGGCACTCCATCATCAAGATTTGGAAATGCCACACTGCGTGTCAATATCCTAGATGTTAACAACAGAGATCCAAGAATAAATCCATTATCTCAATCAGTCACTGTATCTGAGCGTATGTAGTAGAGTGTTTTAACCCTATCATTAATTTTGTAAGCTATGACATTTGAATGTAAGTTATTTCATAGGCATATCACTTTTTGCTGTTCTAAAAAAGAAAAATATTATTATACTTAATCTTATATATTTATTAATATTTTTGTAATTGTCATTTGTGTTATAATACATTTTAAATATATGAAAATATTCAAGATTATACTAGGCATTTTTTAGTAAGGAGAAGAATAATTCTGCTAAAGTAAAAGTCACTGAATTAAACTATTTGTGAGTTTTCCAGATCGTATATGGGATGTTATTATTCTCAGGGTTCCCGCGGCCTCCTGAAATTTCAGGATGTCCTGAAATCCTCCTGAAATTGCAACAAAGGGCAAAAACTCCTGAAAACCTCCTGAAATTTGAAATAATCTCCTGAAATGTCCTGAAAAATTGAGCTGACCCCTATTTTTCCTTCTCCAACATGTGTCCATAGTTCAAGAGCCCCACCTCCCGCATGCGTGTTACGCTTACGCTTGCTACGCCAAGCCTATCCCTTCTAGCTTTGTACACATAGCTCTTCCTCATCTTTCGCTCCCTCTCCCACAGTTTGGTGTCTACTAGATTAGATAATGATAAGGACTATGCTTATTTATTTTCGCGATCTATGTTGAGAGTTGAGAATGACTGGTCACGCTACGCGCGGCGCCTACTAGTCTACTTGAGATCAGCAACCGACATATTTTGTCCGAATTGATTTATTTTGAAATATATTTATAACAAAATATAGGCCTACATAAATAGGTCTTTTTATTAGTTAAAAAGAAAACGATGACGTTTAAGATGCTATCTTATATCGGTGTCCTTATATCATATGGTAAAAATTCCAGTAGGCCTATTTAGCTAGCCCTACCAGAGGAGTTATTCGCGATGTTGGCCTACGCCGATTGGCGCCGATATCATTATCAACTTTTTAGTGGTGTTAAGGCCTAGGTCTACATAGTTTTACTAGTTATAATCTCGTATGCGTAGGCCTACAATGATTTTTTGCTATCAATGTGGGAAATGTAGGCAGACGATTTTGGGTCTAGGCATACGCTGATAGGCCTTGCCGGTGTGGCCCAGGTCTATCAGTTTAACAGTCTAATGACTGGGCCTAATCTAGTAGTCTAAGTCATTTTATTCACCAATACATTGATGAAATGCACTCAATGCTGAATATATCTGACTAGAAATCATTACTAACATTAACAATGTTAATGGTAATTATGTTACGGCACTTGTATAGCGCGTCATCAAAACCGCGTCATCAAACCGGCGCCGTTCTGTCTAGAGAGCATACTTCAAAAGACTTTTTTTTTGTGCCGACCCACTATAGTGTTACTATAAGGATAGGAACCTGAGTATGGACATGGACTTAGATGAAGAAACTGATACATGTACCTTACTTTCCCTTATGGCTAATGGCTGTAGGCCTATTGATCGGTTGTTTAAAATAAGTGAAGCCCTGTGTTTGCTTTATATTATATGCATGATTGAAACCCAGTGCCGTTGTAAGGGATTTGTGGGCCCGGGGGGCTTGGCCTCTTTAGTGGCCCCTGCATTTTGACATGAGAAAAACAATTAGGACACTCCTTTGGGTGCACCCTCAAGTAGGGGCCCGGGGGGACTTTTGAATTTGGACCCGCCACACTCCTTTAGCTATGTCACTGTTGAAACCATTTTTTAAGGAAAGTTTCCAAATTAGGGTGAATATTTAGTAACTTTTATTTTTAAAAGGTATGCATTTTTGAGAAGTTAAAAGGCAGTATAACCCCCAGAAAGTCAGGGTGCAACTTATCCACAGGTGTTGTTGTTTTTTAAAACGGTAGTTTAGGGAGATATTATATGCACCAGTTTAGAATCAGCTACTCCCTCCCCCCATCCACAAAAAAAAATCACTGT
Source organism: Anisus vortex (assembly GCA_949126835.1). Lineage (NCBI taxonomy): Eukaryota > Metazoa > Mollusca > Gastropoda > Planorbidae > Anisus > Anisus vortex. Next base: position 17,816,762 of record OX421494.1, read on the forward strand.
GGACTATTTCCCCTTTGCACTATTTGCCCCTCCTTATCTAACTACGCCTAGCTGATGTAAGGTTTTATTTTTGTATCAGGATTTTAATAGGCTTAATGATCCTAATGATTGGAAAGTAATCAAATTGGATTATCAACATGTCCTTTACAATAGCAGTTTTTTTTTCTTGTCATAGTGATATTTTTTTTAAACTTAGTTTATTTAAACTTGTAAATCTGTAAGCTTTCATGTAGGCCCATATAAGCATTTTCTCTATACCTGTTAATGTAACACTCTATATGTTACAGATGCCCCTATATAGGATACTATTTCCATTCTCTGCCTCCCACCTCCTTTTTTTTTCATAAACAAAATTTTTTTTATTTTGACTTTTTAAAAAATAATTATAAGATTTCTAAAGACAGTTAAATGACTTTATATAATGAACATAGCTTAATGGTACATATTTAGCTTTCACATTGTAATGCCCTTAAAAATCTTTTATTTAATTTTATATGTATTTGAGTCATTGTTTAATGATGTAGTGAATGCGGTGTTGCCGCACCTCCTGAAATTTTAAATTTTCTCCTGAAAAACTCCTGAAAACCTCCTGAAATTTTGATTTGATTTTGGTGCAGGAACCCTGTATTCTTGTTTTCACATACCGAGTTAAAAAAATTACATTTTCTGTAGTTGCTGTTTCTTTTATTTAGTTTATATATATATATATATATATATATTGTAATAAATAATTTGACAATAATTCTCAGATGAAGCAATTGGTACAACAGTATATAGAATACTAGCTGATGATCCTGATGCTAATAGTTCCCTCAGATACCATTTGACACCTGAAAGAGCAATTGATGGTACAGGAGTTGATGCAACCTCCACTTTGTATGATTTCAGAGTGAGTATTTCATGAAAAATATTTTTAGTTTCATTACTAGAAGGATGCAGTAAATGGATTTAAAGTTCACCTTCAGAGTAGCGTACTATTAGTGACAGCTTTAATGTGATGTATGAATACATTATTACAGTCTTGTTTTTAGCTGTTCATGTGTTATTATAGTATATGCTAAGTGTAAGTCAATTTATTGTCTCTTTGTTTAGAAAATGTTTCGAATAAATGATCGCACTGGAGATATAATTGTGAATGGTACATTAGATCGTCAAAGTGTGTCCAGGATTACATATTCTGTTGGGGTAGACGATGTGTCAGCCAATCCTGTGCAGCATGGAAATGGTTTGTTTTATTACATCAAAAATAGCTGCAAGCTTTCATTTATTTTGAAGTTTGTTTACCTCACAACCTTTTCTTTAGTTTTATTTTATCACCCAACTATATGTGTAAACACTATAAGTTTTAATGTATCTTTTTATTAGGGTCTTTCTTGATTTACATCCTGGAGTACAATGACCAATCACCTGTGTTTGACTTACCACTTTATGAAATCGATATTGATGAAGAACAAAACGTCAATGCCTTTGTACAAAATTTAAACTGTAAGGATGAAGATGATAAAATTGCAGGCTATGACCTTACTCAAGATAACCCAAGATTTCCTGCATACTTTTCATTAATTCCAGGTTCAGGTTAGTGAAAAGAAAGAGCTAAGAGATACTTACATGAACTTTTAGATTACAAAACCTAATCATAATAATAAATAATAATAATTGTTTTTATATAGTGCTTCTATCATGCTATTCTAGCATTCTCAGTGCGCTCTAGTAGATTATTACGTTCACTATGCCCAAAACTACTGCAGGGCGACGGATCGGTAGGCGGCAGGGATAGAACCCGCAACGTGTCCGTTGACAGTCCGGGGAACTAACCGCAGGACCAGCCAGCCTCATCTATGTATTCATCATTGTCAAAATGTTTTGTTCACTGCTCTACTTACTTGTAAACATCATTGTTTAGAATTTGTCTCATCCAATGTGTGTATATTTAATGTCAAAACTTATTCTTACAAAAAAATTAAATTTTTTGTCAAAACTGTTTTCTTCCCAGGTGCAATGATTGTAGCTAACCGCATAGATTTTGATGATGCCTCCCAAGGGGTAGAGACCATTGAGCTCACAGCCAGCTGTACTGACACAGGACAACCACAACTGTCAAATAAGACCAAAGTCGTTGTTCATATCAGAAACATTAATGACAACACCCCAACTTTTCAACAGGTCAGAGCTCAATAGTTATACTCAAATTTGATTTTCAGGTATCAAATTTGATAGGTTTTTGCTTGTTTTCCTTTTTTTTTCATTAAACTGTTCCTCTACTTTGCCAGTTTACTTTTTCTGAATAGACAATTTTGATGGTCACACTTTTTAGACCAAACACTCTTAAATGTAAAACTTTAATCGTTTACTTTGTCTTTTTGTTTTAATGTGCACGTAAATATACATCAAATGAAACAGAATAACATTATCTGTACACATTTGTTTTACAAAATTACATTACATTTTATGATACATTTGATATGTTTTAGGTCAAAGGGAATAGTTCTGTAACTAACAACAATGAGAAAATAAACAAACTAGCTTACATTACAATAACTCATAAATTACCATACAGATAAAAAAAAAAAAAAAAAAAGAAATTTTCTCAATACAACAGTTAAATTAAAAAAAAATTCCAACAATAAACAGTGACTGCTATTAGCTTAAATGGCTGCCCCATCCTATTTATAGATCATTTTTATCATTGATACAATTTAATCTGAAACATGTCATAGTATTTAGTAAATGTATGCTTTTAACTGAAAACTTTCTCTTGAAATGTGAATATATATTCACTAAACAAGAAACAGAAGTTTCTTTTATGATTAAACTTTGGCACTGGAGATTTTTAAAAATTAAAATAATGTATGCAAATTGCAAAAATTAGCTTCTAGTCTAAATTGATGTCTGCCAAAGTTGTAACATTTTATATGGATTGCAATAAGGAATGAGTATAATTATTTCTAAACTTGGTGCCGGCCTTTTTTTAGTCTAAGGAATTTGAGTAATTAACTGGTTATAGATTATGGTTTGTCTTGTTAAAAATGTATATATTATTGTTTATATATTTGGTTTGTGACTTTTTAAAAATTGTAGTTACCTAGAAAGTTTATTGGTAAATCATATAGGAAAGGAAGTGAGGTGTTTGAGAGCTCTTATTGGGGTTCTTACTCCATTGAGGGTCAATTGAGTCCTTGTCAAAGCCATCTCAATGTCCATTGCCTTATTTCTTTAAAGATATTATTGATAAATGGATGTCATCTGAGCTTGTTTTTAAAATCTGATCCTTCAGTTGAATTTGATGAATGCTTTTTAAGTTCCTTAGACAGCTCTCTTTCAGTTACTTAAAGTAACACAAATCTGTACACTTGTACTTTGGGTTTGTTTAGTAGAGTTGAATACCAGAGGATGCTGTTTGATGGCTATTATAGTAGAGATGTCCTTCTTAATAAAAACTTGTTTAATATCAATCTGTCATTATTATTTTATTTGATTAAAAATGTGTAAAATGGGGGAAAAATAGGGGAACAAATACTGATTTTGTTTTGTTTTTTAACCCTTGAATATTTCAAATGTTTCATTTCAGGGAGCCTATCATAAGTATTTACCTGAGGGAACATACAGTGGACCTTTGAACCTGATTGTTTCTGCAACTGATCTAGACAAAGGAGACTATGGTGTGATTCGATATGAGATTAATGATAATAGTACTAGCTTTACTATCAATAGTACCACAGTAAGTGACTTTTTACATTCTATGCCATACTTTAGAGTAAATTATTAATCTTATAGTGTACGTTTGATATAAGGCTTTTATTGTATATCTGCTAATAAATACATCTGAAAATATACACAAATGTCCAGTTTGATGTCACAGCATCTACCCAGCCATGAAAGCAATTTTCTGTCAATTAGATTGCCATAAGTGCTTATAAATTTACTTTTTGTAGATGCTTTAAAATCCCAGCTTTGGCCTAAGCTTCTCATAAATATAAATGGGCTCTCTGTACAATATTCATTTGAGAGCAATTAATAATGATATATGAAACACTAGGCAATATGCTTTCATTTTCTTGTAACATAAATAAAATGTGACCTGTTCTTACAAAATCGTACTGAAGTATTTCTGGCAAAGAGTAATATATATATATATATGGTTAGAAAAGTCTTTAAACTGGCTTTAATTTGATACCAAACTTAACAAAATCCTAAAATCCATTGCATTTCTCTTAAATTTTAAAGTCACCATATGTACAAGCATTATGTTAAAAACTAATGAACAACAATAACCACACATAAGTATTATATACTGTTGGAAAGGGCAATTAATTTAATTTCTATATGACATTTTTTGAATGTTGTGTGAGAGACCTTAACATCAATTTCAAAGAATTTTACTTGAAAGTAATTCCTTTCTCCATGCATACACAATGTAAACAATCCCATGTTTGTCTTTGTCTAGTAGCAAATCTTCAAACACATTGTATATGTACGGCTCTGTAACCTAGAAAAAAACCCAGTAAATTTGAGACTTCATTGGGCAGGCTAATATATTTCATAGAAATAAATAGACTTTTAAAAAAAAAAAATTGCGAGATTTAGCAATTTTGAATGATGTATAACACTATGGGGGCACTGAGTGGAATATTGCGTTTGTAAGATAACTTAAAATATAGAATTTTGTTATGAAAAATATTGATTAAATTTATTGTGTAATATTTACAAGTTGAAAAAAACTAAATTAACACAGTATTTATTATTCAAAAATGGATCCTTTAGCTATCATCATAACAATGGAATCTTCACCTATATTGCCCCCCACTTTACAAAAATGCTTTTGTCTTAGATAGATTACAGCTACTTAAGTACCCTTTTGTCACAAACGATGTAATTAGAATTAATAGAAGCACAGAATTTTAATATAAACTACTGGCCTTGAAAAATGTTTTTTTATGGTTCTCTACAATATCAACTAACTTTTACTTGACCTACAAACTCACAATTTTTTTTTCTGAATTTATGACCTATATGCCGTGCAGCAGCGCATTCGGCTGGCGTAATGAAGTTCCTGGGTTCGAATCCTGGTGCAAGCTAGGATTATTTCCCGGGTCTGGAGGGTGTCCCTGAGTCTACCCATCTCTGATGGGTACCTGACTTTATTTGGAGTAAAGTAAAGGCGGATGTGCTTTGTGCTGGCCACGCAATCACCTAGTATGCCATGGCCACAAAAAACGCTGCTTCACTGGACCTATGGATCAACTTGATCTGATGGGTACTTTTAGACTACTTAATGCATGAAAATCCCTTTTTTTCTTTGAGATCAGTAAAGGACACTGAAAGATGTTGAGAGCATATTATTGGGCCCCTGTAGACTTCCCTCTTTGATTCCTCTGGCTTTTTGCATTGCTCATGGCATCTGTCAGACTAACTTCCATCCATTTACTCCATGATGTTGTCCTCTCATTTTTGTTCTCTGTATTCCTCTTTTTCTCCCTTCTCTTTTTGCGTTCTGCGAGGTTGTCTCCACTAGCCCTTGTGTTCTTTTGATGTGACCATAGCTTTCTAATTTATGCTTCCTTATTATTGCCTTGACAATCAAAGGTGCAGGAATTATTGTTTAGTGTCTGTAAGTTGTTTTTTTATGTTGCTATTTTTCAGGGAGAGATATACTTTAAACCTAATTCTACATTTGACAGAGAAACGACTGCCTTTGTAAGCTTTCAGGTGACTGCCACAGACAGTCCATTGAATCCCAATGTTAGTCGAAGCAGTGTGGTTTCTGTAAGTACTTTCTATGACATGCTAGAATGATATAAATAAACTGAAGGACATTTTAGGACTTTTCTCTCACTTTGTTAAGATCAGAGTGTTTTTTTACTTCTACAGTAAAAAAAAAAAGATTTCATATTTTTGTGGCAAAGTACTGGATTATCAACTTTTAGGTTCCCTATTCAGATCCTTATTTTCCCCTTAAGCCTGGACATCTATTCCTTAGTGCAGGATAGTCTGAGCAGCTGGAATGAAATCCCCCATTGGAGAACACTTGGCCAGGTTTTAAGCTTTTTTTTATTTCAGATACTGGCACTGTGATCACTGTAATGTACATTTATAAACACTTTATGCACAGCCTCAGAGTAAATAGCAAGGGCTCTAATCCCAGCTTTCAGAACAATGGAAGTTCTAGATTGTGGCCAAAACTCTTCCTTGTATTCAATGATATTCTCTGGAGAAAAATCTATGAATGCCACAGTGTCTACTCTAAGTCTCATTCAGTGTTATATTTGCACCTTTTTTCTTTTCAGGTGTATGTTGACATCACTGATGTGAATGACAACTGTCCCATATTTTCCAACCCATCCTATTATGGTTATGTACCTGAAAGTGCAGGTCCTAATACCAATGTTGTTGACCTTCAAGTAAATGATACTGATGAAGGAGCCAATGGTTTAGTCAGCTTTCAAATAAAAGCCAACAGTTTCAGTCCACCTGGTGAGCTTTAACATTTTCCCAATCAACCACTAAATCAATCTGATCACAAACTGATCCATGACAGCTAGGACTTCTTGTGTATACTGGTACTTTGCAAATAAAATTACAAATATTTATAGACATAGATTGTTGATTTTTCTTTAGATGGCTTTCTTCTACATGCCATGATTAGTTTTGGGGATTTATAAAAGAAATGTTCTTTGACTAAATCTGGACTCGCGTTAAGGATATGATGATTGTCTGCTAAATACAGAGTTGAATTTCTTCTGGAGCATCTGATAAAAAAATTGATTCAATAAAAATGTATTAGCATAAAATTTCTGCAATAAAATTGGGTTCAAATTGAGTTATAGGCTATATTTTCCATACTTTTTTTTTAGGTTTTTATTTTTGCTATTATTTCCTAATTTTTTAACCATCCTTAAATTGTTACACTGTTATAGTTTGTTGTACTGTTATTAATAAGAGTGGACACATGAATGCTTTGACAAAAAGAAGTATTTTTTCGATACATCATGATTTATTTAAGCTATTAGCTCATGTATTATAATGTGTTATTTTGATCCCTTAGGTGCAGAATCATTATTTGATATCAGCAGCTTTGGACGCATATTTGTTACAAACAGCTTAAGAACCAAGTCAGGCAGGTATACATTCAATGTAACTGCCACAGACCATGGTACGCCACAAAGCTGCAGCACAGAAGTTCCTGTGACTGTTGAGATCAAAGTGTCTTTGAATGATGCTCCCAGCTGGGTCAAACCTCCCAACAGAGACTTTGTCATTTATGTCCTTGAGGTAACCAATCAATTAGTCATTCAAATACAAACTTTTGCTTAATGCGGATAAAGTATTATATAATATTTTGTCTTGACCTCATGTGGTAAAACTTAATGAATAACTAACTCAATTTCAACTTTTCTCTAGAGCCAATATGATGGTATGCTAGTTTATGGCGCCAAAGCTGTAGATAACAACACTGGACCTAACGGTATCGTTGATTATTTTTTTGTGGTAAAAAATGACCTAGTATCTAACACACCTGAATTTCGCATCAATCAAGTCACAGGGGTGATCCGAGCAGAAATTGTGTATGACAGGGAAACAGTTGACCGCTATGTTGTAAGTAATTTCTGAATAGTAGCAGAGTTAAGTTTGTTAAGGAACAGTTGTCGCTATTTTGATTTATTTATAATATAAATGGTTGCACAGTATATAAAAAAAGTTTTTTTTACTTGTCAACTTTTATTATCTTTATAATTATGTGTGTATTGATGTGTTTATGCTTAGAACCGCACATTGAAAATATTGTAATTCTTAACAAATTGTCTCCCTTGTATATTGCTTCACCAGTTGACTTTGATGGCCAAAGATAGAGGTGTACCATCAGCTTCATCTGAGACAACTCTCACTGTCATGATTTTGGATGTAAATGATAATGATCCAAAGTTCCCACTGAAAGTAAGTCATTTACAGATTGTCCAAATTTAATTTGTTTAATAAAAGCCAAAAGTGATAAAAATGTGCACAAATGTATACCCTGAACAATGAAAGGACAAAAAGTTGTCAGCTGTTTTTGTAAACTTTAATTATATATCACAAATTAGCAAGTATTTATGTACCGGTATTATTTTAATCATTTGAATTACTGTATAGAGTAAGGAATTAACAAAAATAAAATGTTAAAACTGACTAAAATCAAGGTTTGTCATATAAATCTAAAAAACTGATTTTGGTTTGCATTTTTCTTTTTCTGTCAAAACTTTTGAATTCATCCCAAAATAAATTAATAATCTTCAGAAGATTTTGCCACACACAATTTAATGGGAAGTTAATATAAGGGATTTAAAAATGTGCACTCTTAAAGTGTAACGAAAAAAAAACATTAAAGAAAACTAACTGGGGGGGGGGGGTAGGGCTAAAAATTTGATAAGAATGTATTGTCATTGACAATTTTCAGCTTGACAGTACGATATGAATTGGGTCAATTAACCATACAAAGATTTTGCCAGCCTGCCTTAAAGAAACAAAACTGAAGTTAATATACAGAATTTTAAAAGAAAGACTTGCAAATTCTGAAACTTGTGTAATAATTTTATGGACAGTTTAAATACATCTGTTTAATTTGTATTGTTAGTTCTTCATGCTAGAGATGTTTGTTAGAATTGTGTTTTTTTTAAAAACAATTTTGCTTGATAGGATCCAAGACATGATTATATTTTTTTTGTGTCTTTTCCAGAATGGAGTTGTTATACCTCTTGTCTTACCAGATTCATCTATTACTATAGGTGAAAATGTCAACATTCCAATTGGTGGTCTAAGACTAGGAGCATGCATTGCAACTGATTCAGATTCAAACACTACCAATAATAAAATTTACTATAAAATTTTGAGTGAGTTTTTTACATGGCAATACTTGTTTCTTTTTTTAAATTGAGTCTAATAATGTATTTGTATAAACAATTGGGTCAATGCCATAAATTCAACATTTTCCAGGTGACCAAGCCAGTATTTTAGACTACATACGTGTCAACAATAAAACTTGTGAAGTATACCTTATAAAGAAGCCAGACTTTGAAGCATCACCAGAGCTCCACTTTGATATATATGCTTACAATGAGGACAACAACGACAGGGTTGTTCGAAATAAACGTGAAGTGGACGCAAGTATTTTGCCAGTTGTTATTAAAATCAGAGACGACAATGATAACCCACCAGTGTTTACTCAAAGCCAATATTATGAGTGTAAGTTTTACAGTAACATCTTTAAAGTGATAAGGGAGGATGTGGTAGTTTCTAAATTGTTAAATTGTAAATGTTCAAATCTAAAGCTTCGAGCTTGCATTGAATGGTCCAATTTTTAGATTTCTGCATCTCATTTTCCACTTTTAATGCCATTTGTTGATCATATTTCTATTGTCTAGCTAGTAGGGCCATAATGAAGCAAATTGTAACATGGCTAGTGCACTTGATATTGAGAAATATTTAGTATAGTAACAAAGAATAGATACAAGATTTTGCCTTCATTGACTTGCCAGAGCTGACTCTCTGTTATCTCTAAGGAAGATACTCTAGACCAGGGGTCGGCAACCTACGGCACGCGTGCCCCAGACTTGGCACGCCAAATGATTTTCAATGGCACGCGAAAGACCCAAAAGAAACTTAATTCAAGTCTCTTCTACAAGAAATTGATTAATGGCGCAGGTTGACTTTTATTGCTGTTGGCACACTGAATGTAGTAGAAATCCTACTTTGGCACACTACTGTCAAAAGGTTGCCGACCACTGCTCTAGACTGAATGACATCATCAAAGCTTACTTAGTAAAATGAACTTATAAGATAGATATAAATTGTATGTGAATTTTTTTACATTGTCCTTGTCATAATAAAGCCTTGAAACCAACTTGTCTTAGGATCTTAAATTTAAAATATGTCTACCAATGAGATGGTGCAGTGGTGTGTGAATACTTAATAATATTTCCATAGGCACCTAAAATAATTGCCTTTTCATATTTGTTTGTAGCCAACATCTATGTTGAAAATATAATCCCAGCCCTAAACGGCTTCTTTTTCTTGGCACAAATTTAATTGTAAAAAAACAATTAAAAATTAAAAGTAAATCGTGAGGTATTGTGTGATCACTGGCCCCTACAAAATATCACATTTTAATTTACCCTAATAGGTTAATAGATGGAATACAAGTGATTAATAATTTATCCAGGTGTGAGTGATGAAGCCCCTTACAAAGAAACCATTTTGGAAGTTTCTGCCACAGATAAAGATACTGGAAGCAAACTACTGTATGCACTATCTGGAACAGATGTTTTCACTATTGATTCCCACCTTGGCATCATTTCCAATGTTATCTCTTTTCAATATTCATCTAATGTGCAGCCAAAGTACACATTTAAAGCTATAGCCACTGATGAAGTCTACAATTCTACAGCTGATGTTACAGTAAGCGTTTTTTCTGAAACAGAATTTCAGCACAAAGAATTAGTGCTGGATTATTCAATAAGCTCATTAAGCACTAGCTTTTTGTTCCTACAAGCTTTATTGATAACATTTAAGTTTGTTTTTTGTTTTATCTTAATTATTTCATTTTGTTTTTGTCCCCATTTTTACATCATAAAATGATAACTAATCATAGAATAAGACAGACGTACCAATGAAATAACTGTTTGCATTTCCCACACATCAAACATGTTTTACAAAAATTTACTTAAGCTTAAGTATCTATTTCAAAATAATGTTTAGTGTATACCTGGTCTAGAGTACTAAATTTCAAATTAATGGTCATTTGTCAATTTTGTAAGGTTTCTATTATTTATGCTAAACTTTATTTTATCTATGAATTTCTTTTTATTCTGTTTATAAAAAATAATAAAACTAAAGCTTAATACATCTCCTTTTTAAATAGCAGCCTTTGTGCCTATTAAAATAACTTTTTAAAATAGTATTTAGCTAGAGCATAGCATATGCTCTGTAAACAACTAAGTACATCTTTTAAACAATTTTTCAAGAAACTTGCTTAATATTCACAAAACTGTTTCGTTGTTGTTTTTGTATCTTTAGATTGTAGTCGTTTCAACTTCAAATCTTGTTAATTTGAAAATCAATAGACCATTACAAGATATAGAGCCTTTTAAACAACAGATTGCCAGGTTTGTATTAGGAAAACTTTGGATATTTTATTTCATGTTACATAAAGTACAAGTCCAATATGCCCCTTGCTGTTATATAGATATATAAAGTGAAAAGCCAAAGAAATAAATATTTGTTTTTCAACAGATCCATTCAAACATCTAATCCAAACAACATTCAATTTGCTTGCATTCTGGACATGAGAAATCATGTTGAAGATGATGGGACATTGAATCCCCAAGCGTAAGTTTTAACTGTAAAATATTTTACACAATATTAAATAATATAATAATGGTTAAAATTGACCTGTCCTTCTTAGCTCATGATTAGCATATGAACAGTAGAGCCATGTATCATTAATATAAACAGGTCATTTCAGTTTTCACTACTAATAAATATATATATAAACAGGTCATTTCAGTTTTCACTACTAATATATATATAAACAGGTCATTTCAGTTTTCACTACTAATATATGTAAACAGGTCATTTCAGTTTTCACTACTAATATATATATAAACATGTCATTTCAGTTTTCACTACTTATATATATATAAACAGGTCATTTCAGTTTTCACTACTAATATATATATAAACAGGTCATTTCAGTTTTCACTACTAATATATATATAAACAGGTCATTTCAGTTTTCACTACTTATATATATAAACAGGTCATTTCAGATTTCACTACTAATATATATATAAACAGGTCATTTCAGTTTTCACTACTAATATATAAACAGGTCATTTCATTTTTCACTACTAATATAGATATATATAAACAGGTCATTTCAGTTTTCACTACTAATATATATATATATAAACAGGTCATTTCAGTTTTCACTACTAATATATATATAAACAGGTCATTTCAGTTTTCACTACTAATATATATATATAAACAGGTCATTTCAGTTTTCACTACTAATATATATATATGTATAAACAGGTCTTTTCAGTTTTCACTACTAATATATATATATATATATATATATATATAAACAGGTCATTTCAGTTTTCAATACTAATATATATATATATAAACAGGTCATTTCAGTTTTCACTACTAATATATATATATATATATATATAAACAGGTCATTTCAGTTTTCACTACTAATATATATATATAAACAGGTCATTTCAGTTTTCACTACTAATAGATATATATATAAACAGGTCATTTCAGTTTTAACTACTAATATATATAATAATATATAAACAGGTCATTTCAGTTTTCACTACTAATGTATATATATATATATATGCAATAGTTTCTCAACTTTTTGTTTCATTTGTGTTTTTGTAGAAGTGATGTAGTTGTTGGGGCTGTCAATCCTGCAACAGGCCAACTGTACTCAGCTCCAGATTTGGTGTCATTGATCCAGGATGATAGAAATCAAGCCAAATCTGTGTATAATGCTATCTATGTGACAGATGTTAAGGTAATTGTAGGCTGCTTAGTACATTTGACTTTTGTTAGGGTTACAAGACATTCCCTTTTATAGCAATAATAAATTACAAATAGATATCAGATATCACAAGAAATTTTAATAGAGTAACTCGATAAGGAAAAATATATCACAAAAAATTCTTAGTGATTATAAATAACAAGCAGGGTACCCTTTTATTATACTAGTGTGTTTTTATATATGTTTGACCGAATCACATAATTGTATTTTACAAGGTTTACAAAATATAAACATCTGATTGTTATGATAAACACCTCTAGTACTTGGTTTAAATCGTTTTAGTCTGCGATAAAAGTCCTTACGGACTGGAATGCAATAGAGAGCTGAGAGTCTTGAGATATTGGTATATGTGTGATGGGAGACGTCGCTGTTGTGATTTATTTACAACATGTCAACTGAGGAATGTGATATTAAAGATATTGCCCCAAGCACAGTGTCAGTTGTCATTGAACGTTCTGGTTCAAGTTGATCTTATCGTATACAACTCTGTTACAATACTATACCAACATTTCTATACAGAGCAGACAATGCAGTACATGAAAGCATGACAACTATGACAGGGTACATGTTTTAATGTAACAATAACATAGGATTGAAAAAAAAAACAAGCCTTACTGAATACTTTTGCAACATATAAGGCCATAAGGCAGGGGTGAAGATAAACTGACCCTGACCTCAATAACAGAGAAAACATGCAAGAATTTTACAATTCAAATCCTTTAAAACAAAATGTGAACTATGAAAGAATTGGACGCTATTGGTTTACTCTGGCGAAATTGTGAGAAGAAAATGAATATCTGCTGAGACTACTGGTCACTTTTGAAACTAAATTAAGAGCTATGATAGATGCCTCACACACAGCAGTAAATGCAGTGACAAGAAATTACTTGTCTCTTTACACAATAGGTAACACAGTCCAGGTTTGAACAAGCTGCAATAGTCTCAATGTGTAGGTTACAGAAACAGACTAAATCCAGCCACTTTACTGCCAGCACTTCCTCTATTTACATAAAATAATGCAAACATTTCCGTTATGTTGTTGTCTTTCTGTACACTAAGCAAGAGCATTTTATGGTCTCATAAGCCTAACCAATAAACAAATGTTCTTTTACTTGCTGTATTACAGGCAGATGAGAAGAAAGACAGCTTTAGCCTAAAGGAAGATGCTGTTCTGGCTGTCCTCATTATTACAATTCTTCTTATTTTCCTTGCCATCGTTTTATTCATCATTGCCTGCCTGTGCATCAGACGTTCGTAAGTAACATTTGATCCAGTCCTCTTTCAATACTATCATGTAATTTGTTACAATTTTCTGCATCAACCCATCGCATTGTTTTTCTGATTGTTGCCTTTTCAGAAAGAAGAAGAAGACTAAAATGTACAAAAAATGGACTCCAGTGTTAACTCCTCATGTAAGTCATGTGATTCAATGATCTATTTATATATTCAACATTTTAGTCACTTTTGTTTTCCAGAGACATTTTTTCTTTATTCTTTAAGCTTTTTGTGATGGTCTCTCTACACTCTACTCATTGTGATGGTCTCTCTACACTCTACTCATTGTGATGGTCTCTCTACACTCTACTCATTGTGATGGTCTCTCTACTCTCTACTCATTGTGATGGTCTCTCTACACTCTACTCATTGTAATGGTCTCTCTACACTCTGCTCATTGTGATGGTCTCTCTACACTCTACTCATTGTGATGGTCTCTCTACACTCTACTCATTGTGATGGTCTCTCTACACTCTACTCATTGTGATGGTCTCTCTACACTCTACTCATTGTGATGGTCTCTCTACACTCTACTCATTGTGATGGTCTCTCTACTCTCTACTCATTGTGATGGTCTCTCTACACTCTACTCATTGTAATGGTCTCTCTACACTCTGCTCATTGTGATGGTCTCTCTACACTCTACTCATTGTGATGGTCTCTCTACACTCTACTCATTGTGATGGTCTCTCTACACTCTACTCATTGTGATGGTCTCTCTACACTCTACTCATTGTGATGGTCTCTCTACACTCTACTCATTGTGATGGTCTCTCTACACTCTACTCATTGTGATGGTCTCTCTACACTCTACTCATTGTGATGGTCTCTCTACACTCTACTCATTGTGATGGTCTCTCTACACTCTACTCATTGTGATGGTCTCTCTACACTCTACTCATTGTGATGGTCTCTCTACACTCTACTCATTGTGATGGTCTCTCTACACTCTACTCATTGTGATGGTCTCTCTACACTCTGCTCATTGTGATGGTCTCTCTACACTCTACTCATTGTGATGGTCTCTCTACACTCTGCTCATTGTGATGGTCTCTCTACACTCTACTCATTGTGATGGTCTCTCTACACTCTACTCATTGTGATGGTCTCTCTACACTCTACTCATTGTGATGGTCTCTCTACACTCTGCTCATTGTGATGGTCTCTCTACACTCTACTCATTGTGATGGTCTCTCTACACTCTACTCATTGTGATGGTCTCTCTACACTCTACTCATTGTGATGGTCTCTCTACACTCTACTCATTGTGATGGTCTCTCTACACTCTACTCATTGTGATGGTCTCTCTACACTCTACTCATTGTGATGGTCTCTCTACACTCTACTCATTGTGATGGTCTCTCTACACTCTACTCATTGTGATGGTCTCTCTACACTCTACTCATTGTGATGGTCTCTCTACACTCTACTCATTGTGATGGTCTCTCTACACTCTACTCATTGTGATGGTCTCTCTACACTCTACTCATTGTGATGGTCTCTCTACACTCTACTCATTGTGATGGTCTCTCTACACTCTACTCATTGTGATGGTCTCTCTACACTCTACTCATTGTGATGGTCTCTCTACACTCTACTCATTGTGATGGTCTCTCTACACTCTACTCATTGTGATGGTCTCTCTACACTCTGCTCATTGTGATGGTCTCTCTACACTCTACTCATTGTGATGGTCTCTCTACACTCTACTCATTGTGATGGTCTCTCTACACTCTACTCATTGTGATGGTCTCTCTACACTCTACTCATTGTGATGGTCTCTCTACACTCTACTCATTGTGATGGTCTCTCTACACTCTGCTCATTGTGATGGTCTCTCTACTCTCTACTCATTGTGAAGGCCTCAATACCTTTCTACTTTAACAAATGTTGTAGATTTTCTTATGTTTAACAACAAGGTTCATACAGCTTGGGAAAATGTGTGAATTTTTCAGAAAACTGACCAAGGATTTGGAAAATTTTGGAAAAAAAAAATGGTTAAAGCGATATGACAAATTTTTATTTTCAATTTAAAAAGATAATAAATAGCTCTATGTCATTTTAAGTTGACTCAACTACTATCACTAGTTGTTTTTTTCTATAATTATTTCATGATCACTGAAAAAACATCCACAAACAAAATTTCTTTTTGGATTAATCATTTATACTACAGGTTAACATCAAGAAATTTCTCACATAAAAATTCATTTGTGAAATTTTTGTAAAATTTGGAAAATGGCTGTGAAATTTTTTTATGGATTTATAGTAAGAACCCTGAACAATGTTTTTCCATTAACTTCCTAAAATAAACTTTTTAAGATAAAAAGGAAATAACATATAATTCTACGGCTATAATATTTTTTCTATTATTCTTTCTATAGATATTATTGTAATAAAGTATCAACTAGAGTACTATTTATTTGTTTAAGTGGTTTAAAAGTTCAACTATGCTTTGGGCTGAGACTAAAAGTTCAACTATGCTTTGGGCTGAGACACACACAAAAATTAAAATGTACTTTGCGAAAACTATACAATTACATGCGAAAACTATACAATTACATGTGTAACTGTGGCTGTAAATGAAAAACAAATTATATGAGATGAATACTAAAGTAATTGTCATGACATTACAGACTTAACTAACACTAAAATTAAAATGAGTCACCTGATTAATTTCTTCTATTACACAACCTACAATTAGGCAATCTATAACCTGTTTAAAATTGACTACAAAATAAAATTTCCCAATGTTTGTATGAACAAGTTTATTTTATAAATATCAACAACCTTGTAATGAAGTCAAATTTGTATTTGTTTGCCTCATATAAAGCATACATTTCTTATCTTAACTAATTCTCTGCAAGACTTTCACTGAGGTTGTTGTTGTTTTGTGTGTGTAGCCTGTGGAATCAAGTGTCAATCCTGTGTACAAAGATGTGGTTGTCCCAGATGAAGCCATCTATACACTCCCCAAGAAGAAACCTATTAATACAGATCACAGTTATCTAATAGTAGATCAACCTGCTGTAGTAGAACCATCTTATAGTCCACCCCCTGAGGTAAACAAATACTTATCTCTCATAGTTGTTGAGAAAAAGTTTTTTTTTTAAATTTTCTTTATACTTATTTATTGTAAGAATAACAATACTTCTTTGTGAATATAACTTTATCCATATGATAAACATAAAATATGATGATGCATTAGTCACAGAAATAGTAATATTTATCATAGTAATTGTCTTAAAATGATGAAATATTGTTTCCAGCCGGTGAGAGCTTATTTGACTTCTGAGCCGACACCATACATTGAGACAGAACTAGAACCTGTCCCCACTCATTTCCATGAGCTTCCACCTCAGCATCAACCATTTGAGCCTGAATTTGATGCAATAGTGACTGAAGTTGATGATGATTTCCCTCGTAAGTCTATCACACTTTGTTAAATACATATTTATTTAGACCAAGTCAAGCTTCATTCACTAACTTGTTCATTCTATAAATAGATTTAATGTGCTGATGTCTAACATTTTTGTTGCATGAAAAAAGTTACAAATCCATTCCATGCATTTTTTTCACATGAACTGTTTATTATTTTACTTTGCTTTTATCCTATAACTTTATTATATTACTTCCTATATTCCATGAATCTTTAAAATATTGTTTTATATGTTAGTATAACTTAGTCAGCCAAAGTGTTGTTTTTTTTTTATGTAAGTATAACATAGTCAGCCAAAAGTTTTGATGTTTGCTATATATGTACCTTAAGTATAACTTAGTCAGCCAAAGTGTTATTAGTTTGATGTTATTAAGTTACAAAAACTTTGTCCTCAGCTCCAGTATCAGGAGGTGAAATTGACACAGAAATCCGGGATTCCCCTTTGTCTAGTTCATCATCAAGTCCAGCCAGCAGTAGAAAAAGTGAACAGGACTAAAACAAGAAGAACACAAGACTGCATACATATGTCTGTACATAAAATTATTTCAAGACTTCCATTATTTATCTTACTCTATTACTCTTGTGTGAAATGGGATCAAGTGGTGTTAGTAACTCTAAATGCTTGGTAGCTCAACTCTTCAACTGTAAAAAAAAAAAAAACCTGTCTGAGTATTGCTACTGTAACCATCAGAATCCAATGTAATATGTACACGGCATTAACTTATCTTGTTTTGTATACACGGTTAGTTCTCTCAGGCCCAATTTCACAGCCTTCTTAAAAAGTTGCTGAGACTTTTTTTTATAACATTCTTTATACTACATTATAACTAGCTCAGTTTTGATATAAGTTTTGATATATACTGACACAGTAGTCAATGCATAATTAAATTGTGGATCAATCAACATGTATTTATAAGCATAAAGCATGCCTTTCTGAATGTCAGGGATTATCTCTTAATTGCCATTTTCTATCACATACACATGTTTTGAATTGTGTATTATTTCTAATGAAAACAAAGGATGATATGTAAATTCTAACTTCAGTAATATTTATATCAACATTGTCATAACTTACATCAGCCTTGCTAGACAAATTACTTCTCACTTTTTTAAGTAAATCTGAGACTTACAGTATCATATGATGTTGTTCACTATAAACTGCTGATTTCTGTAAGAGTACAATTTCATTGTTTCAAATGCATAGAGTTCAACTTTAGTGTCACTACAAAAAAATGAAATCAAAATTATTGTTTTTTAGTTATGGATGTAAAATAATATCTGCCATGTAGCTAGTTGATTCTTTGTGATGCTGACATGTTGCTGGATGTTTCTGTAAGAAATACAAATTGATTTTGTGGTTATTCTATAGTTAAAGATAGCATAACATGATTTCTCCACACCTGACCAACACCTGTACTCACTGTATGGAGTGTATTGAAATATTTGTAATTTTACTAACACAGCTCTTTAAATTTTGGCAAGCATAAAAGGTGTCTATGAAGAAGTAGAAAAAAAAAATTATAGTATCCCGCCAGACCAAATTGATCCACAGGGCTGGTGAAGCAGCATTCACCAGTTTCTGTGGCTACTGCATACTAGGGTGATTGTGTGGCCAGCACTATGCACAGCCACCTTAACTTTACCCCAACTAAGAAGGTCAGATACCCATCAGAGCATGGGAAGACTCAGGGACACCCAAAAGACGTGGGGGAAAATCCTATCCTGCACCAGGATTCGAACCCATGACCTTTGGTAGGCCAGCCAAATGTGCTGCCGCTCGGCCACCTTGCCTCCTATGAAGAAGTACTTATGTTAAACCCATACAAAAGAGATGTATACATTCCACCTTCACCGTTGGTAATCACCTTAATTACCAAGAAACTTTCCCTTGGCCAGTGTGAATAAAACTCCTCAAATTAACCCATTGTTTAAATATTAGGACCTTATCTTCTTTTGGACTACACAACTTCCTGTTGGTGTCAAACACACAGACTAATAGTGATAAAAGACAGAAATGTTGTGCCCTAGACATCAATTAAATCTTCTTCCTTGTTGGACTCGTGTTGGTCTTGCTCCTTATTGTGTATCAGATTATAGTATAAATTGACTTGTATATCAAAACCTTTTTTTTTTTCAAAATAAGCCAAATGAAAACTGTGAAATTAAAGTTACTTTCTACTTGAATGTTATCTTATTATAATCTAATAAGATAAAGTAGACAAAAATTTGTATTTCATAATTTCCAGTTAGCAATATTGTTACATTCCTTTTATATTTTTACCTTTAAAAAATGAAGGGGTGGTGATTATGAAAAATGTTTCTTTATTAATATTAATGAATGTTAATGTAAACAATGAGTTTCATGTAAAAAAAACAATCCAGTTTGATTTTGTATACAGTACAAATTAAAAAGACCTTCATGAAAGATTACCATGAAAGACATTCTGTCATGTCAAAAATAACTTTCTATTTTTGTACCTTTACTTTGTTATTGTTAATGTACAAGTTGATGTGATAACAAGATCTTTATTCTTTTTGTACACACTTACACCTTACAGCCTTTTTAATGTACACACTTACACTTTACATCTAACATATTTATAATGAGATTTTTGAGAGGTACATAATGGTGTATATCAACAACAAAAAACTTATCATTTGAACTATTTGCTTTTCTACTGTTATACTGTTTACAATATACTGGATGTATAGATTTTTGTTTCCTTCTTTAGTAGATAAAAACACATTAAAGCTGAATATTATTAACATGAACACTTTTGTCTTTTTTTTAGAGGCTCCTATAGCATTCACTCATTTATCTTTACATTTTTTTATGTTTTTTTTTTTTTTTTTGTCATTAATATACATGTTCCACAGTCAGAATCTTTAGTCTCTAGTTTTAATATTGTAAATGTTTCAGTTTTCACCAAAGCACCACCCTCAAAGTCAATCATAAAAAGCTTAGTTCAGCTCTTAAGTCTTGGCTACAGAAAGGGGGGAGAATTAATGCTCCTGTCCTAGGCAGGCCCAATCCAGCAAGTCTATATCATTACTGAGACAGGCAGGCCTTGTTAATCTGCAATGTTGCCTGTTAGTTCAGAGACCAAGTCATAAACAGCCTTATACCCGTCTAGACCACTTGTCACAACATAGGCAAGCAATCATTAGATTCTTCAATAAAGTCTGGGTGGGACCTCAATTCTAATCACACATTTTTAAACAAGAAATCTTCACTATTAAGCAAATATACTTTAACTTCTTTAACAATAAAATAAATAAGTACAATATAGATAACTATACAAAGAATTTTATTCTTGAAAAAAAATTGCAAGGACTGTCACTAGAATATTATTATTTGAAAACATACAGCCTTTCTTAGCAAAACAATGAACAATTAAATCAAACACTTCAAAATGTGTTTAAATATAACACTAAATAAGCTTAGTTATTATTCTAAAATAAATATTTCTGTAACAAAAAGTTGTATTTCTGAATTCTTACCTTTCTTTTCAAATGTAAATAAAGGTACTTTAAACAGTTAGACATACAGTATGTTTTTATTTTCTATATCAAGAAATGTACAAATACATAGATGTAATAGAATAATATTTTGTTAGTTTTTAACAGTCGATGGTGTACAATATTATTTATTACATAAATAAATATTAAAGAACCATTTGTTATATGCAAGCATTTTTACACTGACATCAGTTAATTAGCAGAATTACTAAGAATACAACAAAGAAGTTACCGGTAAGTACTTAGTATTTCTTTATTACAATAGACTTTATACTAGAGAACAACAAGAGGAACAGAAAAAAAAAATCTTTTAATAAAAGTAATTAAATATAAAAAGTTTATGGCAAAAAATATTCAATGAGTGCAAACAATACATTATAACATTTTCTCCAGATATGAGTGGAATGTCTAGAAACTAGTACCATGTAATAAAGTTTCAATTCAAAAACATCCCAGCTTTATTCAACATTCTATTTGACTGCAAACTTAACTTACAATGTTTCAAAAACAAAAGATTTAATGATTTCATCATTGTAGTATATCTCAATGTATAATGCAATTGTTTACAACAACTGTGAAGACAAGCAAGAAAGTCAATGTAATATTACTATAGACTGCCCTAATTAAAGGAGTTAAATGTCTTCAATTATTTCATGTGCTTATGTGATGCTAAAACTAGATCTACAAATAATGCATGTACATAAGCAATAATAGTTTATCAACAAAAAAAATGCAATTAATATACATCCTTCTAGTTTCTAATTTTTAATGTCTAAATCTAAATTTGTAAGCAAGTTTAGAATTGAGTGTACAAGAAATTGAAGCAGTAAATTTTCAAAATGAATGGAGACAGAGAGAAGAAATAAACGACATACTTATTTTAAGCTTTTTACAATTTTAAGCACATAGAATGGTCGATGGCTACCTATCAAAACTTTGGATCTTTTCAACAACTGTGTAAGTGAAGTAAAATAGTTCATGTTTTTATAAACCTCAAAATGTTTTCCTGAAATTTTATTTCCCAACAATTGGTTTTGTATGTTTGTAGATTACAATATACATATCTAATCTACTAGTACTTAGAAATGGGTATAATTTATAAAAGATTTGTTTTTTTAACATATTTACTGTTTAAATTGTCAAGAAGGCCTATATTGAACTATATCTATTTTAATTTTTGATACATTTAGTGTAGAGCTTACTCTACCTTAACAGTAATAACAGTGGTTGAAATTTATGGACATGATCAAAGGGAAATAACTGACACCTTTATATATAAAATAAATGCATTTTTATTATGGTGTCTAGAATTAGGGGCTAAATATGAAGTGCAACCATTTATTGACTTACTTTGCTTACAAAGGTAGAAATAAATTGACATAAAAAGACATAAATGAAATGTACTTCAACAATAAGTTTATTTGAACAAGTGATTTAAGGATTACAAAAAGTTCTTATTGACAAGAAACGAACTAATAATTTAATTCTCAGAAATGTATTTTTTTTTAAGAGTATTTTTTTTCTGTATATCACATCTATTCACAAATAACAATATTCAATGACCTAAACATAAATTACAATTTTCAAATAAATTTTTTTGTTTTAATCAGTCAATTAATGAAATTCCTCACAAATATTTTATTAATTTTACATCAACATTTTGGTTAGAATTTTTCAAGACTAGGTTTCTGATATTTTTTTTTCCACCTTCTCCTTATTTACATACATTTACAGACATATTATTTAACAAACCTTGCATTGTGTGTGTGTACCTTTTTTTCATAGGTCAGTGTAGTACTTACTTTAATAGGGAAATCCTTACATTTTTAAATTTCTTGTTATAAGAAATTGAAATTCAAACAATAAATGTTTCCAGAGAAAATGTAAAAGCTTTCTAAAGATCTCTGCAATCATTTAAATAACTTTTCATTTTAAAATTACCGGTAGATAGAAAATATGATTTTTACAAAATTACTATTTCTTTTTTTGTTTTTTTTTTTACAATGTTTTTTTACAGGGAAGGAGAATGTGTTTCCAATATATTATTTCAGGTGTAAGTATTTAACTTTATATTATATGTCAGTAGATAAAACAATTCATATGAAATGAAAATGTAAAAAATATATATATATTTTTTTTTCTGCATTAATTTAGTAGGCTACACAAAAAAGTAAAAAAAAAAGAATAAAACATTGTTAACTCTAGCATTCACATGCATCTATACCTTTCTATTCAACATATATATCTTTAGACTCGTTAAACACAATCAAAGGCAAAATATAATAAGATGTCTTTTCTTCTTCTTCTTTAGATAGTAACATAATAACTAAAGAGTAATTCAATTCTTCAATATTGTGGTTTTAAAGCTAAAACCAATGTATCAACAACTAAATATATCAACTTTCAGAAAGTTTTTTATCTACAGTTCAATTAGGTATTTAGTAGTGAAGTGATTATTATAATAGAATATAATGCTTCAGAACAACAATAGGAACATGCAAAGTTACAAATCCGTTTTTTTGTTTGTTTTTGTTTCACTAGTGAGACTATTTGATACATTAAAGATTTTGGTGTGTTTACAATAAAACATGAAGAATGAATCCATAAAATTGAATAAGTTATACATTAATGGAGAAAAAAACAAACAAGAGATGTCCATTTTGGTTTATCAATAAATTATGCAAGTTATTTGTACATTTTAACACCATGGCAGCAACAGCTTTTTAAGAAAATCAAGTTAAGACTTTTAATTTTCTAAAATAACTTTTATGATTTCTATACTGTCTTTCTTCATATCACATTTTTTCTTTTTAATAATAAATTTTTTTGAATATGTTTTATACACATTTTTTATCAAAGACTAGGAAATGAAGAAGCACATGTGAAAAATTATACAAAACTTATTAATGAAGGTTTAGTAATAGCTGAGGTTAGAATGCCTACTTTCCTCATTGCATCCAAGTAAAGCCTGATTTTGTCTAAATCAATTTGAATATGCATCAATAGTTGTAAAGAAGATTATTCACACAAAAAAATAAAGAAGCTTGAAACTGAATTTGATATTTACTGAGACTAAGTGTGTATTCTTGAAGCCATTTGTTGATAAACAAACAAAAACATGAAAATATACATAGTCTATATAATTCATAAATATCCATTACACAGAATTAGGCATCACAAAAAATAGAGAACAAAAAACATTAAGTATAGTGACAATATTTTATAATACATAACATCAATGTGGGGATCAAATTTCTTCACATCTTCATTATCATTGAGCTGTTTGATCAGAGTACCGGTAGAACAAAAACAAAAACACTAATTGAAATAGGACTAAACAAGACAAATTATTGACTGAATAAATTTTGCACTTTTTATACATTCAATAACATTTCTTCTATTTTGCAACGATAGATGAAAGGATGATAATTAGAACAAAAAACATTAACTGATGTTTGCTTACAAGCTGTCTTGATATAATTTTATTGTAATGAATTTGTATCTTATCTTTTTTTAGTTACATTTTTTTACATGAAAATACAATTAACAAGTTATACTTTTAACAAAATTAGAAAGCTTAAGCAATTGTTTTTCTGATACTGACTTAAATTAATAAATCTTTAATTACAAATTTAAAAGAGATATAATAAAATTAATTTTTTTCTTAAGAGTTTTCTCCATAATGAATCCATGAATCATTATATACAGACTTTACATTTAGCCCAGTTTTGATGTTACATAACAAAGTTATGAATACGACAGGCAATTATTTTAACACATTTCCCAGACATAAGAATACAAACAAATATTTTGCTCACTAAGTCAATACTCTTTCAAGACCTGTCATCTGTCATCTCTAGAAACTGTGCATAGACGTCCCTAGTGCACTCCCCTTTGGCGTTGAAGATAAATCTGTAATAACTTCCATCAGCACAAATAACTGTGAAATATTCAGACAAGATACTTTATAAGAAAAACTATCAATGAGAATTTGTGTAAACAATTATAGACAAATGCTAATGACATTGGCACAAGCTCTTTTTTTTTTACACATTTTACTAAGAAAAAAAAAAGCCAAAATAGTCAGAAAAAGTGTAAACGATGGAATATGTAAGCATTGAAATTTTACTGACTTTTACAAAATGAAAACATGTTTTTAAATGCATTTTAAAAATTCAATGCCCGGGCATTTACCTATAACTGTATTAGGCTCTGAACCAAAGGCACAAATACAATGGGCACCTCCTGGAACTTGGAACTTGGAAAAACTCCATTTTGAACTGAAATATTTCGGTAAGAAACTTGCCGATGCTAATCTGTAAAAAAAAACATTCTATACAAATTCAGTTTCCTTGATACAAAGTCAAGAAAGATCAAATAATTATAGACATTATCTTTTATAACTTTAAAATTATAAATAGATTTATAGACTACTTCTATATAACTTTAAAATTATAAATAGATTTATAGACTACTTCTATATAACTTTAAAATTATAAATAGATTTATAGACTACTTCTATATAACTTTAAAATTATAAATAGATTTATAGACTACTTCTATATAACTTTAAAATTATAAATAGATTTATAGACTACTTCTATATAACTTTAAAATTATAAATAGATTTATAGACTACTTCTATATAACTTTAAAATTATAAATAGATTTATAGACTACTTCTATATAACTTTAAAATTATAAATAGATTTATAGACTACTTCTATATAACTTTAAAATTATAAATAGATTTATAGACTACTTCTATATAACTTTTAAAATTATAAATAGATTTATAGACTACTTCTATATAACTTTAAAATTATAAATAGATTTATAGACTACTTCTATATAACTTTAAAATTATAAATAGATTTATAGACTACTTCTATATAACTTTTAAAATTATAAATAGATTTATAGACTACTTCTATATAACTTTAAAATTATAAATAGATTTATAGACTACTTCTATATAACTTTAAAATTATAAATAGATTTATAGACTACTTCTATATAACTTTAAAATTATAAATAGATTTATAGACTACTTCTATATAACTTTAAAATTATAAATAGATTTATAGACTACTTCTATATAACTTTAAAAAAAAACTATTTCCTGACACAAGGAAACAAAAAGAGAACCAATGATAAGAAAATGTACGGAAAAAAAAAACATAATTTGAAAAAATTTAATTTTGTTATTACGTTGATTGTTTGTTCTTTTTCTCATCCTCTGTAGAAAATATGTGCACAGTGCCGTGGTCACTGGAGACACAGAGCATTGTAGAATCTGAGTTAAAGCTTATGCTGAAATGATACAAACCATTTTTTAATGTTAATAGAAGTGTCTCTAAGAAACAATAAGCTGACTCTAATTAACATGTTTATTTTTACAGTACAGAATTACAATATCCTGTGCACATTTCTTTGTTGGGTAATTCTCTTATAAAACTAATATATATTAATAAAATATGATTGTGCAAATATACTGGTTGTTATCAACGATTTCAGAACAGAGATTTAATGTTTTAAAAATTGAAGTTTTCAATTTAATTAAAGTAATTTCAAGGTGAAAACATTGACATTTTCTCATAGTTTTAGAAAGGTATTAGAAAATCACAATTAAGAATTTAAAAAAGAAGAAGAAAACATTCTTTTTAGATAAAAAAACAACAAGCACACTGGAATTAAATAAACACAGAATAAAACACAGATATAATGAAAAACAAAATCTTTCAGACTAAAATATTACGACCAAACAATTGAAAGTTGAGGTTTGAAATATACATAGTAAATAGTAATAAAAATGTCACTGTTTACCAATATATGTTAGCACTGTTGGCACCACGTCTAAGCTCATGGATCTGGACACCAGAGGCTGTATCAAATATTCTGATTAATGTGCCCTAAGGAAGAAAGAAATACATGGATATTTCAGCTTTACTGGTTCATTTGATTCCAAGATTTCAAATAAGGAGACTCACAGTAAACAGGGGATACTACCAGGGGCGAAGCCAGAAATTTTTTCCAGGGGGGGCTGAACTTTCGAGTGACAAATATTTACCAAATACGGGGGGGGGGGGGGGGGGGGCTGAACTTTCGCGTAACAAACATTTACCAAATTTGTAGCAAATTTAGTAATTATTTTTAACAAAATCTGTTCAAAAAATATTGTTTTTTAAATTCCAGGGGGGGCTTAGCCCCCCTCAGCCCCCCCCTGTGGCTTCGCCCCTGGATACTACTCAATTTTAACCTTTTCAGAAGCTGTGGCAAGTTTAGTCCCTTGCAGATTCATGGCCATACAGCTGAGATTAGCTTCATGGGCCGCAATATCAACTGGAGGTTTCTCTGTGTCTGCAAGGTCGACAATCTGAACATGACCCATTTTTCTGGCAGGAAATGATAGCAGTGAGTTGTTGCTGTTTGGACACATGACGCACAGACCTTAGAAGCAGACAAAATATTGAGATGGCATTAAGTTTTTGTTAAACATTAACACAATCTTAAACAAAGTGCTTCTAGTTTATTGTAAGTTGAATGATGTCAGTACTGAAATATGTCAGCAGACTTGCCCAGATGCACAGAAGGTGTACAGGGCAAATTTGTTGTAGTTTTATATTTTCAAACAAGAAAAGGGATAATGTATTAATTGTGTTACCTTTTGTATTTAGTCCAGTTTCAAAGACATGCAACTGTTGTGGATTTTGTGTGAAAGTGTAAACTTTGATCATAGTGTCCAAAGCAACTACAATTCTAAATAGAAAATAAACATTTATGTTTGACAAAATTATTTGTGGAAAAAAAAAGAATAAATTTCAAACACATACTCAATTGTTGGTGAAATGTTTCTCTACTCTTTTTACTTAACTGCAAATATGTTTGAGGTTTTCTTTTCTGGATTTATATTTTTTTATATTTTTATTTGTTGTTGTTTCATAAAATCCCCCCATCCTAAACAAATTCTTGCAGAAAATTAATACCTTGTAGAAATATAAATCATATTCTTCGTTACCCTCCACATGGATTAACTAAATGGAACATGTTTATTAGCTATTTAAAAGAGTTCCAAACTTAAGGTCATCTTTTTTAGAGTGAAAATAATAATTTTGAATAATATACAGTAAAACTCTCAGATCCCTTTTATGTAAGGACGGGAATGAAACAGGGATGCTCCCTATCACCCATCCTTTTTTCTCTTGCAATAGACTGGATACTTCAACAGACAACACAGGGCAAGCGAGAAGGCATCCAATGGTCTCTCTCCTCAATACTAGAAGACATTGACTACGCAGATGACATAGCCTTCCTATCCAGCAGACATCAAGATATTCAAACAAAGACAAGCAGTCTGAATGAGATAGCAAGCACCATAGGATTCAGGGTAAACAGACAGAAAACAAAGATAATGAGAAACAATAAGACTACCAACACCCCTGTCACAATAGACGAGGAAGAAATAGAGGATGTTAAGGAATTTACCTACCTAGGCAGTAAAATGACAACAAATGGCGACTGTGATCTAGAAATCAACAGCAGAATCAGTAAGGCAAAACATGCCTTTGCACTGCTTAGACCCATATGGAGGACGTCAAGCCTTGGCCTCCAAACAAAAATAAGGATATTTAAGAGCAATGTCCTCAGCGTCCTGCTGTATGGGTCGGAGTGCTGGAAAACCACAAATACTATAGAAAGGAAACTAGAGGTGTTCCAGACACATATAGAAAGGAAACTAGAGGTGTTCCAGACACAAAGCCTTCGCCGCATCCTCAAGATCTTCTGGCCAAACATGATATCAAACGATGACCTACGTGAGAAAACAGGAGTAATCCCATTAGCAGAGAGCATCTCAGCAAGGAGATGGAGATGGATGGGACTTGTCTGCAGAATGTCAGCCGGCTCCCTCCCCAGGACAGCCCTGAGATGGACCCCCCAGGGAAAAAGGTCAAAAGGCAGACCAAAGGAAACTTGGAGAAGGACGGCGGAAAGAGACTTAAAGGCTTCAGGCCTGAACTTTGAGACAGCACCTCGAGCTGCAGCAGATCGAGACAAATGGAGATCCCTGGCTTCCGCCTCAAGCGCCAGTCGGCACTGAGAGGAGGGATAGAGAGAAAGATATAGTAAAACTAGACAATTTGAGCTATTTCTACAGCATTAAGTGTAATTACTAACATCTTCAAATAAAATTGGTTATTTACTTACTGTCTATTTTTACAGGGTTCTTACTCTTTTCAGAAAATAAAATTCCAGACTTTTTTCAGACCTTTTTCAGACTTTCACCAAAAATTTCAGACTTTTAAAAAAAGAACAAGGTCCTTAATACACAAGTAGGCTAGTATATAGACACTAAAAATAATTGCTAACTATAAAATTAAAAAGCAGAATAACGATGCTGTATAAAAGCACCATTAAGCTTATCTCTTTCTTTCTATGATGGTTTTGAATTACAGAAATTCTAAAACAAGTGCCATGAATACTGTTACTGAACATGAAGTAGGGCCTAATAAACTCTGTAAAAATAATATAAGCATGTGAAATTATGTCCTACCAATTAAAACTAAAGAAAAAAATATACCGTATATACTCGCGTATAAGTCGCACTTTTTTTACAGAAAATTTCCACAAAAAGTAGTGGTGTGACGTATACACCCGACACTGTTTTTGAAAAGTTTGAAAAACATCACTATTCTGTCATAAAGTTTCCTACATAACCCCTATAGTTGATTGGAGTTATGTATAATTATTGGGATATGCCTTTATTTGATTATGTTTGCCTTATGCACGATTAAAACAATTTTTTAAGGAAAGTTTCCAAATTAGGGTGAATATTTAGTAACTTTTATGTTTAAAAGGTATGCATTTTTGAGATATTAAAAGGCAGTGTAACCCGGAAAGTCGGGGTGCGACTTATGCGCGGGTCAATGACAATGTATACGGAAAAAAATCTTAAACTAGGGGTGCGACTTATACACCGGAGCAACTTATACGGGAGTATATACGGTAATAGTAATTATTTAACATAATTATTTAAGCCAGCTATACTAAAGTTTCTATATTTATAGCTTCCATTTATAGCATATAAAATAAGCTTCAATAAAGTAACGGTCAAGAAAGCACTATAGCGTACGTTAATAAGCATACTGTATGGTCACCGTCAGATCTAGATGTAGGCTCAATCGGGGACACAAAAATCAAAGAAGGTGCAACCAGTAGAGAAGGCTAATTCTGAACTGTCACACTGGTGCATATAATTTCTCCCTATACCTAGTAGGCCTAAAGTAAAGTGGTGGAGGAGGTCTGAACAAGATTAGGTGGGCCTGTAACTAACAATAGGTGATCTTCAGACATCCCCCCCCTCCGCATTTCCTTTCAAATGTGTAGTGGTGTAGCTTACTTACAGGCAAAGACTAAAGCCTAATTGTTACTAAATGACAATAACTTCAAGTAGAAGTGTAATCCTATCGGGTAATCTAATCAGATATTTTCAGCATTGTGCGCATTTCATCTTCATCAATTCATCGGATAATAAAATGACTTAGTTTTGTCATTTAGTCAGATTAGACCTACGCCCGCCGACGTCGGCTACATAGCGGCTTAAATTTGAACCAAAATTGTCCGCAAAAAACATGCATGTGCCACTCAAAAATAAAAATTCCATTAGGCCTACAATATTATGTTCAGCTCATTGTCTACCGCATTTTCCATTTAGGCCTACTGTTCTAAAATTGTAGGCTACGCATAATTGATAAAACGACCTACGGCCGACATCGCAAACGGCTCGTCTCGTAGTGCTAGGCATGAACCAGGCTAAATGATGGAATTGTTACTAGGCCTTCCTACATGATATAAAATAGTTTCTTAAATGTCACCATTTTCTTTTTTAATTAACTAATAAACAAATGGCCTTTTCTGTGCATTTTGATCAAGGGCATAAATATATTCCAAAATAAATTAAATCAGCAAAATGTGTCGGGACTCCACGTAGCCTAGACTATTGGCATCATAGAGTAGCCTAAGCAGGCATTTTACATATTGGTCGCAAAAAAAGAGCATACGATAATGGAAGAATTGAAAATGTATAGTTAAGGCCTATAGCCTATCTTAACTATGGGCCAAAGCTTGTAGTAATTTAAGATAACGAAAGAATTTTTTTTTTACAAAGACCGTGTTTAGCAGACCGGGTCAGGTGCTTAACTGAAATATGTTTATGGTTGATCGTCAAATTTTATGACATTTTAGGAGGAATACATATACAGTATAGGCCTACCCTCACCTATTCGCGGCTCCGCATATTCGCGGGTTTGGCTCTTAAAATTAACCCTATCGCATCGTATGCCCCGTATACCGGGCTAGCATCCTAACGTCATAAAAACGAATGCCCGGTAAAACGGGTTTTAAATGTGTTCCATTTTTTGTCAATTCTAATACATAGCCTATAGGCCTACATATGTTGTCCACATAGAAAATGACTTTACGGTACAGTAACACAGTATGGGTAACTATGCTATGCTGTGTTAGGCTACAAGTAGGCCTAGGCCTACTATCCTCCTGTAATTACGTTTATATTTTATTAAAATAAAGTATTGTTGCAGTACAAAATTAAAATGTGTTTACATTATCATTACTACACTAGTGTAATACATAACAGCATGCAATATTAGGCTACTAGGCCTACATTATTTAGGCCTACTGTATTAATTAGTAAGAGTGTGTTTAGAAAGTGTCTGGGAAGCATTTAGTACCGTATATAATCTCATACATAGGCGTTTTAAAACCGCATACACTATTCGCGGTTTTTCGCCATTCGCGGGGAGGTAAAGGTATTTTTAAAAGTAACTTTTTGACCTTTCAGAAGGCCGCGGGAACTTCTCTTTATAACTATTACTAAACCCAACGCGACAACTCGCAAAAGCGGAGAGGGGGTGGAGTCTGCTATCGTTTGGTACCTTAGTTGACACTCACAAACGTCATGCTGCTTACGTTTTTATTTGAGCCAAAAATTAAGAGGGAGGGGGAAGGAAGAAGGTTGGATACAAAAAGACTCAAGAACCGTTATTTTTTCGATTCCAGACTTTTACCCTTAAAATTTCAGACATTTTAAAGACAAAAAAGAACATTTAAGACTTTTGAGGGTCTGGAAAACCAAAATTGGATTTTTCAGACTTTGTACAGACTTCCAGACTTGTGTACGAACCCTGTTTACTTACATTGTTTAGACCAACAAAAACAATTATTGTGCAAGATTATAAAATGTGAAAAAACAATACATACCTATCACGACGTAGACGAACACTTCGAACATCAGATGAAAATTCAAGTTCTATCACATGTTTTTTCTTTAAATCATCCCATACCATGACTGGCAAGTACAAAATATTATTGTTTTAAATATCGAGAGAAAATCTATCTTTTAAAATACCAAACCTTTTCAATTTTTTTTTATGAATATTTTAAAATTTCATTTCAACATTTAAATGCATTAACGAGTCCTAAACATTAGTGTCAATGATCTCCTGCCATTGTTGAAAATAGATGAAAGGAAGCCCCTTCTGTCCTATTCTTCTATAGTGTACATGCAGCTACCACCTCTTTTTTCTTCATTTAGTTTCTGGGTACTGAATTTTATATTGAGTTAATCTTTTGTTTTTCCAAGATGGCAGATGATAATTTCTATTACTTGTCTCTAAAATAACTACTAATGATTTCAAATAGGCAGATTTAAAAATGATGATTAAACCATTCAAACTTGAAAAATGCTTTAACTATAAATGTTTCAGAAAGATAAAACACAGAAAAGAGGTGGAAAAAAAACTTTTTTTTTACCTTTATTTGGTGGATATTTTGGGTTTTTTCCACCTCCGACCAAAGCTAAATAGTTGCAGCGAAATAACATCTCTACATGACCTATCCCTCCATCAGAAAAATCTAAAGAAATTATTTAAAGTGATTTAGTAATATATATGACTCCATCAAATTTACACCTAATTAAGTACAACAATTTTTCTAACAAGACTTTAGAATTAAAAAAATATTTTGAAACTGTTTTAAATAAAGTAAATTAAGTCAAATAACAATACCCTTGTTGTATCTCTACAGTAAATGTCTATATTTTAATATAAACCTTTAAGTGTGATAGGATTAAAATACTTGTAATCATATAAACAGATTTTATCAATGACAAAAAATTGCCAAGTTTTAGCACTATTCCAATGTCAAATATTAGTTTGAATAGAAAGAATGAACATATTAGTTTGAATAGAAAGAATGAACATATTAGTTTGAATAGAAAGAATGAACATATTAGTTTGAATAGAAAGAATGAACATATTAGTTTGAATAGAAAGAATGAACATATTAGTTTGAATAGAAAGAATGAACATATTAGTTTGAATAGAAAGAATGAACATATTAGTTTGAATAGAAAGAATGAACATATTAGTTTGAATAGAAAGAATGAACATATTAGTTTGAATAGAAAGAATGAACATATTAGTTTGAATAGAAAGAATGAACATATTAGTTTGAATAGAAAGAATGAACATATTAGTTTGAATAGAAAGAATGAACATATTAGTTTGAATAGAAAGAATGAACATATTAGTTTGAATAGAAAGAATGAACATATTAGTTTGAATAGAAAGAATGAACTAGGTTTTAAGAGATTTTTTTTTTAATTTAGAAGAACAAAGTAAACAAAAAATGTGGCAACAAAAATTGTAAATGAATTCAATAATATCCATTAACTGTTGTAATTTCTATCATCTAACACTTGCATATATTTCATTGGCCATAACATAAAATATATATACAAAGGTTTTAGATCATTTACATAGGGATTATGTAGTCAACCTTTAATTGAAAAAAAGTAACTATAAATTAAAGTTAATTCTATTATAATATATCAGTTAGTAAGGTTCTATTTGGGTAACTCAATAAAAGAAAAGAAAAGAGTGAATTACATTTCCCCTACACAAAGTCTTTAAAAGGGTTGGTTTTAGTACACTTTTGAACAGCTTCTCATTTTCCAAAAATATTTATTAAGATAAATGCTTTATGAATCATTGCTACTTTACTCTTTGATTTAACTATTGGTGTGCCTGTAGTCAGTTGTGAATATTCATTAGCAATGAACCTTTGCAGGTCTTTTTTCTGTCTTTGTCCTAGTTTGTTTGTTTTTTTCTTTAGTTCATGGGTCCAATATGAAAGATGCATATACTAGTATAGGTCTAACTAATGTTAGGTAGCATTTTAGCTTTATGTTCTTGTTACATTTGTAAAAAGCTCCATTTTATGAATCCTAAGGGTTCACCTACTTCATTACAAGAGATGCAAGTTTATGAATATCATGAGTGAGAGGTTACGTCTAGCCATTTCTAAAGCTTGAGATATCTACCGTTACTGTGGTGTAGCTATCATAATCAGAGAGTCATGTTCAGCATGTGCATGCTTTAAAACTCATTGGCATAACTTAAAAATAATATTTGCCATTGCATCTTCTGGTTTACCCACACTAATTCCTCTATCAAAACCAAAACAAATAAAAATAAAAGTAAAATATTTTCTAAATATAGTTACAAACAAGATTATTGTAGCAAAATTATTATACCTTGTCTTTCTTTTTCTTTTAGAGGGTCTGCATTATAAACACGAAAACCACTTTCCATTCCACATGAAAAACATCCTTAAAACAAACAAGACAAATACAGTAATTGTAAAAAAAAATGTGAGGGGGGGGGAGAAGTGTTCATGAAGGTAACTAGCAGACATCTTGTTCCATTACCATGCAAAATATAACAAAAAGCTGGAAACTAGATATAGTTCAAAAGGGATATATTAGGCCTAATACTAAATAAAAAGTTTATTAGGATAAAATATTGTATTTCCTCCAATACTGCAAATTAGTTATTATATTAAGCTTGCATATAAGAAAACATGCCAGCTGTTAAACTTGTACATTTACATATAATTATATAATATATTAAATTTGTCATTGTTTTCTTGTTGGTCAATCCATGTCTTACTCAACAAATACGGATACTAACCACAGAGCACCATCACAATTCAATAGCTTTCTATACAATTTCTTACCGAAAAAAGAAAAAACGTATGATGTTGTTTTTCAAATCAAACATGGGATATAAGTATCATATATGCAAGAGTTTAGGACATGTCACATATGACATAGCCCGATAGGCCTAGTCTTCATGTTATAATAATATCATTTATCATCATAGTAATCAAATCATAGTCATAGTGTCATAGTATAATAGTAATAGTAGGCCTATAGGCTAGTCTCTACATAGTTTATTATTAACAAAGTCAGTGTGTGTAGTCTAATAAAACCATATAATGGATTATTGTACGGTTTAGTATGTAGGCATGTCTCTTTTTATATTACTAATTAGGCCTACTAGATACCAATGGCAAAAGGGGGTGGGGCTTGAAATGTTGAAACCGTTCTTTACTAGGGTAAAAACAATATAATGCATTTTTTGTTATTACCATGGTCCTGGTTCCACCCTGCAAATAACAGCCCATTAGTGTAGGGACTTGTTGGTCCTAAATTCATTTTACAATGTTCGTTTTATATTGTGTTAGCGCATCGTCCGAATTTTAGATCTGTTGTTCACGGAAATTCCTGTATTTCCTGAAGAAAGGAAAAAACGCAATACCAAAGAATGAACAAGAGTGAAGTCCCCTATTAAACAAACGGGGTGTTCAAATATATGTCAGTGATAAAGCCCACACCCCCCATCCTTTTTTTTTCCTTTTCTAAAAGTGAAAAACAAATAATGCATATGGCCTATTTATAATATACTTGCATTTATTGTTACATTTAGAAAATGCGATGAAACGGGAGGGATGGGGGGTGACGGGAGCGCCAATTTTAGAATTCGCCCCTGGTACAAAATATCCTCGTTAAAAAATAACTACGCCTCGGACACAGCGACACAGCATTCGGAAAATTAAAGGGAACATATCGCTTGTGGCCTGCGAATGATCATGCTGGTCACAAAATCAGTGCCGGCTCCGGGAAACGGCAAACCGGACCTTATATACAGCTGTTCAGTGGGCTCAGTGCAGTGTGCTTGATCTTCCAAATAAATAATAGGTAGATGCAATCAATTTTGCAGAAATTCCCATCACTATTTGCTGCTAGAAAAAGAATCGTGAATGGTTAAATAAAAACTTCACTATTATACAGTGTGTGTATCCTGAGGCACAAGATATTCTTTTAACACTTGATACGTACAAATTCTTAGTTATTCTATTAATCTGGAAAAATTGCTAAAATCGGGGCCTTATCCTAAAATTTCGCTCCCCCTAGCGTCAAAACCTGGCTACGCCACTGTCCCCACCATGTAAGGTGCCTCGTCACTAGTAACTGAAACAACTTTTCCTGGTTTTAAATCGTGTGCCAAAAAAGCTTACATAACAGCACTGTAAATATCTTTTATCTGTAAATGTTCTTTTAGGCAAAGATAAAAATTGCATCAGCTTTTCTCTCAAAAAGTCACCAACTGCTAAATGCAAAATTACAGCAAGCCTTGCATGATTATTTACTAGACTATGTGCTTTCACAAAAGCACATGGAGCAGCAGGCAGCCTTTTGTAAGTCAGAAGTGATCTGCTGACAGCTGACTAACATCACTTACCATGCGCAAGACACGATCTTTAACAGTATTTCTGCTAATTGTTATCTCAAAGATAGGCCTAATTGTATCCTTGTTTGGAAAATAATTAAAAGGGAATTAGGCTACTCGAATCCCAGCCAACATGGATGTTTTCAGAAAATCTTCATCAGAGAGGGGCTTACCATGCATGTTTTGCTATGCAGAGTGACATTTGAAAGCTTGCTTCTGACTTCTGTCGGATTATTTGTTTGAGAAAGATATTTAAAAAAACGAAGAAAATGGGAGTGATATTTCCTCATCTTCTCTTGAAGAAACTCTTTCTTTTCATTGTCGATCCGACAAAATGGCCGTTTTAAATTGACGATCCCATCCTTAGTGGTGTGGTCATAACTAAGCTGTTCCATTTTTGGTTAATGCTCGCGTGCCAACAGAAATGGCTGCAGTTGTGGCACGCGTGCCATAGGTTCGCCATCGCTGACCTATGCATAATCCATAAAGTAGAATATTTCAAGGGTGACAACCCAAACGTTTAAAATTGTACTTGTATAGTCCTATAATTATAATAAAAACAAATTATAGGTCACATGTGCCTCGTCTGCTGCTAAAAACACCCAACTGGGCTATGGCTATGGACTATGGAGATCTATGATCTTTATTTTGTTTTTTCATACTGAGTAAACAATTAATGAGGTCTATGCATCATGAATTCTTCTTATTGTAGGCCCCTATATATTGTTGGTAGATCTATGATGATGTTTTTAAACTACATGTAGGCCAACTAAATATATTATTATCCAAAGAATATTATTTTCTCATCATTGAAAGAAGTGTTGACGATAGTAGTTTATTTTTGTCATTAACCTCTGAAGAAAACAAGTCTTTCGATTTCCAATCGTACAAACTACAAGTAGCCTTTCGAGCTAACCTAGCCAATGATCGAGCATTGACCTTTCTTTTGAAAAAAAAAAGTTTCCGGGTCACGCAGAGAGCAATAGCTCAGAAGAATGCATGGTAACACAAAATGTATTATAAATTTGACGTTTAAGATGTTTATTAAAGTAACGTTTTCATAATGGACAACAAGGGAGAGTGTTGTTGGAAAAGTTTGGTTGTAGCTTGTCGGGTGTTTGGAATAATAACAGCTCTTGGTAAGAATTGTACAAATAAACATATTAAAGATAAAGTTAAAGTAGTTAAAGTAGATATAAATCTAAATCCAGCCACACCTTCTCATTCACACATGTTTTGATTTGTTGACAGCCCTGTGTGGTGTGGGTGGCTTAATATTGATTATAAATTATTACTTAGTCTAAAGCTAGTATATAACATATTTATATAAGAACAAAAAGGAGTAGGCCTATAGTATTATAAATTAAAAGTCTTGCCACAAAACTTCAAATGTTATGTTATATAAAAGTTATTAAAGGTAAAGTTAAAGTTAGAGGTAAATCTAGGAATCTATAATCTATAACTATGACTATAGAATTTAGAAGACTAAAGACTATAATATAGGCTAAATTATATATAATAATATTATATAGACTATTATAGTTATAGGTGTATTTAAATAAAATTATTATAGGCCTAATTAAAATTATAATCTAGGCCTAACTAATAAATTTAGTAGCAGTCACTTCAACTTCAGTCAGCCAAGATATGATCACCAGACGACAAGCACAGGGAATATTTACGACAGACGTGTTATATTATATTACTATGTAGACCTACATGTAACTATAACAAGAGGTCCCAGTCCAGGCAGATTCCTATATAGGCCTACCTAGTCTATATACCCAACTAAAACCTAAAATCAATATAGTCTAATTAAAAAACAATGGTTAAAAAAATTAAATGGGGGTTTATTTTAAAAGTATTGTGGATGTTCAGTCAATATTTTATAGGCCCTATGCCCTATGCGAGTATTGGTGATTTAGTTTCAATACAGTGTAGACCTTATATTTATTAAAACTAAAGAGTAGGCCTAGTAAAATGAAGAGTAAAGTGGGCCTACTACCTACTAATGTTCAGATAATTAATATACTGCTACAGGGTTTTATTTTTTAAAGCACAAACAACAAAATAAAGAAAATTTATATATCCGGTCGGGTATACTGGTAATAAAAAAAAAAATCAATTCGGCTGCAACTATTGGTAGTTATTGTTGATTTGTGAAGGTTTCAGTTTCAATAAATAGTTTTGGTTTTATTTAATCCCTAAGTTTATACATTTAAAATAATCACAAATTAAACTGTGTTTATCTGTTTTATTAAATTTTGTAGTAACACAGCGGTCTGGTGAATGAGAAGAAAATTTTTTGGACAATATTTAAGATCATTTTGAAAATGGTCAAGCCTATATCACATAAGATTTGACGCCTAACAGATTTGATGGCTGTACTATTTGATGAATCTGGGAAAGGAGGGGCTATTAAGACTAGAGTGTCACTAGAGACTTCTTTTTTATTTATTATCCAAAGTAAACAGGACCTCTACTACATTTTGACATATTAACCTATTTCAGTCTTGTGGGGTGTTGGTGTTGAATATGTGTTTCATGGCGCTATGTTTGGAATTTATTATTTGTAAGTACCTATATCAACAGTTTTTTTAAAAATACTTTATAACCCTCACTAATTAATATGTGATTAATAATTTGCCTTAATAGTAATTAACCCCTCCTCTACCTACTGCGATGTATACCTTCAGTCCCGGCCATTATTTTACTAATTATTCCCTACATCCCAGACATTATTTTATAATGGATGAGACATTGATAGGGTTCCAAAATTATTTTTTTACTTTTTTGTTGGTAAAAATTGATGATAACACGTAGAGAGTAAATTGCTAAAAACATAATAACTTACCTTAGTATTAGAATAATCTAATACATAAAGTAATTGTATCCATTCATAATATTAATCCATAAGAAAAAGTTTCATCAACAAGTAAGTCCATTTTAACGGAAGGTAATTCTGTAGCGTACATTAGAACCACACTTCAATTTCAGAGAAAAAACTCAGTAATTGGTCACTTTTTGTAATTTAAAAAGCGAAATAAAATTCAACTATTCAGCTATCGAATAAATATTATGGTGAAAGGTCAAATCCTTTATTTTGTGCTTTAAATAGACACCCTTCCTTGGGGGAAAATATGCGACTGGGTTCCAGGAGATTTTGTATTTTGATGACAATATGCGCGTCTGGGTCTGAAAAAAAAGAAGTAGGTTGATGGACATATATACGCCGGGACTGTAAGGGTTAAGAATCTAATAGTACATTAGCTTTGGCTTTGTTATATATAAAATTTTTGTAATTCAAACATTTAAAATCTCTTTCTACATTTTCAGAATCATTGCTATTGTTACATCATTTCTAGAAGTTGTTTTTCTCTTAAACTATGTGGTAGAGCTATGTGTCAGGTTAGTTTATGTATAATGTAGACCACTATAGTGTCAGTATATATACATTTATTATGTAACTATTACTTGTTTGTGATTGATTAGATCAGCAACGTGTTTTGAATCTTTCCACAGACAGACAAGCTTTTTTATGCGGGTTTGGGATATTGTTTTATGCATTGATGACTGGAAAAAAGGCGGACTTTATTTTGTAGTCCTTGCACCGCCATGTTTTGTAAAACCAGCAGAAGTGGTTTTAGGCATTCCTGCAGGTAAGATTAATATATTTATTTGTAGTCACTTAAAGTAAGGATGATGGTAATATTTCAAGAAGGAGCACAAAGTAATTGATGCAGAGTGCGTAGCCTTGTATCTAATAAAAGCATACCTTTCTGACCATGTAGGGCCAAAATAGGGTGAGCATTCAGTAGTTTCTGTAACTATAGCATGCAAGGGGATTGTGCGCCCAGTTACACATCTTATATGTCTAAAAAAAAATCCAGGACTAGCTGACCAGCTCATTGAGCTGTCCATCTCCTAAGTCCAGTGCATTACAATGTAAAGGGGTGGATCAAGGTGGGCAGACCTATTTATAGGGCGTGCAGCGTAACAAATGGTACAGTCCCTGCAGTACTACACTGCTCTTCTCCCCACCTGTGGATTTCTCCCAGATCATTAACGTTGTGACTCACTTGTAATCCTGTCCCCTGGTAGCACAAATTCCAGATTATAGGCCTGGACATCAAGGAACAGAGCTTGGTGAGACGGGCTGTTGCGCACATTGCTGCTGTCCAGCAGTTCAGTGAAATCTTGGGCGCACTTCAGGGGCTTTCCCCTAGGCGTTAGCCCTTTGGTCGTTTACACACTTCACCAGCTTTTGTGTCCATGGATACACAAGTGCCAGCTATCCACCAGAAAAGTGTAGATTTAGGGATACTCTCCAGTCCCAGGACAAAAACAACTTGGCAATTTTATCTGGATTTGAACTAGAAACATTTGGCATGGCAACATTGTCCCTTGTGTCAAACAGGAAAATAAATAAATCAGCACAATGAGATGAAATAAAATTGTGTATTTCTAATAGATTATTCTTAAATCATTTCAACTAAATCATAACATATTGGTGAAATGCTGAGAATATTTGTAAAATTTAATCAAACATATCTCTACTTAATTTACAGCATTAAATTTATTACTTACATAAATGTAGATGTGATTATATTATCTTTAATTTTAAACAAGGTTATAATCAACTACAGGTCATGTAGCTCCTGCCTAAATATTACATTTATTATCAGCAATAGTCTCATTCAGGTGACCAAACCTTTAAACTGTCTGAACCGCAACACTTTTTCTACCAACACTAGACACCATTTAAATTCATGTTTCTTACTGAAGTTTGTAATATAAGAATTAGATTTTGTAAATGTTATTCGTTAAATAAATTTTAATAAGCAGTATTGCACTCTATGCTAATTAATTGGCTGAATTTACAATATTCAAGAAACAGAAAGTTTATTATGTTCATTTTTTTAAAATCTATAGAAGCTTGTAGAATATTTATATTAGAAAAATGTTATTAAAGTATTAATACATTTTAATTCAGATTCATTAATAATTGACTCAAAACCATTTGTAATTTCAATACGTTTTTTATTTGTCCTAAATTGTGATTAAAATTAGTTGAATTGCAACTCTCCCTTTTAGCAAGAAAACAAACATTTACCTCTAAGTAGCTGGCAAAACATAAATTTTTGTGTGTACCTTTTTCTTAGTATTTATTCAAACTTAAAACCATGTTGTAATACACTATTCATCTATTGTGTAATTCTACTGCATGACCACCATGAATTGTAAAAAAAAAACTTATTTTTTTTATTTTTTCAGGTTGTTTATTAATAGTTACAGGTATATTATATATGTTAAAAACATTGAAGACTAAAAGAGATGAGGAAGGAGAAGACAGTATTTTACGAAATTCTCCGTATGACAGGTATTTATTTACACAAGTAATACTTCATACATTTGCACAAATATTTATTTACTTAATTTGTATTTTGTCCTTGTGCTAATAGTCTATAAAGATAAAATGTGTTTGATACTGATAGGGTGGGATTATATTTGTGGAAGTATTTGTATTATAATACAAGAAATATTAGTTACATTTTCTTTTGTTGGAACTAGCATAGGTGAAGTACATGCCTGTTGATGCCAATATATAGATTTGAATTTTCTTATAAAGACTTATTAAATTGTGAACTGTAGCTGTATATTTCCTTTAAATGCATGTGGGTAAAAATCCCAAATTAAATATCAAAATCAAAAAGATATCCTAATTTTTGGCACAATAAGCTTCTGCAAATAATGGGCACACAAAAACTTACAAATAACATTTTTTTTTACATTTCAATAATTATCAATCTTTTTATTGTACATGGACTTGGTCAGTTTTGCAAAAGTCCAAAGAACTCCTAGTTTTGTATGCACACGCATAATGGGATATAGAAAGGGATTAAGGCTCCCGTAAAGGGGAGACTATCAAGAGAAAAAAAACTCCAATAAGCTTTGCATGATCATACAACTCTGGAGCTGCTGCTAATACGTGGTTCAAGCCCAGATTCATCAAATAGTATACCCATCAAATCTGTTAGGCGTTAAATATTATGTAATATAGGCTTAATCACCTTCAAAATGATCTTAAATATTGTCAAATAAACATAATTTTTTGTTCTGCTGATTCACCAGACCGCTGTGTTATTATAAAATTTAATAAAACAGATAAACACAGTATAATTTGTGATTATTTTTAATGTATAAACTTCGAGATTAAATAAAACTAAAACTATTTATTGAAACCGAAACCTTAACAATTTACTTTTTTCCCCCCAATGTACATGAAGGAGAGATGACACCAAATGTCATGACTAACTATACATTAAGGCAGAAACTTGTACAAGCGCCAACCTCAACTCATTAAAGTTTGTTTCTATATACTGTTAATTTACAGACACATTAAAACTTGTCTGATGGTAAAATGAATATAGAAACAAACAATGAGTTGCGGCAACGCAGCAGCTGATACTCAGTTTCTACTTCCCCATGTTTGATTCTAGTTTAACCTTCTACAGATTTGAGGATGTGCAAGAATATATAGAAGATGACATGGTGAATCCCACCAACAACCTCAGTGTCGGGATGACAAGTGTAGCTGATCAATCAGAGATATTAGATTTGTAGCATTAGCAAAGCATGTCTTTAATGGCGCAGCACACCTCAGGTTGTTTTTTTAATAGAGATTTTGCTGTAGGAAAGATAGCAATAAAGTTAGTAAAAGGTGAACATTTCAGATTGTTGACACCCCCCCCCCCCCCTCTTGACTTTAAATAGTGTTGGCTTCCTTCCCTGTTTTATGCTTGCAACATTCATATCATTTCTATGAAACTAGTAGTAGACTTATTCTATTGTTACAGTGTTAAAAGACTAGTTTTAGTTGCTGATGTTATAATTTAGGGATTGAAATATAAG
Source organism: Anisus vortex (assembly GCA_949126835.1). NCBI lineage: Eukaryota > Metazoa > Mollusca > Gastropoda > Planorbidae > Anisus > Anisus vortex. Next base: position 17,860,140 of record OX421494.1, read on the forward strand.
AAATGGAGAATTTTATTTCTTGAAATGAGAATCTATGTTATTTTAGTTTGTTTTTGGTATTGTTTAAAGTATTTTTTTTTAAACTCTTGTCATAGACCTAAAAAATGTATTGGATCAATTAGCTAGTATAAATTTACTATGAGCATTTTATGGAGCATTTGTATATTGAATTTTAATGTTTATTGAACTACTGTTAATTTTAAATATTTATTTTGTTTACTGTTTTGAAGGGAATCTCAAAAGTCTTCCTCATTTTTTTAATAATCTATTTACATTGTTTCTCAATATTTCAACATTGTAATTCTTTTTTTTCGTGATATTAGACTTGAAAATGTAAAAAAAGTGCTGATATATGGACAATAAGTGTTCGCTGGAAAATTCCTACCATCTGCTTCCATATTATACCATCTGCTTCCATATTTGTAAAGTACTGTTATATTTATTATCAAAGAACTTTAACTCAACATTCTATTTTTAACATTTTTTTGTCTTGTTTACATTTCTCTTGTAATAAATGTCTTGTAAATAAATTAATAGCTTTAAGAGCCTTAAGAATTTTTTGTGAGTTATAGCACAAAATTAACTTTTGATAAAATCTTGTTTTTACTACAAGAGCTGTATGGTTGTATTAAAAATTGGTTGTTGTTTGTGATTGATTATTATGATCTACATCATTGAGTTTTTGATGAAAAAGTTTAGAATTTTGTAAACATGCAACAATATTTCTTTAATAGGCTTCACATATCAAATTCTTCAATCATGAGAGCATAACCTTATTGTTAGCAGATATTTTTTAAGTTCTCACAAAGCTCTATCACTGATTACAATATTTAATGTTGTTCTGTTGGGATTCTTTTGAAACTCCTGATTGTTGATATTAAGGTACTAAATCTCATTACATACTAACTGTGCTAATATTTGTACATTCAATATTTTCAAATGTGTGAAGAAAAAGTTTTCTTTTAATTTCTTACAAATGTCTTTATTGTAATTTTGTTAGATATTAACAAGTGTCATAAATAAAAGGGAAATTATTTTTTAAAATTTATTTTAATTAACTAGTTTCTTATTCTTAACAAAAACAAAAAAGTAAAGTAACTCGTTTAAATCATGCTGGTCTACGGGGCAAGTGAAGCAACATTCACACATTTATGTTTAAGATCTTTGTTTATTCAATATTTGTTTTGTAAATGTCAACTCATTGATGAATTCCAAAAATATTTGGGCAGTTTGTCCTGAAAACAAGAAGCAATCTTTAGTTCATATTTATCTTGGGTACAGTTCTATAAGTAATGTAAATTCATTTTCAGCATGAAGTTTTCAACTCATTTTTTTAAAGTAAAATTTTTTTTAAAAAACTCTTTGGTAAGAATGGTATACTAAGAATACTATAAGTTTTAAGCATTGTGTTTTTTTTTGTGTGGTATTTTGTAGCAGCTCCACTTGAAGAAAAATGAGAAAAATGTGTACTGAAGTGTATCAGAATAAATGAACTTGAGACCCGGTGATATACTTTATTTGATACACATTTATAAGATCTATAAGTTTTGTAGTATTGTACATATCTACAATCCATCTTCTATCTACAATCCTATGGTCCACAATTTTGTTCAAGCAATGCACCTATGTTTTATAAAATATTTATGTCTTTATAGATGTGCCATTTTTGTTGTTAACTTTGATTTTGTGCCTTCTGAATTGGCTTTCAATCTGTCTTCCGTTTTTACCCATATTCAATTTTTTTTAAATCTTGAAATATACGGTAAGATATTTTGATTGAGGTTTATCATTCAAATATCAACCATATTAAAACATGTCATAATAAATCTGTATTAAATGTCAGATATTTTGTTCACCATCATGTTTTGATTCAACATCATACAGTTAAACAATGTTTTTAGGACTAGGACCTTATGAAAATAATTACCGGTAGTTATGTTACAAGAATAAAGATTTAATACTAAGTACTTTGAAAATCTTTGTTGTTTTTTTTCTCATGACATTGAGTAAATCTTAGTATTCTTCTAAATAAAACTTCATGCTCAAGAGAAATAATTATTTGTGATTCTTATTTGCAATAATTGTACAAATCTAATCTTACAAGTTACAAATGCTCCAACTTTAAAGAAGATTATTGCATACTAGGCCTATCCATGGTTGAGTCTAGTCTTGCATTTTTTATTTAAAAAAAGTGTTTTGAATGCTTGTCATGGTTGTTCAGACAACTCTGGAAGAAAGAGTATACTTGTATGCAAGTGTTTTTGTCTTTTTTTTTCTGGACATTGTTATTGTTTCTAAGTTAGAATATAATGCTTTGTGTATTATAAATTATTACTACTTTACTCTTTGCCTATCTGTCCTGTAGGTTTAGTGATTTAACTATTGGTGTTACTTTTGCAAGTTGTGAATATTCCCTAGTTATGAACCTTGCATCACTTTTCTGAATTTGTTATAATTTATTAATGTTCTCTTTAGTTGATTGGTCCTATACAGAAGTAAAATTATCCAGGTGAAAAAATTTACTTTAGGCTTACTGATAGTGATAGGCTAGATTGTTTGTTTTTAATAACTTAGCCTTTTGGCTTCAAAAGTCGTCATATTTTAATAAATGAAAATAGAACCTTGTAGCATAGATATACATGCTTATAGTTTATGTTTTTTTTTATAATAATCAATAAAGAAGATGCATATTCTAGTATAAGTATAGGCCTAACTAATGTGAGAAAGCATTTTAGTTTGATTTTTTAAATGTACTTTTTCAATATGTGAAATCAAAGATAAATTATAAACTCCTAAGTACTTTGCATTTTTAGTTTGGGTTGATTCTTTTCCATGAATGAAGTAGTTTTTATTTCTTTGATTCTTTAGCAGTTGGCACTTTTCTGGGTATTTTTAGCACTTCATTCACATTTTTTTAAGGGAATGAAATGTAAGAGAATTGCTAAAGGATGATGTGCCTCAAAATTATTGTGATGTTTGAAAAATCTAAATATTCTATTTGTATCTTCAGATTGTCTTGTGCTAGTTTTGCTAATTTACAAAAATGAAGAGATGCTAATTATTAATAATAATAACTTATAGGTTTCTGCACTTAGTTTGTCTGTTGACTGTTCATCACAAGGTTTTACTGTAGAGTAAGCTATATGTATGATTGTCAAATTTGTTTTTTAAAGTAAGAAAAAAGTCAACAAAGATATCAAGTGTCACCAGATTTTTATGATTAAAAATATCATTGAAAGAAGACAGAAATGACACTAGAAAGGAGACTACAACATATAAGTAAAAACTAAGGTGCCTTACAACATGACATACTAGGAAAAAAAGAGAGAGGCATGCATTAAATTCAAAGTGAGAAAAATAAAACAAAATTTTCTGGAATGACTAATCTGCAATGTTGGATTTAACACAAAAAAAATATTTCTATAATTACTATAATGTCTAAATGTAATACATAATCTCTAGTGTAATGGTCCAAGCTGCCAATAGGTCCTACAAACCGATTTTTTTCCAATAGAATTTGACAATTGGAAAAAAATAATACCTAATGAATCAATGCATGGTGAAACTGTGACAGACTGGAATAACTAAAATTACTTTTTTTTACTAAATTATATTTAAAGAAATATTTCACTGATTGTTTACAGCTCAATTGTGGGCTATTGACAATTATATTTTAGCTTATACAATTATTGAATTTCATTCAAATATTTTAATCATTTACTTCTTAAATTCATTGTAAAGGCCATACACATTTTTTATTTCTAATTGTTTAAAATCAAGTATTTTCACAAAGACATGAATGAGCAAAAAAAAAAAAGTGATTTGAGTTGATCAATTGTTGTTTTTAAAAAAAGGAAAAAATCAATTGTTACAAAAAGCAGAGCAGCACTATCTTTAAACAAAAATAATTGGGTAATAAAACAATTACAGACAAGATTATCAAAAAATAGGAAAAAAAAATGTGTACATTTTCAAAGCTTTGAAATGTTGATCATATTCATTGTAAAAATATATATATACAAGTTCTGTCATAACCACAATGGGTTTTAATTTATAATATGTGAGAAACATTTTAAAGGAATGTTTTAATTCTTTTGTTAAATAAACATTTTCACAGTGATATTTTTAAACTTTTTGCTTGTAGTTTTGAAAAAAAAAAATGAAGCTCCTCTTTAAGCACATGGAATGAATTATTTAATTGACATCACATCCATTACCTCCAGAATATGGCTTTAAAAAAAAGTTTTGCTAAATCATTCCACAGCTCTGATTGGATGAAATTAATTTGAAAACGCTAGAGATGGCATGATAGGAAATAAAAGAATTTAATCTTCTGAACATGAATTTTAAGTCTTACTGTTCATGGAATTCAATGTCTTTTTTTTTAAGCTGCTCGCAAGTAACAAAACTGGTGATTGTTTTTTTTTTTAAACAAAACAAGATACTAAGTTTGTATAAAAACATTCTCAATTCATGGAACTTACAAAATATATTACTTATATTACATCAAGTTTAGAATTTCCATTAAATGAAAATTATTTAAGAGTAAAAAAAAAACCAGTGTTAAAATTTGATTAAAAAACAGGAGTTAATTACAAATGAGAGTTAGACAAATTAAAAATTTATGTTTTGCACATACTTAAAAATAACCCTGATAAAAATTTCTTTGTGCTGTTCTTTGCAAACCACACAACAACAAAAAAATGTAAAAGATCAAGCTATGAATTACAGCAAGCTAAATGAATGGTAGAACTATTTCACAGTCAGTATGTACAAATTATCAGATCAATAGTGTTTAGCTCATTCTGATGGTGAAATAAATTCTGACACAATGCATGATTTACCTACATTTTAAGAAAATACAAATACTGTCAGGCACTGATAAGTTTCTAATTCATTTAAAGAATGACTCAAATTAAAAAAATATATATTTGAAACACAAATTAAAACTTCCTTTTACTATAAGTTGAGACTAAAAAAATGAAGCAAAAATAAAAAAAGGGGATTAATAAATGTTAAGACTAGGTTCATTGAGACTAAAGTATCTACTCAACTGGTGAAAATAAAAGGCAGTCCTTGTTTTTGCTGTCATGTTAGAAATGTTGGAAAAAATAATACAATCAACTTTAAATCAACAAGTTTAATACAAGAGTTGACAACAGCATGAGACTTGATACAATCAAAGATAAAATAGCAAGCAACTTGAACATGTCAGTTTTGAATGTGTCTTGTTTTATACAATTTAAGATTGTTTACAATTGTCAGCAATAAAGAAAGTGCAATTAGAATTTGAAGTGCTGTCTTTGTAAATTCATCACAGAGTAAGTAAACAATGAAACAGTAGAATTCATCTGTAAACATGTTTCTATTTAGCTTATGTATAACTCAACCAAGTGAAAATAAACAATTGCCAACTAAGAAATCTGTCAAATGGAGGAAACAATTACATTCAAAGATTGATTCATTTGGAGATTTGTAACATTTTTTTTAAACGAACATAAATGGTAAAGTTAATAATTTCTGGAGCCACCATGAATAAAAAATCACACACACACACACCAAAAAAAGAAAAACGAGTAAAAAGAGACAAAACTACAATTCTAATTCAGTTCTACAAAGCTTCAGTTTGTCTTTCTGTAGAGAGAATCTAGTCAACAGCTGAAAAGATATCCAACTATCTCCCATCAATTGGCTATTTAAAAAAAAGAAATGATTAAAATTGTTAATAATACACAACACCTCCACAATTAAATCAAAGAAGAAAAAAAAAGTTTTCCAAAAACCATATCTTTCACATCCATCATTTTAACCAAATGTTTCAGTTTTAATGATATGAATTCATCCAAATATTGCACATCAGCTTCAACAATCCTGTAGTGGCCTACAAAGGCAGGAACTGACATCAGTATTTTAAGTATAATAACAAGGTCCAATGTAAATGATAACAAAATGAACAGATCTTTAAAAAAAATATTTCTTTACCAGGTCTTGAAAGAATTAGTCAAAATGATCATTAAAAGGAAACAGATCCAAGGATATGTTTATTTACAAACAAATGATAATTTGTATCATGTTTATCAACATTAATTACTATTTAATTTCTTCTATCTTTAAAAATAATTCAAAGCTTTCTAATGTTTGAAGTGATGCACGAAAAGCCTTTTACAAGAACACTTTTTTTGGGGGGGTTGAGAAAAAAATGTCTAAATATAGACTGTTTTGTGGTTTTAAAAAAACAAATACAAAAAAAAATAAAATCCAAAGGCCTGATTTTGAGCTTGGTATTATCTGGGTCGTTGAGGATGGACTGGAAGAGAGAACTCTGCGGGTCTTTGAGGATGGACTGGAAGAGAGAACTCTGCAAACAGAGGAAAGTGGTCTGAAGGAACAAACGGGTGAGGGCAGCCAATGATCTTGTTTGCTCTGAACCATTCTTCATCTTGAAGCCCCATGACCCCATGAAGTCTCAGGTGCTGGTCAGAGTAGAAGATGTAATCTATGATGCCTTTGAAATCAAACCTGTACAGGAAGGTACAAAAAGATCAATTTTAATCTCATCAAGTTTAACATGGATGAATGTATGGAGCTATTTCAATGTTTACTTTTATTTTTAACCAGTCAATTACAAGTTTACAAATGGTACTGCTAAACATGTAAATTTTCTACAAAAATATGTTGAGCAATAAAGTTGCAACCCTCCCCCCCCCCCCTTTCCACCACAAAAAAAAAAAAGCATTAAAAGCATTTCCTTTTTAGCTCATAGTTTTGCATTAGATTCAAAAACAAAATAGTTTTTAGACTGGTTTAAAAGAGGCAATAAAAAAAGCAACTCAGTAAACTTAATTTTAAATAGAGCAGTGGAGACCAACAGCTAACTTTACATTTACAAATAATTAAAAAGATATTCAGTCTGCAATTATATTGAGCAAAAAGTGCACAGATTCCTAATTTGGTAAAGGTATATATATATAAATCATGACATGGTAGTGATCTTACGTGTAGTTCGTAAAAGGTATAACATCCTTGTAAGCACTGGTCAGATTAAAGTTGTGATTAATGATGCCATTAGCATTTCTGTCTTTCATAAAGACTTGATAGTTCTGGCCTTCAAAGTCTTTATGACTGATGTCAAGACGACCTTTAGACAAAAATTCATAGACTCCTGGAGTATAAGAAAATATAATCAACATTAACATTGATGTATGTTAAAATAATGTATGTGAAATACAAAAGAAACTAATATAGTGAAGAGTTTTATTCTCATATTCTAACAACCATAGAGTAAGTACAATTTAATAAATTGACGCTCTGGCCTACAATAATAGTTTTAGCCCACGCCCACAGTAAGCATGCTATACTGCAGCAGCTTTTTAGGAAAAGAAGAAGTGTCAATGTAGAATAGAGAGGCTTTGCCTGGCCACAACCTTATAAGTAATTTAATCTGACTGTATGTAGGAGGGGGACATGGTAATCTAAACCACAATAATTTTTTATCAGGATCTGAAGGTTGCACCCTGAGTCTACCCAGCTCTGATGGGTACCTGACATTTTATCAGGATCTGAAGGTTGCACCCTGAGTCTACCCAGCTCTGATGGGTACCTGATATTTACTGTGGAAAGTAAAGGTGGCAAGCCTGGCTTTGTGCTGGCCACATTATTCCCTTGATTTACACATCCATTGAAATGCTCCTTCACTTGCTCTACGGACCAACAAAGGGATACATTTTTAAAATCTCCAAGTATGAGTATGACAAGATTTTGTGCAAACTTGTATTATCACCTGAGTCAGGTAAAGAGTTGAAGTCACCACACAGTATAAGAGGCATGCTATTACATAGATCTGCATCAAGTGACGGAGGTGGGGCATTTGGCCGAAACTGCATGGAAGCTTCCTTAACAAATTTTTGTAGCTCTTCAACCAACATCATGGTCTGAACCAATTTGACATCAGGGGACTGGGGATCCCAGTGTATATGGGCAGTGGACACCATCAACATTTGAGTCAGACCTTTAGGTGCTGGCACTGGACCTGAAATATTTAAAATGAAACATGACATTAGGTCATTGCTATGTCAGCCTAAAAGTTTAAAAATAAATCAAGCCCGTAAAATCCCTGCACTTACTGTTTTGATAGACATCCGCCTTGGTTCTTAGCACAGCAACAATGGCTATGTTGTCCTTGGTGCTAACCCTGTTGATCATATCCGTGTCTGTATTGGAGGCTCCCTCTTTGGTGGCCAGTTGGCTGAATTCTATTTGGTACTCATTGACTTTTTCAAATCTACATTAGAGCACAATGGTGTAGTTTTTAAAATATAAATCTGGATAACTTACAGTCAGACAACATTATTGTGTGACAGGTACATTTGTTCTTACTTGTTTTTCTTGAAGAAGATGGCACATCCATCTACACACTTCTTCTCCTTGTCAGAGTTCATTGTCCTGACACGAGATTTAGGTAAAAAGATGCCGTCATAACCATGGCCTGCTAGCTCTGGGAAGAACATGTTGTAATACTGCTCTGTTTCTACCTCCTGGAATACAAATAAAAAGTATAACTATCCCCTTCAGATAAATTTGATCTATTGGGCCTTGTCAAGCAGATTTCACAAGTTTTATACTAGGAGATTGAGTGGCTAGCACAATGCCCTGCCACCTTTATTTTCCCCCAAATACTGTCAGGCACCCATCAGAGCTGGGTAGACTCAGGGACACCCTGCAGACCCAGGTAAAAATGTGAAATTTCCTCAGGATTTGAACCCAGGACTTTTGGCATGCTGCTATACCACAGTGCCCCAAGTCCTGTAATAAAAATTACAGGAACTTCACTTTCTAAAGTGCATTCTTCTTAAGTTAACTTCTTGTATAAGCAGTGTGCAGTTTATAGTAAATGTTGAGTGTTCAATAATGCACTCACCTGAAGTGTCAAAATGTCAGCATTGCCCCTGATAATGTCATTCATGATGCCTTTCTTCCTGTAGTCCCAGCTCAGTGCCCATGTGGGACAATAAGCATACATGGCTTTGGTGCAGAGCTTATCACAGAGTACATTGTAACACATCACAGAGAATACAGCTGGAGAGACAAAAGTATAGAGTACATTGTAACACATCACAGAGAATACAGCTGGAGAGACAAAAGTATAGAGTACATTGTAACACATCACAGAGAATACAGCTGGAGAGACAAAAGTATAGAGTACATTGTAACACATCACAGAGAATACAGCTAGAGAGACAAAAGTATAGAGTACATTAAAACACATCACAGAGAATACAGCTGGAGAGACAAAAGTATAGATTACATTGTAACACATCACAGAGAATACAGCTGGAGAGACAAAAGTATAGAGTACATTGTAACACATCACAGAGAATACAGCTGGAGAGACAAAAGTATAGAGTACATTGTAACACATCACAGAGAATACAGCTGGAGAGACAAAAGTATAGATTACATTATAACACATTTCAGGGAATACAGCTGAAGAGACAAAAGTATAGAGTACATTAAAACACATCACAGAGAATACAGCTGGAGAGACAAAAGTATAGAGTACATTAAAACACATCACAGAGAATACAGCTGGAGAGACAAAAGTATAGAGTACATTAAAACACATCACAGAGAATACAGCTGGAGAGACAAAAGTATAGAGTACATTAAAACACATCACAGAGAATACAGCTGGAGAGACAAAAGTATAGAGTACATTGTAACACATCACAGAGAATACAGCTGGAGAGACAAAAGTATAGATTACATTATAACACATCACAGAGAATACAGCTGGAGAGACAAAAGTATAGATTACATTAAAACACATCACAGAGAATACAGCTGGAGAGACAAAAGTATAGAGTACATTGTAACACATCACAGAGAATACAGCTGGAGAGACAAAAGTATAGAGTACATTGTAACACATCACAGAGAATACAGCTGGAGAGACAAAAGTATAGAGTACATTAAAACACATCACAGAGAATACAGCTGGAGAGACAAAAGTATAGAGTACATTAAAACACATCACAGAGAATACAGCTGGAGAGACAAAAGTATAGAGTACATTAAAACACATCACAGAGAATACAGCTGGAGAGACAAAAGTATAGAGTACATTAAAACACATCACAGAGAATACAGCTGGAGAGACAAAAGTATAGAGTTAGAGTACATTAAAACACATCACAGAGAATACAGCTGGAGAGACAAAAGTATAGATTACATTAAAACACATCACAGAGAATACAGCTGGAGAGACAAAAGTATAGAGTACATTAAAACACATCACAGAGAATACAGCTGGAGAGACAAAAGTATAGAGTACATTAAAACACATCACAGAGAATACAGCTGGAGAGACAAAAGTATAGAGTACATTAAAACACATCACAGAGAATACAGCTGGAGAGACAAAAGTATAGAGTACATTAAAACACATCACAGAGAATACAGCTGGAGAGACAAAAGTATAGAGTTAGAGTACATTAAAACACATCACAGAGAATACAGCTGGAGAGACAAAAGTATAGATTACATTAAAACACATCACAGAGAATACAGCTGGAGAGACAAAAGTATAGAGTACATTAAAACACATCACAGAGAATACAGCTGAAGAGACAAAAGTATAGAGTACATTAAAACACATCACAGAGAATACAGCTGAAGAGACAAAAGTATAGAGTACATTAAAACACATCACAGAGAATACAGCTGGAGAGACAAAAGTATAGAGTACATTAAAACACATCACAGAGAATACAGCTGGAGAGACAAAAGTATAGATTACATTAAAACACATCACAGAGAATACAGCTGGAGAGACAAAAGTATAGAGTACATTAAAACACATCACAGAGAATACAGCTGAAGAGACAAAAGTATAGAGTACATTAAAACACATCACAGAGAATACAGCTGGAGAGACAAAAGTATAGAGTACATTAAAACACATCACAGAGAATACAGCTGGAGAGACAAAAGTATAGAGTACATTAAAACACATCACAGAGAATACAGCTGGAGAGACAAAAGTATAGATTACATTATAACACATTTCAGGGAATACAGCTGAAGAGACAAAAGTATAGATTACATTAAAACACATCACAGAGAATACAGCTGGAGAGACAAAAGTATAGATTACATTATAACACATTTCAGGGAATACAGCTGAAGAGACAAAAGTATAGAGTTAGAGTACATTAAAACACATCACAGAGAATACAGCTGGAGAGACAAAAGTATAGAGTTAGAGTACATTATAACACATCACAGAGAATACAGCTGGAGAGACAAAAGTATAGAGTTAGAGTACATTATAACACATCACAGAGAATACAGCTGGAGAGACATAAGTATAGAGTACATTAAAACACATTTCAGGGAATACAGCTGGAGAGACAAAAGTATAGATTACATTATAACACATTTCAGGGAATACAGCTGAAGAGACAAAAGTATAGAGTTAGAGTACATTAAAACACATCACAGAGAATACAGCTGGAGAGACAAAAGTATAGATTACATTAAAACACATCACAGAGAATACAGCTGGAGAGACAAAAGTATAGATTACATTAAAACACATCACAGAGAATACAGCTGGAGAGACAAAAGTATAGAGTACATTAAAACACATCACAGAGAATACAGCTGAAGAGACAAAAGTATAGATTACATTGTAACACATCACAGAGAATACAGCTGGAGAGACAAAAGTATAGAGTTAGAGTACATTAAAACACATCACAGAGAATACAGCTGGAGAGACAAAAGTATAGATTACATTAAAACACATCACAGAGAATACCCATTACTTCTCATTTTCATTAATTTTTTGTTTCTTTTGTTGGTCTTATAGTAAAAATGTTTTTTTTTTTAAATATATTTAATAGATTTAGAGACACAAAGACTAGTAAACAGATTAGTAAATAGAATTTGTATTGTATTCACATTTTTTTATTTTTCAAAATATACTTCTATCTATTTATAATAATATTAATTTATAGTCATTTTACGCTTTTCTGAATGGTGATAGCTTTGACTTTCCTTTCAACAAATGTTTGACAGTTATTGTTTTGATTTCAATTTGCTGTGTTTTTATTTGAAACTGTGTTCTAGAGAACAAGTCTACTTATTGTGCTGGATATATTTATGTTCAGAGAGGTTGTATTTGATACTTTAATATTTAACAATAATGTGTATCATTAAAATAATGCAGTCTGATAACATTAGATGAAATATAATGCAGTCTGATAACATTAGATGAAATATAATGCAGTCTGATAACATTAGATGAACAAGCATCAGAAAAACACAAAAACCATCATGATTTGCCCCCCATCCTTAATTGTGAGTTAAAAAAAGAAAAGGTTAGTGTACTTCCTCTTGTTTAACAGACCTGCTACTGTCATACCAATTAATTGAAACTTCTGGGGGCTTACAAAAAATACAATAATAAAATGTGCCTTCTGATGCTACTGCTGGTGTGTGTGTGTGGTATTGGCGAAATGACTTGGGAGTGTTAGAGCCACTCAAACTTGCCTAGTGAATGCTTCAACACATTTCTAAAGCAGATACTGTGTATGTAGAAGGAAGAGTTGGCTGTAAAATCTATGCTATTAAACTAAAGGACCACTCTAATAATTTGTCTGTTTGCCCAGTCTGTGAAACTCCTAAATGTAAACAAGCTTAGTAAACACCTTACTAGATACGGAAACTGTGTAGCTTGTGATTCAATGGCAAACCTTATTTCAAGAAAACAAATGAAAAACTTTGAAACTGTATTTACAGTATTGATAGGAGGGGGCGGTCTCCCGAGTTGTTGTTTTCCTTTGAGAAATCCTTTGAAAAGAAGCTTACAGCAATGAATAGATTCTGTAGAATTGGGAAAACTAAGTAGAAAGGTAAATCAAATTTGTCTCGCTCATCAATAGATTAAACACACATTAGGGAGTCTATGTCTCAACGTAGGCCTACACCCAATAACTAAAGCAAACTGTAGCTAAGCTCATTAAACTCTATGGAGAAATGTGGGCATACAGCTATCTGTAATGGCATATTGTTTGTCTATTTTACCATGTAGACTTCAAGGTAATCGATTTCTTTGTTTGCTTGTTTCCTTCAACTATTGGACACATTATACAAGACACTGTGATCCACACGTCAATGTTTACAAAAATGGTGAAACAAAGTAGCACATATATAAAACAAACAGCTATTAGTCCCACTTATTGTGCCTACGTGTGTAAGACCCTCCCCCCACCCCCCTCCCCCGGCCTTCTAGATTTCCACTTCTTTTAAGAAGTCAAGTCTCAATAAATTGTTCTTTTAACTACCAAGGCAAAACCTTTTCGTACTAGATGATGTTGGAGGAGTGTTGATGGAGGAAATGTGTGTATGGGAGGTGGAAGGAGTGTGAATGGGAGGTGGAAAGAGTGTGAATGGGAGGTGGAAAGAGTGTGAATGGGAGGTGGAAATAGTGTGAATGGGAGGTGGAAATAGTGTGAATGGGAGGTGGAAGGAGTGTGAATGGGAGGTGGAAAGAGTGTGAATGGGAGGTGGAAAGAGTGTGAATGGGAGGTGGAAAGAGTGTGAATGGGAGGTGGAAATAGTGTGAATGGGAGGTGGAAAGAGTGTGAATGGGAGGTGGAAAAAGTGTGAATGGGAGGTGGAAAGAGTGTGAATGGGAGGTGGAAAGAGTGTGAATGGGAGGTGGAAAGAGTGTGAATGGGAGGTGGAAAGAGTGTGAATGGGAGGTGGAAAGAGTGTGAATGGGAGGTGGAAAGAGTGTGAATGGGAGGTGGAAAGAGTGTGAATGGGAGGTGGAAAAAGTGTGAATGGGAGGTGGAAAGAGTGTGAATGGGAGGTGGAAAGAGTGTGAATGGGAGGTGGAAAGAGTGTGAATGGGAGGTGGAAAGAGTGTGAATGAGGAATGGGGTTATCTGTATGTTATTTGTTGGTAGTTTCAGTATTTGTATGGCATTCTGTATTGGCTAAATGACTTATAGAATGAGGCGGCAGTATTTAATCGTTGACATTGTATGGACCATACAATAGCCACGCACACACAGTTTAACAAACCCTCGAGATATGTTTTCTAAAGGCTCAAACTACCGGCATGTAAAATTTAAACAGGTTTCACGGTATGAATGAAGGCGGTATGTGTTGGGGAATGAAGCATAAGCCCCATTCCAAATATTAGGATTTATCTTGGGTAAATCCAACAATAACTAAACGTCTCTATGTCTATGTAGAGAGAAACTAATTTCCCACAAACGTAGCCGTCATGACATATAGTGAAAAAGAAAACAAAACGGCATAGAGGAGGTGGGTCGCTTTCTCTTTAAATAAATGCTACAAAGTTTCTCTATCTTGTTGACACAATCATTACCTGGTCTTTACTTAACACCTCACCTCTTTAACCTGTTTTCACAGCGGACAAGAAAAAAAAAACCATTCCTTCGGTATAACCTCTCATCTCTCGCGCATGCGCAGACACACACACACATGGGCGACGCAAAACAAACACACGCGGCGGTCTCAATCAAGAGATATAAATGAATCGCGGCTAGTACAGCACGCACACACATCCACAGCCTTTGCTTGTTCTAGTCAAGGAGAACATGTCCCCACATCATTGGGTTGGTAAGTTCGGGCTTAGAACAACACTAAAAACTTAACAACACTGACTGGGGGGCACAGGATTAGCCAAACAGTGAAGGTTAAACAGTAGACAGTCGAACGTGTTAAGTATCATTACACGTGCGCCCGTTTAAAATAACAAAACAGAAAGAAGTACCAAGAATAAAAGAAGACTGCCTGAATGTATCGAAGGAAAGAACGCATTTGTAGACCCTTATATTCACTAATTTCTTTCAGCATGTATTATTTGGGGTTTGAAAGAAGCAAAGTTTATAAGACGGCGAGGGATGACTTAGCATTTTTTTTTAAAATGGAGTAGATTGAAACCTATTGTTGGGCATTCCATTGTTCTGTTTATGCACATAAGATCTTCCAGGAATAGTAACACGCGCCGCAATTATGGAAAAGCGACACAGATAACGAAGCGTGAAGACTTGATTATAGCAGACGACTGCCAAGGTGGTGATGTGCACAAATGTACATTTCTGTACATTTATTTTTATTATAATGATATGACGGTAGGCGTAAACTTTGTTAATAACATGTACGACAATTAATACACCTACTCAGCAATGGAACGTTCAAATCTCTGACGTCATCGGATACTCGGATAGTAAGGCAAGCCATCGACCTTAACCTTTTATTGGCCTTAACTGGTTTATTTAGCTTACAACTTAGAAAACACGATAAAGGTGGCAGAATTGATGAAAAGTTTCATTGATAATATGGTAGGCCCTACACCTACACATATTTGTGAGCTATAAAAATGTCACTTCACAATAATGGAACATTCCTCGATAGCTTGGGGGGGGGGGGGGGGGGATTATCCTTCAACATTTATATCTATATGCAATGAAAATGTTCTCAATGATTTGATTTACATTGAAACGATTTTTTTTAGTTACCTGGATATGTTCTACTTTATTCAGTTTAGCATTTCTGCACTAGTCTAGCTGCTAGCTTTGAAATGGTCTACGATTGAATGCCGCATAGCACCCAGAGACAAAGCAATGTATGATAGAAAAACAAAAAAAGGTCAACCATAAGGTAGAGGGGCCAAATAACGGGCTACAAGTAGATGCGCCCGTTGGGAGTGGGCCGGAAAGAAGGTCATCACAGCCACACAACTTTAAAGATAAATAAAGCTACATAGCCGTGCACAGATTGCAATAGAGAATAGAGCGAACATAACTGCAGCAAGCAGCAAGTAGCGACAGGTGGAGAGAATTAGCTTTAGAAGGTTTAAATGCACAGATGTGCAGAAAACATGTACACAGAGTGAATCTACGGGCATTAGCATAGACATGCCGGTCTACAACGTGGAGATGCAGATGTAAGACGTGGAGGGAGGAGTGCGAAATCTGGAAAGAGTGCCAATCTATTTCACTTCCCCCCCCCCCCAATCCAATAAAAAAGAATCACAAACAAGCACAGCGAATCCCCGTTTCCCTCCCAGGCCTGCATCTCCTTGCACAGTCATATGCCATAACCTTACTTTTGCAAACGCTGGATGACTCGGACAATTTAACCAACGGACATTATTTCCAAGCAATAGGCTATATTTCTTGCCCATTATAAATAAATATATTTATCAAGGGCCAAGTAAAGATTTAGTAAACTTATCTTTGCGCCGCGTGAGAGGGCCACAAAGAAGATAGATATAATAATATATATATATGTCTATATCAAGGACTACTTAAGATATATATTTCTATTCTGTAGGGAGTACCACCCCGAGTGCTTTTAATAGCACCGCCTTACAACCTGCAGCCCCCCCCCCCCCAAACCACACACACGACCCCATGCTTCCGGGTTTATCTCATGCATGTCATGTGGATTGCTTAATGATAGAGAAATGTTAAACAATATTACACCCAGTGGTTGAAAAAAAAAGGTGACACGTGGTTAGACCAGGCCAGACCATCTAGTGATGTTTCGGGGTGTTCGGCAATTGTATAAACTAATATATAGACCTTTAATTGTCCTTGACGAAGGTTTAGGTGAAATTGCCAGGCAGTGTTCCACTGTAACTACAGGCCGATAGTGTAGCATTAGTCAACAAGCATGTAGCAACTAGTGTAGCGTGTAACAACAATGGACTCTATTGGGCTGGTTGAAAAATTCCCAGTACGCGGTGCCAAGTTCGCATAATATATGATTAAACTTCAGACATAGGTAGGCCTATTCTTCTTCTTCTACCAACACCAGAGCCCCCCAGCAGGAGCTGCGCATAACCTCTATCCAGGGTGTGTAATCTGGACCCGTCGAATAGCACCACAAAGGGGGGGGGGGGAGGGTACACGTTTTACGTGCCCAGGTTATATCCAATGCACAACCCACTATTAGTCGCCTTTTACGACATGCAAGTGGGACTTAACAGTGGGGTTATTCTTTCACCTGGTCATTTCCAGGAGCACGATACCCACACTGGGGCAGACAAAGGTATAAACGTATGTCCTTTTAGACTAGCCAAGCATAGTTCATCGTTCCCCATGACTACATAACACATGAAATTGTGTGGCCAATGCTGAGCTACATTTACTTTCTCCCACATTATGCCAGGATCCACTAGAGAGAGAGAGAGAAGACCAAGGGTTTCTTTACAGACATGGGAAAAAGTCTAGGATTGGTGTGTGCTATTGACAGTCCAGAGAGCTGCATACATACCATCTAGTATCTAGCAAAATAATTGATATAATATGTTTCACAACTCCAAGGACATCACAATCTTTAAAAAAAAGAAAAAGATCACAGATAATATTTACCAGCAGGTACATCTTTGTCAGGAGCACCAGTTGATATCCATGGTCTGTTAGGTGGCATTGACATTTCATCTAGAAAAACAAAAAAAAAAAAAAAATAAGTGGAAATAAAAGTATCAATCAATATTGAAAAAGAGACTTTTTGAAAATCAGTTTAGTGATTCTTATCTAATATGAAATAAACTGAATTTAAAAAAAATGAATTTAAAAAAAAAACAACCAAAGATTACATCCACATTTTCTTCTGCAATTCTACAAAGAACTGTGAACTATCTTCCAGCTTAATAAACAAGACTTGCACCTCTTACTGAGATTAAAAGTGATTGAATCTAACTCTTACTGTGGATACTGGAATCACAAATAACCAAGAAATAGCTACACTTTCAATAGCACACATTTCAAGCCATATCTTACTACAACACACTCTACAAAACAACTAGAGAATGTTTGCAAATAAATATATTTAATTAGCTTTGTTTGTACCAAGCTTATCAATATTGCACCAAGCTTATCAGTATTGCACCAAGCTTATCAGTATGGAGTATACAGAAAGATGCCATTTAATAATCTACTACTTATTTATTTAAAATATTTGCACTAATAATAAATTAATCCTATAATTAAACCCCAACAAAGTATAAAGTTTGTCTATTCCTTTTCTTATCCTGGCATTTTTGTTTGACAAAATCTTGATGCTTTGTTTCCTAACTCACATCAGTTGCACCAGTATTCAGAGACAGTATTCAATATGCCTTGATCATTCTGGTCTGCATGTGACTAGTAAAAGTGAAACTAAATATTTTTAAAACTTGTTTATGATATTAAAAACTTTAGCTAGTAAAAGGTTTTCTATAAACTTGCTATTTTGGAACCAGTACTCCAGATATAAATATATATTTGACCCTCCACCACGAATGGAGTCGCATTGTGCCCTGGGGTCATTTTTAGTTTAGTGATCCTTATAGTAATTTGAATGCTGAATTAAATGTAGAAAACCATTTCAAAATCGGAGAAATAGTCTCTAAGCTATGTGTGGTTTACTGTAGCCACTGTCTAAAACCTAATTTTTGAGAAATTTCAATTTTACAATTTTGCTTTTACAGATGAAACATTACAATTACAGGGTGTTACTTTTAAAATATTTTTTTAAATATATTAATTATAATTATTTTTAGAACAAAAACTTACCACAGAAATGTACAGAAAAAAATAATAATTTAAAATATCAAAATCCGAAAATCCATATTTTACACTCATACGGCATATTTTGGTTGTAGCTCAAAAGAGCTTGAGGTGCAAAGCAACTCAATTAGTGAAGGGTGACATATAATAGATAAGACTAGTTGAACTAAAGACTAGTTGAACCGATGAGCGTAGGACGCAATAATCTTCTTTATAGAAGGAGCGTCTGTAATGTATAAGATAAGAGAATAAGTAATAAAACCCCAAAAGAGTTGAAAAAAAAAAAAAAAAAAAAAAGCTCACATTTCTTAAACTCATAAGAAGGTATCATATCCACTCTAGGAGGCGTGAAGGCTAAGTTATACTTGTGAAGTGTTGAATGAGGAAGAGAACTTGTCAGTGTGGGTGTATACATGGCTTGATACAATGAATGAACAGGGTAAGGCCACAAGGACATAGCATCTGTGTGATAGATGACAGTGTAGGTGACATTCAGGCCAGTCAGGTCCATGTAAACACTGTCAGCAACACCCTGCATCTGAGATCTCCTGGACCACTGAGAGACATCAATATCCCAGAGCTGCCTGGCACCTTTCCAGCTGGCGGTGGCTCTCTTTACAGGCTGATGGATTTCTTTCTTTGACTTGCTCTTCGTGGTGAATGTGTTCGTTTTTGGATTTCTTGCTCTTTTGGATTGCTGCCCAGGCTGATGAGAGCTGGAGGTTGGCCCTCGTGTCTTAGCGGACACTGTGGCTTTTGCTCCAGATGAGGATGACATTGAGCTTACTGAAGACCTGCTGCTTGTCGTGGAGCCTTCGTCCACATCAGATGAAGCATCTGATTCTGAGGATGAAATTCTTGGCTTTACTGCTGCCTTCTGGTGCAGCCTTGGCCCAACACTTGACCTTGGTGGTTCTTGTTGGTAGCAGCTGGAATACTGAAAATGATGGTAATGATTATAGCTGTTTCTTGGCACATAAGTACTGCTGCTGTCATACGGCAAATACTGGTTATTATACCAAGAATTGTTGATGCATTCTGGACACTGAGACATGGGACAGTCATAACGGATGAGAGGGACACCGGTTGTGTATTCGGCCAATTGTTCTAGTTCATGAGAAGTGAACTCGTGTTCCAGCAGTGGAATATCTGACACATCATCAGATAAAGTATCAGTGCTGGATACAATGGATGCCTTGTCACTAGTGTCAGACTCATCCGTGCTGTCCTGTAACTTGTCGGCACTAGTGGACAGATCGTTGCAGATAAGTTCAACATTCTCACACTCTGCCATATTTTTCCGCTTGAACTCCATGTCATTCTGCGATGAAAGTGTGACATTGTTCAACGGGTTACACAGCTTGGCATCTATGGAGTTTTTACTCAGATTCTGCTCAATATCCAGAGCTTCTTTTTTGTGAGCCTTCTCAATAACAGATATAAGCGCAGTAAAGTTCTTTCTAGACTTCTCCTTGGCTTTCTGTGTTGTTGAGTGGAACTTGTGATATGGAGACTTGATGTGAGCTGCTGGTTGAGTTACAGCCATGTGGGGCCAAGCTTGGTGAAAATGATGAGAGGTGCACTGAGGGACGAATTCTGGGATGGAGGCAACATCACCATACAATGCAGAGACACCACCACCAACTTTCCCCCTATGAGAGTCTCCAGAGTGATGGTGCAGATTGCACCTGCTGCTATAGAACTGTTCCTCGTCTGTGGATCTTGCAGACACATCAGAATCTGCATCCATACTGAAAGCTCTCTGCTTCCGTCCACCTGGACCGGAGAGTGTGTCTTTCAGGTGTATCACCAGGGGAGTGTTGGATTTGGACTGTGGCTTTCTGCGCCCTGTTTTGTTTTTCCTCCCTGGCTTGTTCTGAGATCTAGTGCGTTCCCTCTGACAGTTGATGCAGGCAGAGCTCATGCCTTCAAGTCGCTTGACAAAATGTTCATGACTAATGACTTCAAGGTTAGCAGAGGCACTAACTACCTCTCTCTTCACCTCAGTCCTATTCACATCCTGAACTTTTCCCATGACCACTAGAGTCATCAATTATCCAAATGGCTTCTTTCTATATCATGCCTAACCAGAACTCGAATACTTCACTGATAGTTTAGTCACATGTACTTGTTGGTTTATGCTCCATCATAACACTTGGGCAATCACCTGGAAGAGTAAAAACATAAAGAATTTTAAAAAGCAGCAAAACGTAGCACACGCACAGATTGACAACACACTATTATGCATTTAATATAGGGCTTTTATAACTAAATCAGGCCTTGAGAAAGGTCAAGGTCTAAGATACAGTTCACTATACATAATGAAAATAAATGAGGTTTTTAAAAAATAAGAGTTTCTCTGCCAAAATCCAACAATAAATTATTGCTATCAATAAACACATTTTTACAATATTTTTTTTTAACAATAATGCTCGGTATTCGCACGGGTTGTTCAATAGTTACAAACAAAACATCAACAAAGACCAAGGCATCAAACCATCCACAACACCAGTAGCAGAACATAAAAGAGTCTTACCAACAGAAAAGAGAATGTTTTACACCTGACAGATCATGAACTATTTAACTACACCACAGCTGCATTGATGGCACAGCAACAAAAAAAGTTAAATGGTGAATGTGACAAGTGCAAAAGGTCCACTACTCTTGTGACATCTATATCGGTCAGGCAGCTGCCACCCCGTGGTTCTACTTGTAAATAAGGCATCGGAACAAAAAGGAAAGAGAGAGAGAGGGGGAAAAAAACAAACCCAGTGTGAGTACTTAGAGATCAATACAGCACGCGTAGGGCGGCTGCTGCCGCGGCCAGATCGATATCAGCAGCCGCCCAACACATGCTGAGAGCCCAGTGTCTCTCTCTCTCTCTCCGGCCGTGGGGAGATGAACCTGACAACAAGTGACAGAAAGGTGGGCCATGACTCATTCTATGTCAGCTTGCAACATTGACCAGCGGCCGCGCAGCTACCCGCCACCACACCAAGAAGCACAGCCTCCCACCCCCACCCCCCGGGTGAAAGGCTATGTAGGTCACCAAAACATGTTCTGCCAGAGCTCTTGTCACCAACACACTTTTAAACCCATCTGACAGGTTCTGTGTCATCTGACGTCAAGGTTACACGCTGTGGCATAAACAAGCCCCCCCCCCCTTTGACATTCAGGCTTATAAACTAAATACAGCACGGAGCAACACACACAAAACGATGAGAGAAAATAAGACAAGTTTAGATTTCAATCCGACTGTGTGTAACTACTACGTCAGAGTGAAGGTTATTGGAGAAAAATAACAACATTGTTGCAAAAAACACACTAACTGGTATATCTAAATGTAAGACTGTGTACCACGACAGTAATTTCAGCAATATTTACAAGAAATATCTGTAGATGAAATTTCACATAGCGCATGTTTTGCTTTCAACTTTATACTCCACTGACGATCTTTTTGCTGTTACTGTTAGCCAATATGCAGATTAAATCCGGGGAAAGTTTCGATATAAAAGCCTTGTTTGTCAATATACAGAAGTCATACTACCTGTGTGTCCTATCTCAGGGGTCGGCAACCTACGGACGGCGGAAGACTCCTAAAAAAAAACCCAAGTATTCTATAACTATAGAGTGCTAAAGCGGGTTGTTGTTGAATTAGAAATCCCACTTATGTGACACTATTATCAAAAGGTTGCCATGCCCCGTCCTATCTCATTATAATGTTAGCGACGCTTCTTTCTATACAGACGATTATGCGCACGCGACACTTGGTCATTTATTAATACAACTAGACAATCTAAATACAAATTGTAAGAAAGCGGAACAACATACTGTAAAGGAAGTAGACCAGACAATATCTCATCACTGACAGAAGTGGCCGAAATAACTTTGAGAAAACAAATGATCTAACCATGGGAAGGAAGAAAAGTGTAATTAACTAGACAGGAAGTAATTAGTCCGCTGGACAGGACTGAGACACACGTGTGTTCTTTCATTGTTTACCCTTATTATATTTATTTATTATGAAGAAGGAGAAGAAAGGGTGGTGGGGGGAGGGGGCGGTAGAGTGCGTTTGTTTACGACAACATAACACACAACCAAAAACATTAGGATAACTGTGCAATGAGTAGGTCCTTGAATGTTATTATTTCCCCTTGAATGTACTGCCCGCCCAGGCTACGAATCCATCAATTTTCTTCATAATGTAAGACAGAATAAATTATTTTTTTTAAAAGAAAAAAACAACAACAGCGTTTTATTAACTTCGCAAAAATGTTCTTTGTTTGAGCCGACCTGATTTTTTGGAGGGCCAACTGACCCGCTTTCCGTCATGTTACCGAGCTTGAAACTCGGCACATATACAGTATTCATTTATTTCATTTAACTTCACATTCTTTCAAAATTTCAGCCACACCTTCCCATACACACACGAATCAGTTTTAACTGTTATTATTCCCCTTACACTTTAAGCATTTTGTATCCTTATTGAACAAACGCGGCTGACTGACATATTTCCCCCACACTAAGCTAGATAGGATTTTTCTTTGTGATGTGACGAAGAGCTAAATCACTGGAAGACTAAAAGCATTTATATAAATAAAATAGATATACAGGATTTTTTGTTAGGAAAACGTTGTAGGCGTTTCATAATCCCCTTCCTGTGTTCCAGATATAGGCCAGGCCTAACAGAAGACTAAGGAGGCCTATGCGCAGATTTTAAATGATTAAATGCATAGGAATGCCTCACGTGCTAGCAATTATCTAAACATCAAAAGGCTTGGTTTTAAGACACCGGATGTCAGAAGCAGGACTAGCTAGGCCTACGCGAAATTTCGAACATGGTGTCATAGGTATGTCAATGAGTTCAAAATAAAATATTCCCACATTCACATTGGTATACCAATTAGTTCAAGTGCATACCTTATGGGTTCAAAAGGTAAGATATTCTCCCACATAGAGTGACATAGATGTGCCAATGGGTTCAATATAAGAAAAAAAATTCACATAGATAAGCCAATGGATTTTAAAACTTGACTGGGCAATGTGCTAGCCACTGAATGGTCCACACAATACAAGGCTTGTATGACGTTGTCGCGGAATCTATTGAACGACTTATTCTGAAACAGATAGTTGACTTGCATGCCCTCAAACATAGGATATAGCTGTAACTATTCTAGCACATTCATTCCCCTTCAGTGGAAATTAACATCCGCTAGTCTGTTATATGTTGCATAAATATCTGTTAGTGCGACGCTTAGTAGAAATATGATAAAAGTAACCGGGCCAAGATGTATATATATATTTGAAAAAAAAACATTGACATAGAAAGACTTGACTAGACCATATTCAACGCTATCATGTGGGCCTATTGTATTACTATTGTAGCCTATTATTATTATTCAAGGTATTAATAAACTCTTTATGCCGCAAAAAAAAAGGAAAGGGGGGGGCTCAACTATACTAGTGTTCGTCTTTTAATAGGCATATAGATGATATAGGATATAGGCCTACCTACACTCGTGCGATCATTCGGCCGATATAAGATAATATGTTGGAATATATATTAATTATAAGCATGTATATTTTGTATTTAAAAAAGTTTAAAGCATATAATCATATAGTAATAGTATTAAATATAATAGTATAGTGCGATAGACCACTGTTACTAGGCCACAAAACCACTATTACTAGGTCACAAGACCACTGTTACTAGTTACTAGGCTAACTAGGTCACAAGACCACTGCACTGTTACTAGGCCACAAGACCACTGTTACTAGGCCACAAGACCACTGTTACTAGGCCACAAGACCACTGTTACTAGGCCACAAGACCACTATTACTAGGCCACAAGACCACTATTACTAGGTCACAAAACCACAAGACCACTAATACTAGGTTAAAAGACCACTAATGCTAGGTTAAAAGACCACTATTACTACCACTTACTAAGCCACAGACTCTAAACTCTAAGTAGTCTACGGTCGCCAATCTTGCCATTTTCAGTGATTTTCGGCATAAATGAATTTAATAAATGTTACTGTGGCTTTAACTTGTTACAATCTATGGTCACTATAGTCTATATAATTTATTGAACTTGTATAAGTCTGTATAACATATGTAAAAAACATACAAATTAAGAGAAAAAAAAAAAAGAACAAAGAACTTACATCATTCAAAAGAACAAAGAACTTACATTGATCTAGATTCTAATTCTTAAGAATAAAACCATGAAAAAAAAACAAACACTTTCATAACCTTGTTATGATTTTATCAGATAATTTAAGAACTTGTAATAAATCCTCACAACGCGGTGTTAGAAGTAGACACGGTACGTACAACACATGGGGAATGACCGCTTTAAGTTATGTACACACACTTTTTTTAAAAAAAAGCAACATTCCCCCCACCTGGCGGAATCCGTTTAGCCGATAGAACACTTTGCGTCCAGACACCCCCTCGACATGCCTCGTCAGATCCACGTTCAGATTTACAGAAGAGCTTAATCAAGTCAACTCTGACCTTTTTGGCTTCAGCCGATTGGCTGGTGGATAGGGACTGTGGCAGCCGAGCGCGCTGGGGATGGGAAAGAGGTGGGTGGTGGGCCGTTCATTGAAGGTAACAAAAGGTTGTACTACTACTAGCCACACACCGGCGTAACGTTTTATCCAAACGGGGAAAGTCGGCCGTGTCCTAGTTTTACTAGCGTAATTCACACGTGGCGCAACGCGCATTTATTAAATTGGTACAAATTGAAGCGAACAAAGAGAGAGAGAAAGGGGTACACAGGGAGAGAGGGAGAAAGAGGTACACAGAACAGTACAAAGAACTGCTTTGCAACAACACACCCAGTCAATAGGGATCTTATGTAACCAAGGATTCATAGTTAAACTTACAGTGGGGAAATAGGTAAAACGTACAGTAACTTAGAGCCTATAGTAAGAACAACATTAAAACAACATATAGCAAACTGTAGGAACAACATAAAGCTTATAGTAAGAACTAAGAACAACACAGGCTAAAGCAAACCATAGGAACAACAACTTATTATTAGATACAACAACGTAAAACAATTGAAACTAAGTAAAGTTTAAAGTGGGTTTAGAAAATGTAAAACTTACATTTGAACCAAAGTAAAATGGGTTTAGAATGTAAAACTTACATTTGGAACAAAGTAAAGCTTACAGCTTACATCAACGTAGGCCTAATATGTAGTACTGAGCATGCTAAATATAATAGCAGGGCGAGAAGCACTATATAAATAGCCATCATCAACATCATCAAAACATACATTTGGCAACAAAGTAAAGCTTGAGGTAGGCTGGAATAACAAAGTTGGAGCAACGTAAAGTTGTTTTTTTTTTTTTTTTTGTTAATGAAGACAGTTGCAAATCTAGGGCCTCCCTCGCTCACCTAAATAATTGAGATTTTTAAAAATAGTTGGCTTTAAACTAAACATGTATTTAGCGAATCTAACAGGAGATCCTAGTTCCATCCACAGCCAGATATTTGTGGAGATTAACCAAAGGGAGGCAACTAGTTCCGGCTGTATCCAATCTGATACATGATACATCACCATAGGCCACCATAATCCCAGAGGTTGCCACGATGCCAAGTACAAGAAATACTTAACAAAGGAAACAGTGTCAATCCTTAATATTCACACTGCTTACCTTGTACGACGGGCGATAGTTATTTATATAGGTCTTGCAGAATTATTTCTTGTATCGTACAAAGAACATGACACCATTTTGAACTAGATCTATACACAACCCACCACAAAAGCTCAAGGGTTCCAAAAGTGTGCTCTTGGCGCCCTGCAGAACCGCGTAGTGTTGTAACAAAGGCGCCAAGGATTATTGGAAATGATTTCCTAATTTATTTTGTTTTCACGTTCGACTCAATGTGGTAAAATGCTATAGATCTGTGGTTTTGGCTAGAGGGAAAGAATTTACATGCATTAAAAAAAAGAGACACCGTGAGTGGTTAAAATTTAAAATTGTGGGATCACTGACACGTTCTGTCATGTGCAAGCCCAGCCATGCAAAGCCCGAAAATTATGTAGCTAGTAGGCCTACACGCATCGCTAGACACTACACTGACTACACACAATATTATAGTTTTGCACAAGACTTTAAGCTTGGACATTATTACCGCTATTGCCACATTATAAAACAACTTGCCATTCTTTGCCGTTGCCATTTTTACACCTACATTTGAGCGTGTGTGCGACGTCTGATGAGCTGTAATCTAGATTGGGCGACTTGATATAGGAGTTACACCAAACAAATTTTGAAACAAAAAAAGATCGGACATTAACTGTCTTGTAACTCTAAATGCGCAGCAGACGCGGCTTAACGGTCAATAAAAAAAAAAGAATGATTAAATAGAAAATGTGGCGTAAGGGGGAGGGGGGCATAGATTTATATAAAACTCTCGACCTTGATGAACGC
Organism: Anisus vortex; assembly: GCA_949126835.1. Lineage (NCBI taxonomy): Eukaryota > Metazoa > Mollusca > Gastropoda > Planorbidae > Anisus > Anisus vortex. Next base: position 17,887,187 of record OX421494.1, read on the forward strand.
AGACAGGCCGTGACCTTGACACACATCCATCGACAATGGCGTGTCTCACGAGGTCATTCAATACCCCCCCCCCCCCCAACCCCTTTGTGTTGAATGTACGACGACAGGAGTGCATAGACTTGTACAGACAAAAGCCGGGTAAAGGGACGCAATAACAATGGGTAAGACATTGAGCTTTGCTATTACCACAGGTCTGAATAATACACAGGCGGCCAGGGTGTCTACACGTCCGTAGAGCAGCGACCCCTCTAACAAAATACTGGGATAACCAAGAATATAAAATATAGAACAAACAAAACAAAAAACACTTTCTTCTTAGTCGGTGAAAGCAATTACCGCAACGTTAATAACATTGTAACCATTCCTACAAAATAAAAAAAAATAAAAACAACAGCAAGCATACGGTATGCGCCCGGACCAGTCATCGCTTAGTAATTCAATAAATGCACTTACATAACAGAATGACAAATAATAATTGCACTGGGAAATGAATGCATTGTGTGTGTGTGTGTTTTAATCATCTCGCTGCTAGCTAGCACTGCTAGGCGCCGTCATGGACGAGAGTTGGCTAATCGCACAAATAATTTAGAGCATGGGAATAATCCGGTATAGGCCGTTTTTTTTTAACATAATATGAAAACTTCTTTTTTATTTACCTCAGTAATACCCCAGAGGCTCACCGTGACAATATTATACTCGATCCTCCCACCCAACGAGTAAAAAATGATTTGGAGAAGCCCAAAGTAACCTATTTATTATGAACCCATCGAAGTTGTTTTTTGTATGTGGTTCTGCTCAATTATGTTGTTGATTGTATTACGACCTCCCCCCTAACCCCTGACCTCCATGGCCACCCCATTAAATGTTATCAAAGTAAAAGTAGAATCTATGCGTTGTATTTTTTAAAGGAGATAAGACGTAGGCTGTTGTATATAGACGACCTTGACATTGACGATCCTAATTGGGCGGGTACAAGGCTTAACTACAAACGTGATTGAACAACAAGGAGATCAATAGAATATTACGTGAAGTAAATAACAGCAGCTACTGGATATGTTTTGGATCTACAATTTGTAAAGAAACAAGTCTAGTTCGGCAAATACGGACACAACGTGTATCTAGCTACATCCCATTGTCAGAGGATAGCATTGAAACCTCATAAAAAAATACTGTTAATATGCCTATGTAGGCTGCTGTGTTGGTCACTATTTTGTTGAAAAGGTTATTTTCTCTTGCCCGATAAATGGCGCCACGTAATTCTACACTGGTGGTGTAGAGTGTAAAGGCGATGAAAAGAGCTCACACATGATGTAAATCTACACTGGCGGTGTAGAGTGTGAGGGCGATGAAAAGAGATCACACATGATGTAAATCTAAACTGGTGGTGTAGAGTGTGAGGGCGATGAAAAGAGATCACACATGATGTAAATCTACACTGGCGGTGTAGAGTGTGAGGGCGATGAAAAGAGATCACACATGATGTAAATCTAAACTGGCGGTGTAGAGTGTGAGGGCGATGAAAAGAGATCACACATGATGTAAATCTACACTGGCGGTGTAGAGTGTGAGGGCGATGAAAAGAGATCACACATGATGTAAATCTACACTGGCGGTGTAGAGTGTGAGGGCGATGAAAAGAGATCACACATGATGTAAATCTACACTGGCGGTGTAGAGTGTGAGGGCGATGAAAAGAGATCACACATGATGTAAATCTAAACTGGCGGTGTAGAGTGTGAGGGCGATGAAAAGAGATCACACATGATGTAAATCTACACTGGCGGTGTAGAGTGTGAGGGCGATGAAAAGAGATCACACATGATGTAAATCTACACTGGCGGTGTAGAGTGTGAGGACGATGAAAAGAGATCACACATAATGTAAATCTACACTGGCGAATAATCTATGTAAAGGAGACAATAGACATTAAGTCATTGAACCGACTTCAAAACGCCGATAAACGATCGCTAAGTTACCGAGGCAAATCATTTTGTAGATCAATGATTCAATCATACACGTTGTCACGCCAGATAAACTATTTCACGCCAGATAAACAATTACTTATCACGTGATAGTATTTAAACAAACGAATACGTCATCGCATAAAGTTGTTTACTCTTTTGTTGTCCTCATTATGTTATCTAATAATGCACGAAGAAGATTATTGCCGCCTACGCATTTTCTTGTTTTGATAAAGTAGTTTTAACAATTATTAGATTTTTGTTATTAGATTGTTGGTTTTAATCGCTACTTCATAATCTCATCATTGGCCGAAATAACTCGTAAAATACTACTACACTCGTTCATAAAGTAGGCTACTACTACACGACTTCATAAAGTACTAACTACACGACTCCATAAAGTACTACTACACGACTTCATAAAGTACTACTACACGACTTCATATCATAAAGTACTACTACACGACTTCATAAAGTACTACTACACTACTTTATAAAAAACATACACTACTTTATAAAAAACATTGTCTGTGGTACTTAGTCAACATTTCACACACGTTTTAATTAGAGAATCATCATCATCATTGGCTCCATAGTCTCGAAAGACGATTAGATTAGAGAATAGGCAGAAGTATTTCCAAATGTTGATTTATTATTATTTTTTTTAGTTTTACATAGATCTACTATTTTAATGAAGTATTGTAATTATATTACAACTAGATTTTTAGGTTACTAAAAATAACTTTGCCGGTATCCCAACATCCTTCACCAGAAATGCAAGCGTTTTCTTGTTATTCTTCACGAAATGATCCAAACCTGAACAACACTTCCTTGTTAACACAGAAGACACGTGGAATACGTTTTTAAGAAACAACAACAAATAACTCACAAAACAACAGACTTAAAAACCTGCCAACTAATTCGTTTAAAAAAAAAAACAGTTTAAAACAATAGGATGAACCGGATGATGTACAAATGCTGCCAAACACTCCCTGAAAATAGTCCGTTATGTCGGGGGGGGGGGGGGTCCGCGGTAATATTAGACGGAATAGCTTATAACACGTATTGGCATAAACAAGTTGATTGGTCATGTAACTAGCAGAACTGAAACGGTAGGCAGCTGGTGTTTTCTGATGCTGCATTCCGTGTCGTAAACATATTAGCCCGAGGACGCCCAGACGTAACCTTGCCCTAGTCAGACCGAATGGACAAGTAATAGGATGTAAAAACAAACGAATAAATTGTTAAGTAACCACATACCCTATGTACTTTTTGTTGTTATTCACCAGCTAATACCATACCATCTAATTATACAAACTAGACAACCTAATTAAACAATTGACCAATGACCTTTTTTTTTCAGAAGTATATTAACAATATATATTATATATTTATCACAAACTAGAGATAAATACAACTAGACTAATGGTGGGATCTTAGCCATTCGCGACCTAGTCTAAATATCTATGTCCCAGATGTCTGTCACCAGATAACGTTGTTTTGTTGTGTTAAAACCAAAAAAGACAAGATAGTAGTAATGAATACAAAAAACAACAACAGAACAAACTAGCGCGGGCTGTTGAAGATAAGATAACCCGGAATAGACAAACTCATAAACACCAAGATACTGTACTAGTAAAGCTAAGTAACACACCAACGTAATTACTTCACAGTAAATAGTTACGTATTCACAAGTCTTACATTGTTGCATTTGCACACGAGTAGAGAAGGCATTCAGTATGATTCAGGCACAGAGTGAAACTTCAGGCTTCAGAGGGCTAAGTCTGTTGGCCTACGTTGTGATTTGTTATAGCGGTTGTTTTTTTTACACCTGTTTTCTAAGTATGCACTAGGTAAAAAATTTCCTGCTGAAAACCGAATCGATGCACTTTAATCATCCTGGTTTGTGTATATTACCTGCTACAGTCACACCTTTACATTTTGACACCTTTATAGTTTATTGCTTGTTTTTTGTGTTTTTCTTCCGCGCGGACGTTTTTTAATGTCCTTGATCATCTATGTGTGACGAAATCTACCACTAGTGCACTGTAACTACTGTAAGCAACACAGTGTGTTTGGGTGTGTGTGTGTTTTGTTATGTATGGTTATTACTAGCGTGTTGGTGTCCATGGATGGGCAATAGGGGGCAAACTACGCATATACTATATGTGTCCAACTACGCACACGATAGATGTGTCAAACCACCCATATGCCCAAGGTGCCAAACCACGGATAAGGTCCTATACTAGAGGTGCTAAACCATGCATGTGCTAGAGGTGCCAGAACACGTATATACCAGAGGTGCCATACCACGGATAGGGGCATAAGCTAGAGATACCGAACCCCGCATATAATGCTTGGCGTGTCAAACCACGCATAGGCCTATGCTAGGGGTGCCAAACCACGCATGTGCTGGAGGTGCCAAAACACGCCTATGCTAAAGGGATTAAACCACGCATATGCCAGACGTGCCAAAACACGCATTGGTCTCATTGCAGTGGGGCAATATGACAATATATGCCTGTACACAAGTTCGTATTCATAGGTCACATTGGTCCCGGTGGCATCCAGTTCAACGCAATTTTTTTATTTTATTTTTTTATCGGAACAGTAGAGGTGTTAAATCTACGGATGGATGTGCTTAGTGCTAGAGAATCTATGGGGAACGTTTGTATGTAATAGTATTTACACAAGGAATCGATTTCAAACGCGTCCAGTTATTGCATGAATGGTTCACATCCTTGTTGAAGAAGTACGCACCAGAGTGTAGAGTACATTGTTTATAAACATCTTCATCTTTATACCGCCCGAGGGTGCACAAGACTGTCAAGAGGGAGTTAATGCCAGTCAACACCCACTTTTCACCTATGTATATATATATATATATATATATATATATATATATATATATTGGTCAACACCCACTTTGTACTGTACCTGTTTGACAGTAAACAAACGCCATGCACGTTTAGACTAAAAAGCTGTACACCATTTCCAACTCCCCGAGCAGTTGATAGAGGGGGAAATGTTGAATGCACACCATCAATACCATGTGGTGCGTATTTCTGTTTCATTAAGTAGTTCAGCAGAAGATGAACACAGGGACACAACAACACACACACATAGACACTAGAGTGCAATAGGCAATAGAAGAAGGATTCATTTGGTCAAGAAGGCTGTAGACAGATGGTGTATCAACTTTCAAGTTGTTTAGTTTTTTCCTGTTGTTTTTCTAAATCATATTTAGGCACGTGACATGTGTTTCACGTGACAGGTGCCCCTCCCCCTTTTTTTCCCCTTCAGGCGTAAACAATACAAACTTTAAGAAGAAAAAAAACACTCAGTGTAATTCTTATATTGCATCTCCCCTCCTCCACCGGCCCCAGTAACCTAATAAATAAATATTTAAAAAAAAGAAAAGAAAAGGATATCTCCATGCCTTATTTACAAGCCATATTAGAATGAATAATGAGGCGAATTACTATTCTAAGGGTTTTGATAAAGTTGCACCAAATAAATTGGTATGGAGAGTGGAGAGTTGTGTTGGAATTTGAATTTGTAATGCACGCGAAGGGTAAAATTATTATTATAATTGGAAACAGGGGCGATAATTAGACGCGTAAACAAACTAGGTATGTTCCTATGTATTCGTTGTATTGTATTCTACAACAAATGTCTCAATTAATGTAGAAACGGTATAGCTGACTCGTATCTCACCACAAAGCAAACCCCACGGTGTCAAAAGAAAAGAAAAATATGCGCGGGGAAACGCCATCGATTACGTTATTTCGTCGCTAACATAAGGATCGATACTTATAAGACGCCACGCGAGTGAAAGCATACGTTTAAAAAAAACTAAGAGATAGAGGTCAGACTAATGGTTGACATCGCATGCTCTCCCTTGAAAACTATCAATGTACATAACATAATCTCCCCTGATAATTACCAACCTATCAAGTTTTTACAGACCCTGTTTAAAGTTTAAAAGCAGACAGAAATCGAATGTAAAAGAAAAGTGGAACATTTCCATGGGGGCTCGTTGCCGTAAATAATGCAAGAGTAGGAAAAATATGTTGAATAATGTGAGCGTACATTGTCACACCGTAAAAGCATTTTCACGTAATAGAAGTTTTTCTTTTCATTTCGACACAGCAGTTTGTTCTCACTGGCCAACCAGAAGAAAGAAATATTACCCGGTTAATGGATAATGGAATAAAATTTCACAAGCAATTAGACCGCGGGGGGGGGGGGGCATTTATCACTGTGCGTTGGGGTAAACATTATGTGTGGGGGCAATATGTGACATTATATGAGGGGGCGGTGTGTCATATTGTTTGTGGGGGCATTGTGTGACATTGTGTTCGGGCAGTGTCACATTATGTGTGAGGGCAATATATCACATTTTGTGTGGGGGCAATATGTCACATTTTGGGAGGGGAGGGGCAGTGTGTCACATTGTGTGTGGGCAATATGTCACATTGTGTGTGAGGTCAATGTCAGATTGTGTGTGAGGGCAATATGTGTCACATTGTTTGTGGGGACAATATGTCACATTGTTTGTAGGGGCAATATGCCACATTGTGTGTGGGGGCAGTGTGTCACATTGTGTGCGAGGGCAATATGTTACATTTTGGGGGGGGGAGAGGGTCAGTGGGTCACATTGTGTGTGGGGGCAATGTGTCACCCACCTCATAAGAAGGGATGGGTAATTGGTCTCACTGTGTGGGGCAATATGCCACACCGTGTGTGAGTGGGCCCTGTTTGAATGTATGTCACATGGCGTATGGACAATGGCACTTAGAGTGAGGTAGTATCAATGTATGTAACAATGTTTTGGGCCAGGCTTTGAGTCCAGGTTTAACGCCAGTTATATTTTTTCATCGGATCAGTAGACTGTCCCCGGGTCTACCCAGTTCTGGCGAGTAGCCTACTCAAAATTAACGGCGGCAGCGACTTGTACTGGCCACGCAATCCCCGATCAACCGACTGTCCCCGGGTCTACCCAGTTCTGGCAAGTACCTATAAGTAACGGCGGCAGCGAATTGTACTGGCCACGCAATCCCCTTGGGTGCCGCTGTCACGGAAACCGATCAACGCTGCTTCACTAACCCTACGGATGACATTGAATAATGCGTTCTTAAACACAACATCTTGAGTGAGAGAGAAAAAATAAAAGAAGGGGTGGGGGAATAATGAAACTAAAATCCACTGACCGACTTGCCGGTAGATGTGTCAGCCGCGCATGGAGGAGCTACAGTTTCAGACAACGGATGACATCATCGGAGGCAACGAAATCAATAGTCACGTGAACAGCCAGGGACACAAAAACAACAACATTGGCACAGAAACAAGCTGTATTTTTGTTTCTTTGTTCTACCGTTGTCTTTGTGTGTGGCCTCATCATAGAGACCAACGTAGATGCAGTTGTTCTCTCCCGAAGCCAATTGTTGTGGTGCGCTTACTTGTGTAAATGTGTCATCTTAGTCTGTGTTCAGTTCACAAGAGAAAGGGCAGAAAGGGGGGGGGGGGTTGACACTTTGACACACATATTTTAAATCTGATATTTTGGAACTGTCAAGTGGAACAACTCGTTTGTTATCGGAGTCACTCCATACTAATCTAGTTCCAATAAGCTAAATATTATATTATTGTTTCAACGCTTTACACCAGTGCACCAGGTGTCCCTCTGACACGGGGAATGATATAATATATGGGCAGTAAATCCAATACTTAGCTGTTGGCCCCAATATTTGGCCAAGACTTAGCTGTTGGCATTAATAATTGGGCAAGAAGCAGCTATTTATCCTCAATATTTGGCCATGACGCAGTTGTAGGCCTCAACAGTTGGAATGAACCTATCTGATGGACCCAATATTTGGCCATGACGCAGCTGTAGGCCTCAACAGTTGGAATGAACCTATCTGATGGACCCAATATTTGGCCATGACGCAGCTGTAGGACTCAACAGTTGGAATGAACCTATCTGATGGACCCAATATTTGGCCATGACGCAGCTGTAGGACTCAACAGTTGGAATGAACCTATCTGATGGACCCAATATTTGGCCATGACGCAGCTGTAGGACTCAACAGTTGGAATGAACCTATCTGATGGACCCAATATTTGGCCATGACGCAGCTGTAGGACTCAACAGTTGGAATGAACCTATCTGATGGACCCAATATTTGGCCATGACGCAGCTGTAGGCTTCAACAGTTGGAATGAACCTATCTGATGGACCCAGTATTTGGCCATGACGCAGCTGTAGGCCTCAACAGTTGGAATGAACCTATCTGATGGATCCAGTATTTGGCCATGACGCAGCTGTAGGACTCAACAGTTGGAATGAACCTATCTGATGGACCCAATATTTGGCCATGACGCAGCTGTAGGCTTCAACAGTTGGAATGAACCTATCTGATGGACCCAGTATTTGGCCATGACGCAGCTGTAGGACTCAACAGTTGGAATGAACCTATCTGATGGACCCAGTATTTGGCCATGACGCAGCTGTAGGCCTCAACAGTTGGAATGAACCTATCTGATGGACCCAATATTTGGCCATGACGCAGCTGTAGGACTCAACAGTTGGAATGAACCTATCTGATGGACCCAATATTTGGCCATGACGCAGCTGTAGACTTCAACAGTTGGAATGAACCTATCTGATGGACCCAGTATTTGGCCATGACGCAGCTGTAGGCCTCAACAGTTGGAATGAACCTATCTGATGGACCCAGTATTTGGCCATGACGCAGCTGTAGGCTTCAACAGTTGGAATGAACCTATCTGATGGACCCAATATTTGGCCAAGACGCAGCTGTAGGCCTCAACAGTTGGAATGAACCTATCTGATGGACCCAATATTTGGCCAAGACGCAGCTGTAGGCTTCAACAGTTGGAATGAATCTATCTGATGGACCCAATATTTGGCCATGACGCAGCTGTAGGCCTCAACAGTTGGAATGAATCTATCTGATGGACCCAATATTTGGCCATGACGCAGCTGTAGGCCTCAACAGTTGGAATGAATCTATCTGATGGACCCAATATTTGGCCAAGACGCAGCTGTAGGCTTTAACAGTTGGAATGAATCTATCTGATGGACCCAATATTTGGCCAAGACGCAGCTGTAGGCCTCAACAGTTGGAATGAACCTATCTGATGGACCCAATATTTGGCCAAGACGCAGCTGTAGGCCTCAACAGTTGGAATGAACCTATCTGATGGACCCAATATTTGGCCAACATTTATTTGAACTGTTGGCATCAATATTTTGCTTATAGATTTAAAGATGAACAAACGGAAGGTTATGTTTAAAAAATTGTGATAACAGAACACCAACCACCCTGCCCCCAATTGTTGATGACGGAAAACAACCACATTAAAAATCGAACGTTTTTGAGGCACCACATTCCCCTCCTGATCGCCGCAAACCCCGGGTTACTACGAGTATCTGAAAGTACCTTAGAGTGGAACAGAACGCCCACTTGGGTGTAGAGATTATCAAGCTGGCACAGCCCCCCCCCCCCGTCTGAACTGGGACGTGTCATAAAGCTTTTATACTTTCCATGACATATGTACCCTAACTCCTCCCCCCACCCCTGCCAATGCTAATCAAAACAGTATCATGCCCAAACTTGCACTTAAGTGTTGCAAACAAGGTTGGGAAAGGGAGAGGGGGGGGGGTGAAAATGCCAGAATTTATATCCGATACTGTGCCGACCCTTTCCTCACCTCATATTAGGGTGTTATCCACCCCATACGCCCCCGCTCCTCCCCGCCCACACCCAGATAAGGGTTTTTGAACCGGCACGCAACGTGTCCACACAGGTTATCAAATGAATACTCTATTTATATTGCATTAAATACACTAAGTTCAGTAAGCAGTTTAAATAGTTTAAGCAGTCAAAACATTTGAACGCACACACAAACACATATACAATATGTTTACCGACCCCACCCCCTCTCAATTCTCCCCACCGCGGGGCAAACCGTTGCCGTCGACTAGACCTGGTAGTTAAATCGAATTCTTTAGCCAAGTTATTTATTTATCAATGCTACTAAAGCAAGGGGTGACAATTACGAGAAAAGCACAGCTTCTATAAGTAGTTACTTCACTTTAAAATGGACAAAAGTTGATCTAGATAAGAATTAATTTGTTTGATTTCCGAGAATTTGTGTGCCGGTACTATTTTGCCCTTTTTTATTTCTCCGTAGCATACACAGCAGGAAAAAAAAATCTTTACAACTTACACTATATTCAAAGTATTATTTCGGCTATGAATCTTCTATCTCTTCTGCCCTGTTGCTGACATCATGGCAACATAATCAACACAAACAACTACTGTCAAGGTGACACGTGGCTTTGGGGGGAGGCTTCCTTCTAACTAGCGTGCACTTTCCCCACTTTACCGTGTAGGCCTACTTTAGGGGGGGGGGGGGGGTGGGGGGGGGGGCAACTACAACACAATCTTTGGAGTTGTTTCTGCACTATTAAACATTGGGGAAGGGAGGTGATGGGGGCACTGGTAGGCTATGGAAGGATAAAGTTTAGTTTTTTGTTTTTAAATACGAATAAAAATTGAGATCTAGTTGAGAAAGATTTCACGCAGATTTTATTTTTAAATAAATAATTATATCAAAGCTTTTCAAGCCAGGAAGACTTTCTGTGACCATAACAGTTTGTGTTATAGTAGGTAGGCCCTCCTCCCATGACTATTTCCTGAGCTTACGGTCAAAGAAAACTTCAGTAAATAAGAAAAGATCAGTTTGGGACCACTTCACACCCCCCCTCCCCCCATATAAAATGACACAATAATCTAGTGACATCACGCTCATATAGGGTTGCCAGGCACATGAGTGTCAAAAGGAGGACATCCAGAGACAAAAAGGAGGACAAATGAGGGCATTGTGTTTCAATTGAATAGTTTCGCTATAAGCCCGCAATCAGTATAATTTTATTACAAGAGCTGCCAGTATATTTTAAATATCATAAATTCACAGTAGGCTAAAAGGCTTGCTTTTGAACAACTTTGAAAAAAAAAGTTTACAGCTCCTACAGGAGTCTTTAAGAAAACGGATAATTCTATGTTATAGAGGACAATAGTCTAAAAAGGAGGACTTATCCTCCTTTTGTCGGACGCCTGGCAACCCTACGCTCATATTGCCATTAGGAAATTTTTGGTAATGAATCCACGTTTTATCCCCTCAGTGTCTGGAGGGTGTCCCCTGGGTCTACCCAGCACTGGTGGGTACATGAAGTTTTGTTTGGGAAGAGTAAAGATGATTGGGCATTGTGCTGGCAATCATATGAACTTTGCTTCACTAGCCCTACAAACTATCTTAAAGTTACAAACATTGTAGATATAAGAATATTTTTATGTTCTTTGAAGAATATTATTATGTCCTTTGAAGAATATTATTAGGTCAATTAAAGAAGATGTCCTTTGAAGAATATTATTATGTCCTTTGAAGAATATTATTAGGTCAATTAAAGAAGATGTCCTTTGAAGAATATTATTATGTCCTTTGAAGAATATTATTATGTCCTTTGAATAATATTTTTATGTCCTTTGAAGAATATTATTATGTTCTTTGAAGAATAATTTTATGTCCTTTGAAGAATATTATTAGGTCAATTAAAGAAGATGTCCTTTGAAGAATATTATTATGTCCTTTGAAGAATATTATTATGTCCTTTGAAGAATATTATTAGGTCAATTCAAGAAGATGTCCTTTGAAGAATATTATTAAGTCATTTAAAGAAGATGTCCTTTGAAGCATATTATTATGTCCTTCAAAGAAGATTATTATGCCCTATGCCCAAATCTCCTGCAGGGATTGTGATGAGGCAGTATCATAAGGTTGAAAGCCAGAAGTACTAACCACAGTATCAGTCCGCCTCTCCAATTTGAGAAAACAATATTTTAGTTTTAATTACTTAATAACAAAAATTATTTTGTTCGGTTAGCAATAATTTTTGTTGGTTTTGATCCTAAATTAATTGTACACATATTAAATGAAATAATTTCAAAGTTTCAACTTACCTTTAATTTTTGGGGATGAAATCTCAATCCAAACAAAACGTCAACAAGAAAAGAAAACATCAGATTCTTCAACATGTTTTGCTCTTATTCAATAGCAACCAATTCAGCTTCTTATAGTCTTTTTCAACTGACATTTTTGTTTATACTGAAGTTATTATTTACTAAGTATTGCATTTTATTCTTCATATGAATATAGAATGAATGTGACAAGGGGCACACCAGTAGGGATAATATACACTTTATTCTTCATATGAATATAGAATGTGACAAGTGGCACATCATTAGGGGAAATATATACACAATTTTGGTTAAATATAAGACTGACAAATAGTGTGCTTTAAGTGTCCACCAAAAAATCGTGTTGATTAAATCTTACAAACCAAAGTGATGGTTGCTTCAATTTTATAAAGTAACAAGTCAGTTGTTGATAGTGTATTCAACAAGTCAGTTGTTGATAGTGTATTCAACAAGTCAGTTGTTGATAGTGTATTCAACAAGTCAGTTGTTGATAGTGTATTCAACAAGTCAGTTGTTGATAGTGTATTCAGCAAGTCAATTGTTGATAGTGTATTCAGCAAGTCAATTGTTGATAGTAAATTCAACAAGTCAGTTGTTGATAGTGTATTCAACAAGTCAATTGTTGATAGTGTATTCAACAAGTCAGTTGTTGATAGTGTATTCAGCAAGTCAATTGTTGATAGTGTATTAAGCAAGTCAATTGTTGATAGTGTATTCAACAAGTCAGTTGTTGATAGTGTATTCAACAAGTCAATTGTTGATAGTGTATTCAACAAGTCAGTTGTTGATAGTGTATTCAACAAGTCAGTTGTTGATAGTGTATTCAACAAGTCAGTTGTTGATAGTGTATTTAACAAGTCAGTTGTTGATAGTGTATTCAACAAGTCAGTTGTTGATAGTGTATTCAACAAGTCAGTTGTTGATAGTGTATTCAACAAGTCAATTGTTGATAGTGTATTCAACAAGTCAGTTGTTGATAGTGTATTCAACAAGTCAGTTGTTGATAGTGTATTCAGCAAGTCAATTGTTGATAGTGTATTCAACAAGTCAGTTGTTGATAGTGTATTCAACAAGTCAGTTGTTGATAGTGTATTCAACAAGTCAGTTGTTGATAGTGTATTCAACAAGTCAGTTGTTGATAGTGTATTCAACAAGTCAATTGTTGATAGTGTATTCAACAAGTCAGTTGTTGATAGTGTATTCAACAAGTCAGTTGTTGATAGTGTATTCAACAAGTCAATTGTTGATAGTGTATTCAACAAGTCAGTTGTTGATAGTGTATTCAACAAGTCAGTTGTTGATAGTGTATTCAACAAGTCAGTTGTTGATAGTGTATTCAGCAAGTCAATTGTTGATAGTGTATTCAACAAGTCAGTTGTTGATAGTGTTTTCAACAAGTCAGTTGTTGATAGTGTATTCAACAAGTCAGTTGTTGATAGTGTATTCAACAAGTCAGTTGTTGATAGTGTATTCAACAAGTCAATTGTTGATAGTGTATTCAACAAGTCAGTTGTTGATAGTGTATTCAACAAGTCAGTTGTTGATAGTGTATTCAACAAGTCAATTGTTGATAGTGTATTCAACAAGTCAGTTGTTGATAGTGTATTCAACAAGTCAGTTGTTGATAGTGTATTCAGCAAGTCAATTGTTGATAGTGTATTCAACAAGTCAGTTGTTGATAGTGTATTCAACAAGTCAATTGTTGATAGTGTACTCATACTAATGGCACAGCACAAAAAAAAACCACCATAATTCAAATAATTGATATACTGGTATATAAATTCAAATAAATATGTAATTTCATTTAACCCCTTTTTGATACAAATTAAATGAGAATTTGGAAAGACTATGTGTGCACATTAAACTTTATTACCCTATAAAATATTCTTTCTAAAGCCATCATAGGCAGATATGATAAGATAAACAAAAATGTAAATATTCTAAAAGATGAAACAGAGTCTGTTTAAATATCTATAGATAAAATTTTTGTTAATCCTTTTATATGTCAAAATAAATAATTCAAAAGAACTCATAGTCATTATCATACTGGTGATTAAAATTTAAGCCCAAACTATGCAAAGAGATGCTATGCTAAATTGTATTATGCTTGTATGTCAATGTTTGCCTAATTAAAGTTTAACTTTTGAGAATAAGTTTTCTTTATAGATAGATTTGGACACCCATTCCCTACACTTGAATCCCCCCCCCCATCCCAAATTTTAAACAGTTTGAGGATAGTTTAGAAGTTGATTCAAGATATTTTAGGAACCTAATTTATGAAAAAATAATTTGAGGGGAAATAATTCTTAGAAAATACATGAACAATGACCCTAACCCTTTTTAAAAATACATTTTCAACATTCTATCAACATAAAACAATTGAGTAGTGTTTTCAGTACTGTGTTTACATTGCTTAAACTTATTGTAAACAGTAGTGTCTTGCAGAAGTTTAGTATTCGCCTTGAATAAAGGGCAAAAGACATACACTTATTTATATATATCAAATATAAGAAACTTGATATTTGTAATTTCATTTATGAAATGAAGTTACACTCTTTCTCTTGTTAGAGTTCATATTTATTTCATGAAGAAATGGAAATTTTACATATATAGGCATAGATATTGCCAGATAGATGACAAAATACTGTAGAATTTAAATCAGTGCAAGGTCAGACCAACTTACAGCACAAAGCAAGTTTACTGGGTATTTTTTTAAGCCAAAGATAGACAACTCTTCATATAAAACTTTCAAGATTTTACTTACATTGTAATGAGTCCATAAGTGCTGATAGCAGTTTTGAAGAACTTTCAGAGTAGTATTTGTTGATATCAAAACTTAGAGGATTGTTGGATAAATCTGTGTGGATACATGGTAATTATAAAAAAAATGGGTAGCCCATTTGTTATTATTTAAACTTGTGGGTGAGGAGACAAAGAAAAAAGAGAATAAAGTGACTGAACCAGTGCTATGCATAACTCTGTTGGAACTTTGACACCAGACAGACAATATGCAATAACATCTAAATTATATAATTTGTGAAGTTTTTAACTAACTGCTAAGCCCCTAAAAGTGGTACAATCTGTGAAAAGGCTAATAGCACTGCCGTTGAGCATAACTAGTTTAGTTTAATCTGCTGAGAAAGTTTAGAAGATGTTAAACATTACTCTTTTTTTCTTACATTACATAAAAATTCCACAATGCATTATATCTTACAGAGAAACTAATTTAAATTCTATTAAAGAGTTCAATATCAAATGTACTTATATACAGTATATTATTTCTTCATAGCTTGTACGTTTGTTGAGTGTCTTTTTAAAAAAGAATATTTTCTAGAGCTAAAACAGCAAATTGGTTCTCATAGATCACAAATTGATGTCCAATGGATGCCTTATTAAATAATCAGGCCATTGAAGACCTTCTAAATTCATACTACAATCTGGCACAGTTTCAAACTGGTCTGCCTGGTGTGCACATTTTCTAACTGACTACATGAATATTACTGGTGATACTTGGGCAGCAAACATACATTTATATAATTTATCTATTATATATATACCACCATTCCAACACATTTTATAAATATATATACCTACATTCCAACACATTAATATAAATAATTCTTACCTAAGGTCTGTAACTGAAAACATTTGCCAAGTTCACAGGGCAGTTCTCTTATCCTATTGGAGGCCAGTTTCAACTCCCTTAAATTGACCAGCTCACCAATCTCTGGAGGCAATGTGTTAATATAATTGTGCGAGGCATCTAAATGTTCCAGATTAACCAGGTGTCCAAGCTGTGATGGTAGATGGGATAAATGATTGTTGTTCAAGTATAAAACTGTCAACCATTCTACCTTCCATAAATTTCTACTTAAATTTTGAACACACCCTGCAAATAGAAAAGGGCAAATATTTCTGGAGTTGGTTATCCTGACATACAATTTTCAATATTCATGACAGCGACACTGTGTATTTGTAATGCAGGTGCAAATTATTACAAAAAGTAAACAAATTATATTACAATAATAATATACAAATAAGCCAAGTAAACAGTTTCTTTGATTGTATAGTAATATTCAAATGACAATTAAACAATTTAACAATGATCGAAAAAAGCTTTCTCCATTTATGAAATCTAGCCATAATATTTTCAAAATACCATACAAAGATAGATAAACAATAGTTATCATAAACTAGTAATAATGAAATAAACCTCCTACCAAAAATTTCAAGCTCTGACCACTTGGACTGTTTGCCCTCTGCTACCTCATTTCTCTGCATGATCCTGTGCTGCCTTCTTTCATTGGGTGGCTCATATTTGTCCTTAGGCATCGTGCATCACAGCTCTAAATGTAAGTAATCGCTTTTGTAATCAAATGCATAACAAACAATGCAAGAAAAAAAAAGTGTTTCTTACTTACTTATACATTTTTTTTAATGTACCGTAGACAAAACTTTAAAAAAGCCTTAACCTTAAATAGTTTTCTTTTTATATCAAAGCAGAAATAGAAGGTATTTTTCTTTTTAGACGATTCACTCTTTGAAAAAGATGCTATAAAAGGCTATTAAATTAACATTAATCTTGTAAAGTGCTTTGCTAATATATTAAATAGTTATTGAGCTTTGTTACACCATATTTATAATTTTTTTAAAGTCTTAACATAAATGTTATGTTTAACGACTTTTTATGTTAGTTACACAAAAACACAATCAGTCAGACTAGTTAGTTACACCAAAACACAATCAGTCAGACTATCTTATACATTACAGACGCTCCTTCTATAAAGAAGATTATTGCGTCCTACGCTCATCCGTGGTCCGAGTCTAGTCTTGCATTTTTATTAATGTTTTAAATGATGTTAGGTTATTGGTTTTCCTGGTTTGTTCAGGCAACCCATTCCATGCCCGAATGCCACTCGGGAAGAAAGAGTACTTATATGCATTTGTTCTCGCATAAGGGACAAGGAAGGTGTTTTTGTCTCTATGTTTATCTGAGCTTTGCAACAGATTGTTATTGGGTTGTATTTCTAAATTAGAGTTTAATGCCTTATGTATTATTACTACTTTACTCTTTGCCCTTCTGTCCTCTAGTGTTTCTAGGTTTAGTGATTTGACTAATGGTGTTACTCTTGTCAATGGGGAATATTCACTAGTTATAAACCTTGCAGCTCTTTTTTGAATTTGTTCTAATTTTTTAATGTTTTCTTTAGTTGATGGGTCCCATACAGATCCTGCATATTCTAGTATAGGCCTAACTAATGTGAGATAGCATTTTAGTTTTATATTCTTATTACATTTGTAAAAATTCCTTTTTATGAATCCTAATGTTTTGTTTGATTTTTTAATTACTTCATCAATGTGAGGGTTCCAAGATAACTTATCATTTATTATTACTCCTAGATACTTAGCATTGCTAGTTTGAGTTAGTTCTTTACCATGAATGAAGTAGTTTGTTATTATTTGTTTCTTTTTCTTGGATACCCTTATTAGTTGGCATTTTTCTGGGTGAAAAGACATACTCCAGTTTGATTCCCATTTTTGTAGTTCATCTAGGTCTTTTTGTAAAAGTTCACTATCTTTTCCTGTCTTTATTATTCTATAAATTATGCAATCATCGGCAAATAATCTTACTTTTGTGCCTGTGTTGATGCAATTTGGCAGATCATTAATGTAAATTAGAAATAGTAGGGGTCCTAGAACAGTTCCTTGTGGAACTCCTGAGTTTACTGTTATTGGTGATGACTTAGAGCCATTTATTATCACTGTTTGTTCTCTGCCTATAAGAAAGTCCTGAATCCACTTATGTAAGGGACCAGAGATGCCAAAGTATTTAAGTTTTTTAAGAAGACTAGAATGATGAACTTTATCAAATGCTTTTGAAAAATCTAGTAATATAGCATCAATTTGGTTGTTATTATCTAATCCCTTAGACAAGTCATCTATTAAGCCTATCAATTGAGTCTCACATGATCTATTTTTCCTGAAGCCATGTTGGTGTGGGCACAGTGCATTTAGTTTGTCTAGATGATTTACTATACTACTATATATTATATGTTCAAGTAATTTACATGTTATGCTTGTTAGAGAAACAGGTCTATAATTTCCGGGGTCAGATTTATCTCCTTTTTTGAAAAGGGGGGGTTATATTGGCTAATTTCCAATCTTTGGGCACTTTGCCCTGGTTTAGAGAGGCCTGAAAAAGTATTTTAAAGATTGGAGATATTTCATTAGATAGTTCTTTAAGCAGTCTTACTGGTATTTCATCTGGACTAGAAGCTTTGTTTACTTTTAAGTTGGTTACGAGTTGTTTAATGCCTTTTTCATCTACATTTATATTTCCTATCTCTTCTAGTTTGTTTAAATTTATGAATATTTCTTTGTCACCTGGATTTGAAAAAGATGATGCGAAGTGTGTGTTTAGGATATTAGCTTTAGTTTCATTATCATTATAAGTTTCATTGTTTTGGCCTTTTAGTGGAGCTATGCCTGTAGTGTCCATTTTTCTTGATTTAATGTAGGACCATAAGTTTTTATTATTATCTTTAGAAATTACATTGTTTACATATTCATTCTGCAGCTGTCTAGTTCTCTATTAAACCAACAATTCAGATTTATGGCAGGAATTTATCGATTCTTTTTTTTTCTAGAAAAACATTGTTCTTTAGTCCAGAAAATAAAAATTTTCAAGTTATAACAGATAAACAAGTTGTTTACTAAAACATAAAACAATAATTTTGAATTATAAGCTAATAATTTATCAATTAGACTAGAAAAACAGAATTTAACAAAATACAGTAAAGATTACTTAATTTGGCAAACCCCTGAAAGTTATCCTACATTTTTATTAGACAATGACTTTTATAAAATGGCTTTATAAAACCTGAACATAACAATGTAAGCAAATTAAAAATAAAATTGAAGATATGCTTGGCAATCTCAATTCTAAATACATCTAGCAAAACAAATGAAAACAAATAGAAAATTTTTCAAAATTGTTTCAATTTTGGTTCAAGGCTTTAGAAATTAATAAAAGTCATATAAATATATAGAGATTAATATGTTACCAAGACCAAGATGTGTCAAAAAATATTACAAATAAAAGAAATTGTAAATAGTTACAGAAATTTTAAAAATAAATATATAATGAGTTCAAGCATATAACATACCATAGACTTGTAGACTTACTTTACGCATTCATTGCATAACTATAAATTTGTGACACATTTGCTGCCTCTATGCAATATTGTATAAATAACCATCTAAGAGGATAACCCTTAATTTTCAATGTTGGGCAATGATGTCTTTAAATGGTTTTGGACTACAAAACACACAAACAAATGAACCATTTTTCAGTATGTTTTTAAATGCATTTTTTAAATCGTATATGTTACAGATGCTATAAAGAAAATGATGGCTAGGATTCCTACGCTTTTCTGTAGTTTTGATCGGGTTTTTCATTTTGATTAGTGTTTTAAATGATGATGAGTTGGTTGTTTTGGTTTGTTCAGGAAACCCATTTCATTTACAGGTGATACTCAGGAAGAAAAAGGGGCATGGTGGCCGATCTGCAGCAGGTTTGGATGGCTTACCATATATCCTGGTGAAGGCTAGGATTTGTTCTCGGGTCCGGAAGGTGTCCGTGAGTCTACCCAGCTGTGATGGGTACTTGACATTATTTGGGCATTGTGCTAGCCAAAAAAATACCCTAGTATGCTGTGGCCCCATGGATCAATTTGGTCCGACGGGATACTTAACTTTTTTTTTTACCCACAAAGAAAGAGAATTTTTATATGCATTTTTGTTCTTGCATTTGGAATAAAAAATACGTTTTTAATCACTATTTATCTGAGTATTGAAATAGAGTTTTGTAGAAGTGTATTTCTAAGTAATAATTTTAAAGTATCCTAGTCAGACCAATTAGCTATAAAGGGCCTATGGCGCTGCACCCACACACTAGAATTGCTTTATGTATTATTACTAGATTTGCTTTTTGAGCTGCTTTCCCCTAGTGTTTCTAAGTTTATTTTAGTGGTTTAACTATTGGTGTGAAACTTGTCAGTTATTAATGTTCACAAGCAATGATCCTTGCTATATATAAGTCCCATAAAGAAGATATGTAGGTCAATATAGGTTTAACCAATTATAGGTAGCATTTTAGTTTTACATTCTTGTTACATTTATAGAAGTTCCTTTTTATGAAGCCTATTGCTTTGTTTTAGATGTTTTAATTACTTCATCAATATGTGGCCTCCAAGATATATTATCATTTATTATTACTACTAAGTACTTTGCATTTCTAGTTTAAGTTAGATCTTTTCCACGAATGAAGTTTAATTGTTTCTTTTGCTTTGATACTCTTTACTGTCTTTACAGTTGGGTGGAAAGATATACTTCAGTTAGATTCCCATTTTTTTAATTCATCTAGGTCTTTAAATATGGTTTCGGTATCTTTCTCTGTCTTTATTGTTCTATAAATCATACATACACCGCCAAATAACCTTACTTTTGTTCCTGTATTGATGCAATTGGGTAAGTCATTAATGTAAATAAAAAATAGTAGGGGGTGTGGAATAGTTCCTTGTAGAACTCCTGAGTTTACACTTGTTGAGGCTGATTTAGAGCCATTAATTATTCTACCTATCAGAAAGTCTTGAATCCACTGATCTAAAGGACCAGAGAGGTAAAAAAAAAATAGTGTGGTGAACTTTATTGAAAGCTTTGTAAAAATGAAGTAATATAGAATCAATTTTGTTATCATCAACTAATTATTTGGACAAGTCAGCTATTAAACCTATGCCTAGTAATTGTCTTTCGCATGGCTGTTCTTCCTGAATCTGTGTTGATGTGGGTACAGTTTGCTTGTCTAGGGCTAGGGGATTTACTATGGGAGTGACTATTGGTAGTTAACTACAAATAGCTTCTAGGCGGCTATTGGTAGTCAGCCAATCAAAACTGACCCTATATTCTTAATTATTATGTTTTTGAAACCTGACAACAAGGTTTCTTGGCCTAGTGGTTAGTACTCTGGGCTGTCAACTGGGTGATCCAGGTTCAAATCCCACTGGCAACCATTGTCAATAATTTTTTATTTTATTTATATATTTTTAATATTCAATTTTAGTCAAACCAGTTAAATGTGATTTTTTTTGTAATTAACAATTTGTTAAAATTTTACTTTTACTGGCATTTTAAAATTGTCAATGTTTATAAATTATTCAGACAAAGATTAGGCCTATATTTACTCTTATTTAAAAAAAAAATTCACAATTAGAAGACTTAGACTTAGAAGTTGATGTTTTTTGTTTTTTTTCAAAACACTAGTGTAACACTCACTAAACCTTAATTGGTTGGGTTAGGTAATTAACAATTTGTAAACCTTTTACTGGAATTTTAAAAGTGCCAATTTTTATAAATTATTCAGACAAAGGTTCAACAAAGGTTATTTATTTCTCTATATTTAATCACAATTAGAAGTTCATGTTGTGTTTTTTTTTTTGCTTCAAAAACTAAAGTAACACTAAACCTAAAACTAGTGTAGATCTAATCTGCTGGGTTAGGTTATAAAAAATGAATTGTGGCTACACACAACAAGGCTTATTAAAATAACTAAAAATATAAGGACAGTTTTGATTGGCTGACTACCAATAGCCGCCTAGAAGCTATTTGTAGTTAACTACCAATAGACGCAGCCTTTACTATACTACTATATATTATATGATTATCAGTAAACACTTGAATTTAACTTTATATAACTTGAACTGGAGTTTGGAGAATTGCCTGACTCTGTCATTATGTAGAGGTTGAGTTAGAATTTAATTAAAAAACTGGTTTGTGATTTTTTTCTAAGACCCTCACTAGCTAGTCTAGATAGAAATAGCCTACTACATTTAGACATTTATAATTTATGGCACAGTCATTCATAAAAGCTTCATAGACTTATTGTGTTTCTAACATTATTAATATATTAATTAGGTCTATATTTAACTCATTCCGTGCCAACTCTCGATATATCGTTACTTAAACTCGTTACTTCACTGCCAACTCTTGATATATCGAGAGCATCATTTTTTATATTTATTTCGGTTCCCAGTGCATCCAATCCAACTTTTTATTGTCTAAAGGGAATGATAACTCTTCTAACTTCCTTTCTGCTTGGTTTCCTTTCGGTTTTTAAATAATAATGACGATGATTTTTTATCGATTTCTGTTTAAACTTTTTGTACACAAAGCATAGCCACGCCTACTCAAAATGTTTCTAGGCCTTGGAACTTGTCAAATTTGCTATTAAAATAACTTTTATTGCTAATTATTAATTTCTATTCATCAAATAATAACTTAAAATCATTTAAAAATGGTTTTGAGGACTGTCGGTCTATTTACTAATTAAAGATTCTGACATTCGTGGTTAGGCCTAGGACTATGTAAACTATATAGAAATGTATAGGTTTGGTGTTTGCCGGCTGACACTAACATTACAAAAATGCGTATAACTTAGTAACTATAAGGGATATTTTCAAAATTCAAAATGCATTTTAATCTGGAATAGATATAGCCTACTTTTAGTGGTTTTAAGCCGAATAGGATATCTGCTACGCATACCATATAAAAATCTGATAAGACCGATTTTTTTTTGCTCCTTTTTTTTAAACAAAAAATTTGATCTCTAAAAATTACTAATAAAGATGTAACTATTATTCTAATATTGTTTTAACTTCTACTTATTATTATTCCCTGTTTAATTTCCTTTAATTTGATATGAAATACAGGTATCTTGCTAAACAAATATTTTTAGAAATTTATGAATAAATAAGGGCACCCTAAAAAAATTCTAGCGGCAAAAAAAATGGTCTGGCACAAACGCGGTAAACCCCCCGGCACGGAATGAGTTAAAGAACACATTGTCATTGTCATCTATATATATAAAAAGACAGTGTTAAGCCCCGCGAGGATCCCCATAGGTCAATTTGAAAACACGTGTGTCACTGACCTATCTAGGCCTAGCCCAATATACCGTCTAATAATTTTTAACATCGGACATGTGTCTTCGATAGCTCAGTGGTAAACGTAGTGGACTGCTATACGGGCAATCAGGGTTCGATTCTCCAGTTAGACTATACTTTTTTTATTCGACAATTAATTTTTCAAACTTTTAAAATCAATATGTAAATCTATAGGAAATATAGATTTTGTTAAATAATAATATTGGACTATTTTTTTACCCTATTACAATATTTATTTACTTTCCTAAAAGTATTCAGTAAGTGTAGTTTATAAATTTGTTATCTGCACCCCAGACAGTCCTTTTTTTTTTCACCCGGGCAACAATGTAGCTTGTTATTTATAAAATTAAGTGAGAAAGAATCATTGCAATTTGAAATTTGAATGAACAAGAATATAAATAATGAATATTGACTCAAATTGACTGACATATTTGCCATTTTTGCTAAGTTTTGTGAATTTGTACATAATTATTAAAATTTAAAAATGCATTTAATAATTGTCATTCTGTATTTATGTTTGAATACGTAAATTGCATTTATTTATAATATAATTTATAATATGGATAGAATGGTTACATTTATTAAGAAATTATTGATACTGAAACTGAGTTACAAAATTTTAATCGAAGCCAAGGGGAAATAATGCTTTGCAAAATTAAACTTTGCTGCCATAATTATAAGTGACATAGCTGAACAAAAATAAAAGGAAAAATAGTAAAATATAGAATAATAATTTATGTACCTTCATTTATATACTGTAAACACAAAACATTAATTATATGATTGCAATGGTTACTAATGTCACCGGTCAGCTGTCAGCTCTTCATTCTTTTACATCAAAAAAAAAATATGGCTGATGAATTTTAATTGGATGAAAATAATATTTTGTCCGAAACATTTTTGTCTAAAAAGAAGCTAAATATATTTTCGTTACGAAATTTCACATATTAACTATTGCTTACACTCCTAGTAATTGGAATCAATTTGAGAACATTTTTTAATTAAAGTCACGTTTATGAAGCCATTTACATTTAATGCGGCACTTAAATTTGTTCAAAATGGCAGCCTCCTTGTCAAAGTCAATCACAACAGTCCCTGGTATGTAATTATGGCTATAATGACAAGATATTTGCATTTCTGCCCGTGTGGCATTCAGGCATGGAATAAATTACATGTACTTGTCAGGAATGCCATCAAATTTAAGATCATTTAAAACTTATTAAAATGCAGGACTAAACTTACTGACTTGCTACTTCTACTTCATTAATAAAATTAAATTCATTAATTTTAATTTGATTAATAATATTAGTATCAGAAGGCCAATTAGGCCTACTTAAATACTTAGCCTACTTAGGCTACTTACTTACGCCTACTACCCCTCTCGGGGCATATGCCACCAACAAGGGCTCTCCAGCCATCCCGGTCCTAAGCCTAAACGAGTCTTTCCAACTGTTCGCAGGAATGACCTGACCAGTGATCTCAGCATTTAGGTCGTGGCCGGCGCCAGCTGTTTCGGGGTCGGCCCCTATTCCTCTTTTCTTGGGCTGGGGGTTCCACGATAGGCACTGTCTGGTGATGATGGAAGCTGGTTTTTGAAGCGTGTGCCCCAACCCTCTCTCACTTTTTTGCATGATCTCCAGAAACCCAGAGCTTCATCTTCATTACTTCATCTAAATCTAACAAGTCTCTAACTGAGTCTAACTTTTAACTTCTAAGCTTCTACTACTACTTCTAGTTCTAGTTGAAACTAGCCATTGAATTGCTATTGGTAGTTGACTACAAATAGTTTCTAGGCGGATATTGGTAGTTTACTAAAAAAAACTAGAGTCGTGATGTACTTGAGGCCGGCTGGTCCTACGGTTAGTTCACCGGACTGTCAAATAACAATGGACACATCACGGGTTCTATATCGGGCGCCAACCGATCCCTGCAGCCTCTGCTGAAGTTTTGGGCCTAGTGGGCATAGTAATATTCTTTCTAGTAAGTAAAGTACCCTTCGGACCAAAGTGATCATAGGGCTGGTGAAGCAGCGTTTACCAGTTTCTGTGGCCACGGCATACAAGGGGATGTGTGGCCAGCACAATGCCCAGCCGCCTTTACTTTACTCCAACTAATGTCAGGTACCCATCAGAGCTGGGTAGACTCAGGGACACCCTCAAGTCCTGGGAAAAAATCCCATCTTCACCAGGATTCGAACCCAGGACCTTCAGATCACCAGTCGAACGCGCTGCCGCTCTGTTACCGTGCCCCTCTCTATCTAGTAGGAACCTCTTTAAAACTTACTGCATTTTACCGGATGTTTTTGGTGTAGGCCTAATTATAGTTTAAAGTTTTGATTTATTATTGTTTCATTGGCAGTTCTAACAATAGGTTAGGCTATTCAATAGGCCATAGGACTAATCAAAAAGAATTACTAATGACCAAAAAAGTAAATAAAATCACAAAAAGTAAAAATATCTTTATTTCTATTGATTGTTTATTTTTACGAGGATTAAAAGATATTCCCACCTGTATTAGGCCTATACCTATAGTATTTATAGCCTCCCAGTTCTTACTATAGTTGGTAGTATAGGCTATCTTTATATATATATCTTATCTTATAAGTTTACAGACGTTCCTTCTAGATAGAAGATTTTTACGTCCACTAGGACCAAAACTCCTGCCGGACTACAGGGATAGGTCGGTGGCAGGGATAGAACCCGCGACGTGTCAGCTGGTTTTTAGTTGAACTAACAGCTAGACCAGATATATATAATATATTATAGATTAGTATAACTATATCATTATAGTCATTATAGTCTTTAGACTATGTTGTTACTTACATTTACCAATATTAAATGGCTCAAAATGTAGATCTAATTAATGTTTGCTTTTTGTTTATTTGCAAATAAAATCAATTTTGCGGCTGTAGGGCCTGTATTTTAAAAAGAAAAACGCTGTTGTCATAACATAAAATTATAATATAAAGAATCTAGCCTATATTATGCTACCTAGAAGCTATTGTTCACTATTGGTAGTTCACTATAAATAGCTTGAAGAAGACTACCAATAAACCCTTTCTTTTAAAAACACACCTCACACCTCAGCTACAGGATTTCAGGATAGGGTTTTAGTTTTGTATGACTATAGTATGACTATATGCTAAGCGGAGACAATTCAATGAATCCGAAGAAAACCTAAGGTAATTTTTATGAAGGTTAGTTGCACCCAAAATACGGCGTAATAGTTAAAAAAAATAATTTTTTCAGTGTGTCTACGTGTCCGCAATTGGACAAATCGTGCAAGCGATATGCATCCGGCAACCATATCAAGTGACCACTGTAACTAATTCATGTCACATGGCTACCAGCTATTGATAGGAAAGATGTTGATGGGGAAATGTATGGACAATATGAAATCAGATCATTTGAAAAGGATTATTCAGAGACTAATATGAATAAAATTAATTAAAAAATGAAATGACTGAATTTTTTAGTAGGGCCTACTGTATCAAGTATAATCAAGCTTACTACTGTATCAAGCTTACTAAACCATTAAAAACATAGTCTAAACAAAAAATCTCTGTATTTGTAAGCTAATGAGTTTGATACCAAAATAATTATGTTTTCTTCAATATGCATACATTAGAATAAATAAAATACATTTATCTTTGAGTAACAAAATTAACTCATTTATTTTTCTCCAAATATAAATAAACAAATTTGATAAATAAATAAGATACATTTTATTTTCATTTTTCTAATGAATGCATATTGAAGAAAAATCGTTATTTTGATAAGATCTGTTGGGACATTGACCATTTTCATTATCAGACAAAGATGGCGAGTTTTAAAGTTTTTATTATAGTTTAATGTCAAGGTCAAGGCTATGTTATTAATCAAGGGTTCCTTAAGCTTGATACAGTTATTTAATTTATTAATTAAATGTATTTTGTATTTCTTTATTCATGTTAGTCTCTGAACAATCTTTTGAAATGAACTGATTTCATATGGGAATTGCCCACACACATCTCCAACCCCATCTTAACTATCAATAATCGAGGGTCAGGTGACATGGCTTTGTTATGGCGGTCACATGACATAGTTGCCGGATAAATAAATAATGCCATATTTTGTGATGTAATGTAATAACATTTCTGTAGACTTATGTAGCATATATATAAAATAAGTTCTCATTAAATTTTATAGTTTTTAATGTATTTTAAGGTTTGAGGGCAACGTTTTCCAAGCTATTACAGGCTAGAATTGTTCATCAAGAATCACAGCAACTATTAAATGCCATCAGTCCAGCTGTTGCCCAAGTGAGGCATATAAATAAAAAAAAACAGCAGCGTGTGCGGGAACCTGCCGTTGAAACCCAAAAAAATGCCAAGACCATGTCAAGGAAAACAAAAAAAAAGTAAACAAAATTTTTAGTTTTGAAAAATGAGACAGTCAGAATAGATCATTGTTCTTTTTCAAGATACAGGTGCCATTATATATTATTGTATTTTTTATTTTCAATTTTCTTTATATTATAGGATATTGGCTGAAGACGTAGAAGATACAAGTTCAATAATAGCAGAGAAGCCAGTTGACAACGTTTGGATTACAAAATTCTTTCCAAAGCAACATTATTCTATTGAGGAAACTATCAAGAGACATAAGGCATTTGCTCAGCCTGCGATGCTAAACAACTTAAAGGGAGTAGTTTACCTGAACATGAAATTGGATTGTTCAACAAATAAAGCGGTAACCATGCCATTGTAGACTGCTTTTTAAACATGTTTGATGTGTCCATTAATGGAGATTGAAAATTAATTAGCGGTTAGTGAATGATTGTGTGGTCATTGTGACCTAGCAGCAACGCACTCAACTAGCTTACTGAAGGGTTCAAATCCTGGTCCGGAGGATGTCCCTGAGTTTACCCAGCTATGGTGGATACCTGAAGAAAATAGTTGGGGGATAAGTAAAGTTGGCTTGGAGTTGTGCTAGCCAAACGATCCCCTAGTATTTCAGGGCAACCTGAACACGTGAAGGCTGCTTCCTAGTGAATCCTAGGCCCTATAAATCAAAATCTGTATGAAATCAATCTCACTTACTTTTACTGAATGATTTCATTTTTTAAACATTACCCTATAACGATGTGGTTTATTCATAAAGAACTGTTTTTTCCACAGACAAAGTTCATCAGCCCCATTCGTTCCACGGTGAGATTGCCGTTTGAATTCCCTTTTGGAACCCCGCCAAACATTTTAATTTTTTGCAAGGTAAATTTACTTGTATTATCCCATGGGTATTTTTGAAATAACGAAATATTTAAAATATAGGCTGCTTGTTTGTTGTATGTTATGATTGAAAGTATTTTTCAGACAGAGGAAAACTTAAAGTTGGCAGAGTCGTTAGGTCCTAAACATTATGGTACTCCAGAGAATGTGACAAAAATGGTAAAAATTTCAACTTTCTTAGTACTTCTCATTTCAGTACCGGTACTATATATGTAAAGCATAGTTTGCACAATTTTCTGCAAACTTTTGCTTTGTTGCACTATTTTAATAATAAAAATTTTAGCTTGTGTTTTTGTTTTATTAAGGTGAACCTAAACAGCACTAATTAATAAGTAAAACATGTAAAAGTTTATTGAAAATTACTATCTATTACTTCAATAATTTGAAATCTGATATGGTCATTTAATATATATATAAAAAAAAACTATTTTCTTGAGTATATTATCAATTTTGTAGGACATCCTTTTTGGCATTGTAAAAAGTGTTTGCTATTATAAATAGAAAGAACATAGAGTAGTTTTTTAAATTCATTTAATTGCTTTATTTATTTGTAGTTAAAGAATGGAGTTATCACTCCTTCTGACTTTGAACATGTTTTAGCCACCCCAGAATGTGCAACGGAATTATTACCAATACGTTCCTACTTCAGAGAACGTTTCCCACAAAAAGCCAAAGGTATATATTGTTTGGTTTTAAATGTGTTACTCCTAAGCCCATCTATGAATATTTCTATTGAAATCATATAGTTTTTAATTCTACTGGTAGAATACAAGCAGAAACTTTTTTGGTAAATGATTAATTATTATGGAATAGATCAGTTTATGATTATTTTATATTACAGTATGATTTCAATATGTATGTTATGTATGACAGGTGGGTTCGCACTAGTCACTGGGTCATGTGAGATATATACATTTTTAATTGTATTTTTTTCCCTGTATTTAGGTACTCTTGGTCCAGACTTACAAGTCATGTGGGATCTATATTATTATGGATACACATATGAATCCATAAAAATAACTGATGCACTGGGACGCTTGCAAGTCCCGCTTGGAATTGTAAGAATATGTTTGATTTAGCATTAAGTATGTTGCTGTTGAAATAATAAATTGGCACTGCTTTCATTTCTTTGTTATATCTACTGAAATAATGTTTCCTTTTTTCAGCTGGAACAACCTGTAGAGGAGTTAGCAGAGAACTTTAAGGTGTACATAGAACACATTTGTAAACATAAAAGTATTGCATTAGGTAACCAAATCTTTCTATGGTTATTGCATGCTAAATTTTTTGTACCAACAAGGCTATTTGATATTTGTCAATATCTTGCCATTTAAATGTGCTCTTTTTTTATTTATTAATAGTATTTTTATTTGTTTCTTTTTTTAAGATTACTATCTCTGTTTATATTTGTTCATTCCACCGCAGGTGAAATAAAAAAATAATTTTCATCCACTTCCTGTTATCCCATCAAGTTGAAAATTGGCTCATAGACGTGAAGCCCTGGGCAACACAATTTTTCCCATTTTCAATTTCATACCCCTACCCCAAAATTGGTTTTAACTGTTTTTTATACTGTGAGCCCTCGGCATAGCAAACGTCATGCTAGTGCTTGTTGTCTGCACTCTGACAAAGAAGAGTTTTTTCATGGCGACTCATAAACCCTTTTTAGTTAGAGAAACCTCATTGCTCATTCAAACCTCTTTCACATTGCTTGAATTTTTAAACAAAGGCTTTAGAAATCTTAACAAAGTAATCAATCAGCATAAATGTGGTTATTTTCTGTAGCAATGCAACAGTTTCTACTTTTGAAAACATCTTGTAACAGTAAATCATGAAAGTCAATTTCATTCTTTACAGTAATTTATGAGAGAAAAAAATGTTTTAGTTATCATTTAAAAAGTTTGCATTTATAGGTTTAGAAATAATAATGTTGAAATATATTATTTATTGATTTCCATATTATATAGACATGGCCATCTGCCCATTTTGTCTGTGCCATATTTCAAGGAGCTCAATATTTATCTTAAGAATTTTTAACAGAGTTTGGATTGATTTGTTGGTTATGTGAAAACCAAAATTCTATTTTTGTGTGCTCTAAGTAAGAAAGTAGTTTACCAATGGTATTTGCAGGGTCTTTGGTATTTCTTTCATGTTAATGATTTGGAAAAATGGCTGATCTCTTTGTCAGGACACTACTTTGGCCTAATAGCTTAAATAAAAAGGGAGGTTTGGGGAGGGGGGGGGGCGAGACGATTCTTAACACAAGGAAATTAGTGTTAAAGAATAAATAAATATACCGGTATTTAGAAAATAAATCCTCTTTGGTTGTTTTTTTCTCATTTTCACATTTCAAATAAGTATGGAGGCTTGAGTAATACTGTTTGGGGGCTTCTAACATGCAAAAGAGAAAATAAAGAAACTTAAGTAACTATTAGTCAACTCCCCAGAAAATAAGAACTTTAAATATTATACCCTATTTAAATTGAATGAAGTTTATAGTATAATTAACTTTATTTATTAGGTTACTTACTTAAATTTAAAATAAATGTAAATTTTAAATTGCACAAAATCACAATTTTGAAAGCTAAAGACAATTGGATAGAATGTCTGTAGAGAAATAAACTGATAAATATATTGTCTAATCAACAGGTCCATTTATCTCATCCATCTCTGTTGTGGCTCCTCCATCTATTGAACAATTCCTTGTGAAAGTAGAAGACTATGTTCCTGGTTACAAAAATGAGGTAGTTGATTCTGACGAAGAGGATTTGGAGGAGGAAGCCCAAGCTCAATGAGTGACAGACTTTTGAAACTTCATTCATATATAATATAATAAACAAAAAGTGTAGACTTATTCATTTATAATAAATATATTGTATCTACCTTTTCTAATTGTTTTAATCTATTTTCACCATCACCTTTATTGTTTTTTGGATCCAACTGCTATATATATATTAAAAAAAAAATTTCCAAGGTTTCACTGACATGCCTACTATTCCACATTTTCTGGAAAATCCCCCCCCCCCCCCCTCCATTCCGCAATTGACCAGTTTCTTACATTTTAAAAAATGTAAGTAATAATGCAAAATAAAAGCGATTGCCTACTTTTGTTTCAAACTAGTCACTTTCATTTCAATGTATTTCCTCTTTTTTGTCGAGAGCGCATCAGCGTAGGGACTTTACTACACTGCCAAAGTTGCTTTGCCAATGATGCAAATAAAAGGAGAATCCTTTATTTTTTTAAAAGAAAATTACACTGAATTCCTGTGTATTAAACAAAGACCAACTACTACTAAGGCTACTAATGCTAATTGCAGCAAAAGGTATTTTATCTTAAAGTATGGAAGAATTAAATTATTTATTACGCTAAATCTAAGTCCATCATTGCTTGCCAAAAGAATACAAAAATTTTACAGCGCCTTGTAGTTGCTAAAGTAGCCAATAAATTAAAGAATCTCAGATTTTGTACCCTACTGCTTTAAATCGGCTAGTAAAACTATGTTGATGTAATTAGAACATTGCCGATTTTTTTTGGCGCTGATGTATTTAGCTATTGAAATTATACAAATCATTCATTTACTTAGGCTTAGACCTTTACTTAGTCATAATTATTTAATTATGGTTTTACCACAACAAAAAGGCATCTTAACTGATGCTCAATCAATCACCTATTTAGTTAGAATATATGGTGGCATACTGATATACCTTGTCACTTTCATCTTTAGACTTAGACAAAAACTTCCTCCAAAAAATAATTTGAATTGATGCTGAATGATAATGGCTTTAAAATCACACAAGTCCAGAAAAAAAGCAGTTTTTTTCCCTTTGGGAGACTTGTAGACATAGAAACTATATTTCATCTGTATTTTAATCATATATATTTTGGGTTTATATTTGCATCAAAAAGCTTCCGTTTATTTTCCACATTTAGGTCCAGTGTTCCTCATGTCTACCCTGGGCGTTCCTCATTTTATTAATTAATGGGGGTAGGCATGTCTGGTTTCAACTAGCTCATAAATTAGATAAACTGACATTTTATTAGCAAACTTCAACAACAGCAAAGAATTTCATAAAAGAAAAAATTAAAGGGCATGGTGATAAGAGTAAATATTTTATTCAATGAGTTTTTTTTTTAAGTCAAGCCTTTTTCAATTCTAATAAAATTTCATCTCCATGACATTGCATAATACTATTGCTATACACAGCCACAATCAACATTATACATTCACAACAGAGTAAAGGACCTTCACCCAAACTTTCATCCATGACAAAACCATGTACTTCTTGTATTTAGATCAAACAATGGGTGAGATTCTTTAGCTATTGTGAATCAACATCCGTACGGTATAAAGTTTGCATTTTTTAAAAATGAATACATGCAATTAATGTATGCATATATATTCATTTGATAGAAGTGTACTTTCTTAATTTTTATGGTACATTATATTATATATGTGGATTCAAGAAGTCTGACATTGTAATTGTAAGTTGACAGTAACCAAGTTTTTATCAACAGAGTAAAACATTTGACAAATGTAAGGTACATTTTTGTGTGTAAAGAAATACAACAACAGAACTATAAAGTACATCACTTGTAAAAGTATAATTATTCATAGTAAATTATATCAGTTACAAAGCTAAGCATTAAAAAATGTTCAAACTTGTGTACATAATATAATA
Organism: Anisus vortex; assembly: GCA_949126835.1. NCBI lineage: Eukaryota > Metazoa > Mollusca > Gastropoda > Planorbidae > Anisus > Anisus vortex. The sequence continues at coordinate 17,920,161 of OX421494.1, forward strand.
AAAAGTTATTACAGTCAATCTAGTCTCTAAAAAAAATGTATTGTGGAGGCAATTAATGGACCTTTTAGCTAATAACCCACTAGTAAACACCAACACTAAAGTATGGGGGCTTATGTGAATGTAAGTCCAGCTTCCTGGTAGACATCAAAGATCTTTTCAATGCTGCACATGTAGGCCGCTGTACGAATATCTAATCCCAAGTTGTATTCCATAGCAGTCCTCATTATTTGCTGTGAAAAAACAACAACATGAATATTTAATATTTATATGATACTTTATCAGTTTGTTTTCTAACCAATATAAAAACAAGTCACTTGTACACAGAGGGCTCAACATTTAAAACCACAAATAAACGCTGTACATTTCGGATGGCACTACAGCTAAAAATTTTAACAAATTACAGCAATGACCACAGCATTACAGTTAAAGACAGTAAAAAGCAATGACAAATAACAGATGTATTCATTTTTACAAATTCTCAAATGAGCTCTTTGTGCCATAGCTGGAAGCAACACTGTAAATGCAAAAGAGCTCCATAAACTAAAAAAGTGTCATCAACAAGCTTATAAATAGTTTGAGCATAGCAATTACACTTCTGTGTACCCAAGACATAGTTGGAAAAAAAAGAGCAAGGCTTGTCAAGATAGAAGCATAACATGGAGCAACAAGAAATAATTATCAACCATAACACAGTGAAAAGATTTATCAAAAACAAATTTTAAAGAGGGCTGGCTAAACAAAAATGAAAAACAGGCTCACCATAAATAAAACAAAAACATCAACCAAATAAAAGCCTTAAGAATTCCAGCTAAGAGATACATCCCTCTATTAGGAACTAAATAGACTGAACCCTGCCCACACTATAGCCATTGCAGACAATCACAACAAACATTGCAATATTTTCTTTTTAAATGCCAAAACTAGAACACTACTCTCCTACGTAATCAACCAACATTTTTTTTCTTGTATGCTCTTATATAAATTAGAGAATGGAGTTCTTTTACATAAAAATTTTTCCCTTATCATAGAGTAAATGATTTTGGCTTTAAAATGTGAAATTACATTTCAATTGATTTTGCCAACATAATTTTCCCTAGCCAAACAAGAAATTAAAGAATAAGTAAATATTGATCTACAAGAGATCAGAAGATATTGACTGCATAGTTGAACTTACCCTGCCAGACTTCTCCATAGTCTGTTCCAGCCCAGAGTGCACTATATCTTTTTCTGAAGCACCCTGAAATATTTACATGTCAAATGATTAGTAAAAGACCTATGCTGAATTGATTCAATGATAGCTAGCTTTACTAAATACTTGTTAATAGCTTAGTGATAAACAATGAAAACTTACAGCAATTCTCTTCTCGAATTCCTCACTTGGAACAACTGGTATTTTACCTCCATTTTTGCCAAATTTACGCTCTAAAGATCTCTGAACACTCTCTGATAAAAAAATAAAACTGGAGTAGAAACATGTCAAGTTACATAATAAATTTCATTGGGAATGTTAGGAAAATTTAAAAAAACAAAAAATATTTACTTCACCATTAATTGTACCAGAAATGTCAATTTTGTTGGGACATGAAGAAAAAAACAATTTCTCCTAATTCCAATTTGCCTTTTTTAAAATTGACTATTTATAAACTCACCAAGTAAATGATAGTTGGAATCTCTTTCATACTTAAAAGTGAGACGACCATAACTGACATGGTTGAGATTCTTTAGCCATTCAAAATAGGAGACTGTCACACCACCAGCATTAATGTACAGATCCTTTAGAAATAAAACAACAAACAAATGACACCATGTTTGGTTGAAACACACAAATATGCAGTGATTATTGATATGCAGTGATATGTTTTGTGACCACTTCAAGTGCTTGATCTATTTAACTTACTGGGATAACAAGGATGTTCTTCTTGATCAATATATTGTCTGCCGCCATGGTGGTTGGGCCGTTGGCTCCTTCAGCAATGATCTAAAAATTAAACAAAGATTTTTTAAAACTTTTTTATAGTTTGAAGAATTAATCATATTTTTTATTAAATTAAATTTTATGAAAGTATGTCAATGCACATTTTTCATGTTACCCTCTAATTACTTTATATAGTCTACATTGATTTTAACTTTAAATTTTACAGACAAGATTTTTTGAAAACAGTTTTTCATTTTAAAAACACAGTCCTCTGCTGCATCTAAACATTTGATCTTATTCTGTTTCATTTTCTTTTATTAAAATATTTTTTTACTTTATACAAGAAATTTGAATTTAATCTAAAAAAATGCTTATTAACCCTTTGAATACTAACCTACATTTTGCAGCACATATCTGCCTCCAGGAATTATTTTACCATTAAAACATTGTGCCCTAATTCTGGCAGAAATTCAATACAAAAAAATGCTAAACTAGTCTTTGCCTATCATAGCATCTGGGAAATGAATAGCATCAACAAGTTTTTACCTTGGCCTGGATTTTGTCAGCATTATCTTTAGTGATCTGTTTCTCACTGGCTGCTGGCACCAAAATATCACACTTTTCAAACAGCAGGTTTCCTTCATATGACTGAGCATTGGGGAAGCCAACTATTGTGCCGTTTTCCTTTTAGATAAATTATATTTTCATATTTAATATTCATTAAAATCATGTTTAAAAGATGTTCTGTAGCTAAGTGTGAAAACACTGAATGAAAACCAATTTCCATATAGTTAGTAACTTCAAAAAAATGCATCTACTATAGTGCTATACTCTCTCATTAAAGATATACTAAGCTCCTTGGCATCAATCAGCTAGCCTTTTTTAAAACGAAAGTAAAAGAGTTCTATCATATTTTGCAATCATTTATTATTATATAACTATGTGTTACAGTTATATTTTAGGAGGTCTGTGTACTTAACGACCAGTTACCTCCCCTTCTCATTGTGGTGGCCGTGATAGTCACAGAGTGGCACAAAAGAAAAATTGGAAGAAAAACTGGTTTTGTGAACACAGGCACACCTGACCCGATAAAAAGGAATGTGTGTGCTTTTTTTAAAGAGAGTTGGATTTTTGGCTTGTGGCGAGAGAGTGGAGAATGTAAATGGATTTTGGAATAAAATGTAGGAATTGATGCTGTAACTACTATGCTATCAAGATTAAACGTTTATGTTGCAAACTCATGTGTGTTGAGTCCAAAAGACCTGGGAGTGTAATCTTAGAAGCATAAAAACACACATAGCAATTTAAAGTGTTAAAACGCACGTAACATTATGCAAAGATAAATTCTTCTCTTTAGTTTAGTATATTAAAAAAAAATAGAGAGATTATTTTAGCATCAACATCAGTTACATTTTTGTAATGACTATTTTTCATTTATTAAATCAAGTAAAGTAATGTTTTGTAAATCATCACACTGATTTAACTGAACTAATTTCATAATAATTTAATTTGTAAATCGCTGGGATAACGAACATTTCCTAATTTATATTTATAAAAGTATTTACTGCCAAGAAGAAAAAAAAAAAACTTACTATTTTGTAATCTTCTAGTTCCCTGGCACTGATGCCATCTGGGTTATAGATGCTTCCATTTATCTCCCTGACTCCTATACACTTGGCACCAGCCCTTGTAAGATATCTCATTGAATGTAGACCTACATTACCAAAGCCCTAGAGAAAATACACAAATGTTCTGTTAAAACAGCAAGCAATCCCTTTTCATCTTATTATCTATTCTTATTATCTATTCTTACAAATATATTACAGACGCTCCTTCTATAAAGAAGATTATTGCGTCTTACATTCATCCGTAGTCCGAGTCTAGTCTTGCAGCATTTTTATTATTATTTCTGGTTTGTTCAGGCAACCCACTCCATGCCTGAATGCAACCCAGGAAGAAAGGATATTTATATGCATTTGTTCTTGTGTTCTTACTACAGTATCAACAACTTTTTGAGATACCTTTTATCTTTACATGAAATTCAAAAGCAGAGGATTTTTTTTAAACTTCGCAAAAGGTAAAAAAAAATTTATATCTACAACTGGCATAATTTATATAAGCAATAATTGTACATGAGAATGAGCTTTAAGGATAATATGTTCTAATAGTTTCTAATATTTCTTTTTATAGAAATAATTTATTACATTAAAGCTTTAGAGAATTTTTTTGTTCAAAAAAAGTATACAAAATGGTATTGCTAAATTTACCATAAATTTAAATTATAAAAAAAAAAAACTATACTTTAAAGTAAAACTCAACTTGACAGTGTAATGTTCTTCACTAAGACTGTGTGTGATTCCTATCTAAAACAGAACATTGAACAAACCTGGAGAATAAATGTCTTGTCTCCAAAGCCAGGTGTGAGACCCACCATACTCATGTAGCTTGCATCCATAATAAAGTTGGACAGACCATGATATAAACCCTTAAAAAAAAACAAATGTCTTTTTTTTAAATTCATTTTTTCAATTATGATTATTAAAAGGAAAAAAAAGATGACAGATGAGCTTGATGAGAATGAAGATGCTCAGGTTGATTTTCAAGATTACTCAGACAACTGTGGCACTCATAAGGAGTGACTATAAAAGAGCCTTCAGTTCTATAAGATTAGGCCTACGAGTTGGCTAGTCCAGGGGTCTGCAACCTACGACACTTGTGCCAAACTTGGCGGATTTAAAAAGGGTACTCAAGTCTCTTCTACTTCTACAAGCAGTAAGACTTTTAGGATGTTGGCAAGCTGAATGAATTAGAAATCCCACTTTGGCACACTATTATGGAAAGGTTGCCGATCCCTGGGCTAGTTCATCTATATTTTCATGTGTCTGTGTGAGTCCTGAGCATTAACAGCAGAAATAGAAAGATGGACACAGGCTAAGGAGATGAGATGCTTTGGAAATATACTGCTGCAGAAATTACATCTCTTTAAAATAAGAAGTATGAGACAGAATTTGTTAGGCCATCGCCACTTCCACAAGTTCACCCCTTCACAATCCACAATAGTGAAACACCTGCAAACTGGAATGGTATGGCTATGTTACAAGAACAAAAAGACATAGAAATATCAAGCCAGAGGGCAGAATAACGGGCGGTAGAAAGAGTAGGAGACAGAGAATACGGGAGGGCATCTCAGAAAAGACAGGAATGATACCATTAGAAGTACAGAGAATAGCAGGGATCGGAGTAAGATAGCTTGCAAGGGTAAAGGGACATATGGGCTCTAAAATGTGGTAGATATATCTGTTCAATCTGTCTATCCAATTTAATTATTTAATAAACATAGAAATATTTTGATCTCACTTATTTGAGTAATTTTTTTACTCACATAGTGTTTATGTTTAACTCACCCTGCCAGTTGCTGAAATTCTTCCATGAATACCACCTTGAGGAATTGGTTTTCCTGTCACACAGGCTCGAGCATTGATGTCACCGTGACCTTAAAAATTACAAGATAGTTTACTATTACTGTACTTTTTTAACAGGCAAAGATGAAGTTGTTGGGGCTAAAGTTGCAAAGATGTTGTGTCTGGATGATGAGCTTCCACCACCACTACCCTTCAACCACCCATTTCTAAGTGGCAAGCCCCAATATACGAGATTGACTAGGGTGATGTAGCGGTAAAGCTTTGTATTAAGCTTCATTATGTCCAAGACATGGCTGACCTGGGGCAACTGTGAGTGAGTGCATGGGCTCACAAATGACAGAATCAGAGTAAATAAGGTCAATGGTTAAAATCCTGGTCATTGGAGTTTTCTCTTCTAAAAAAATACAAGTCCCACCCAGCTGTCCAAGGTAACCAAAGTGAACTGTTTTGGCACTGTGCTGGTCACACCATCCCCATATACTCTATACAAACAGTAAACTCTAATTTCTAGAAGGATAACTTACAATATGCATGATTAGAACATTAAATTAACAGGGGGGGGGGGGGGGACTTAAAGCTGTATAATTTAAAAACAATAATTTGACTTTAGAAGCTCCACAAATTTTTAAATAACAATTAAAAATGTAGCACTGCAATAATGTTTTCTTTTCCTTTGATACAAGCAAGATATCATTGGAGTGTCCTTTAAAAAAAAGGATGAAAGACTAAACAGGGCTAAATACAATGAGAGGTACAGAAGAGCTCTCCAGATGAGGTCACATGATCAGCTTTACAATATTATAGCACTGAAATGAGGTCAAGTGAAAGATAGCAAGCACACCAAATTGATTAACCTAAACTAATGCACTTTCACTATATGGGCTACAACTACTTCAAGTTGACAAACATAAATTAAATCTACAGGTATATCTAATTAATTAAATGCTCTTTCTATAAAATAATGCTTTCTACCAAATTGTGTCACTAACTTCACTAAGTGTGACCAAAGCTGATAGATGGGTCAACATCATGTGCAGCTTATTCAAGCTCTGACCTACTTTTGCCAAGAGGGGAGATAAAAACCTAGTCTTGTCATGTTTGACCTCATTAGCAGTTCTACCAAAAGTGAGAAGTTGATGTGTAAATGCACAGCTTACTGCTGTGTAAATGCACAGCTTACTGCTGTGTAAATGCACAGCCTACTTCACTATAATATTTACACCATCTCCTTTTACTATGAAACATCCATGGAAAGAAACAATTACTTCCAATGAAATGGATTTATTGTTGTAACAAAAAAATCAAGTGGATTTATTTTTACAGAGTTGTGTGTGTGGGGGGGGGGGGGGTATTTATGGGGCATTAATTCTTTTTCAAACACTGTAAATCTAAGCTTAATTTAAAGAACTTCTAACAAAGACATTGGATTTATTTCAAAGAAATGAAGAATGGAAGATTCCTGTCATAACAAATGTTATCTCTCTAATTTAGTTTAGACATTTGTGTATAACTCACCTAAAGAGTTGGAGTAAGTGTCTGATATCCAGCTCATCTCTCTTTCACCTGTACCCATGTCAGGGGCTGGAACATCAATACCTGGACCTATACATAGAAAAATAGGGATTTGTCAATTATTGCAATCATATTTATGACCAGCTTAGTCATCATTTATGCTAGTTAGTGTGTGGTTTCATTGCTAGCTAGCGTGTGGATTCAATGCCAGCTAGTGTGTGGATTCATTGTCAGCTAGTGAGTGGATTCATTGCTAGCTAGTGTGTGGATTCATTGCCAGCTAGTGTGTGGATTCATTGCCAGCTGGTGTGTGGATTCATTGCCAGCTGGTGTGTGGATTCATTGCCAGCTGGTGTGTGGATTCATTGCCAGCTGGTGTGTGGATTCATTGCCAGCTGGTGTGTGGATTCATTGCCAGCTGGTGTGTGGATTCATTGCCAGCTAGTGTGTGGATTCATTGCCAGCTAGTGTGTGGATTCATTGCCAGCTGGTGTGTGGATTCATTGCCAGCTAGTGTGTGGATTCAGTGCTCCCTACTTGTCATTACCAGTGTGGATGACATGAAACTCAAGGATGAGTACTATTATATTATTAATCAGAGAAACATTGAAAACTTGACATCCACTTCTAAATACTAAAATATATTACAAAGATAAACATTTCTGTTTTTAATTCATGAAGAAAAATAGTGTGTTGAAGACTGCCCCAGATGAAATCCTCCTTAACTGACATTTTTCTTCTACAGGTCTGGCCATAACAAGCTAAATATTATATTAAGTTGTCCTGCCCTGGTATCTGTGAGAAAAGACAGTGGACATTGGTCAATCCTGTTGCCAGCCCAACCTGGTCTGCGGTCTGGTATAGGAAAGAAGAAACTGGCCCATAAAATATACTCGATGGTGAACGGAGGGATGATAAAAAAAAGAGGCTTTAGATCTTGTTGTTTAGTTGTAGTTTTGTTTAAATATTTAAATACCTCGAATAGGACAGTTGATATACACCGTACATATTGAACGCCCATTATAAAGGCCTTACAGTGGCAGATGTGCAACATATCAATTCATTTCACATGTTGTAAAACAGAAAACTATTTTTAAATAACGTATTAAAATGCTGACGCTGTGAAATAGTATGGCCTCAGAAATAAATTCGGTCTTTTTATTATTTGGGGGATATGGGTATTATAATTTATGGCAGTAGCGTGCAACGTTTCTTGCAGTCCTTCCACTTCATAATATATTTATTACGTGCCAAGGACGCAGTTTGTCATGTTTTTTTCTTGTAGAAGTAGAAGCAACTGATAGTTCTGCGCTAGCTACCACGCAGACGACACCTCCTACCCTTCCCGTTAAGAGCCCTATGAAAAATCGGTCACCTTTCTTTGTGGTGCAGCGTCAGCTGACAGTTTTCCATAGGTTAATCCCCAACCCTACCCCACCCTAAACCAACCTGGTCACCGTATAGCAAACAATTTAAGTGGCCTTCAGGGTTGGCTGACTGCATTCAGCCAAAATCCGTATTAACTTGAGTTGTTGTTTTTTTGTTCAGGCCAGTGCTATTATTAATACAAATCCATGTGAAAAGTAGATCTATCACATCGTTTTACATGTGGGTAAAAACAAAACCCTGTGTAGGCCGGCTGGTCCAGCGGTTAGTTCACCGGACTGTCAACAAAAACAACTGACAGGTCGCGGGTTCTATCCCTGCCACCGACGGATCCCTGTCGCCCTGCAGGAGTTTTGGGCCTAGTGGACGTAATAATCATCTACCTAGAAGGAACGTCTGTAAACTTGTAAGAATAAGAAGAATATTAAGAGCACAATGTGTTGTTTGTATAATCTAAAGCCAGATTTTAGCTTCAGTCTTCAGTACCTGCATTTGCAGACAAAAACATGCATGGCGAAATGACACAGAAAAAAGTGCACAGACAAAAATTACTGGGGCGGAACGAAACGCATTCACATTGAAAACACCACGCACAAATAAAGTGCTTGCAAGTGGAACAGCTGATCTGGTAGGGGAGGGGGGGGGGGGGAAGGACGATAATAATTGTCCTACAAGAAATCTTCACTGCCCAGGTCACATATACTTTGCATTCATAACCTTGAGATGCTGGTGCCAATCGTGAGATAAACACGTGCCACAGAATGCAAATATAGCTATCGCCCCTCTCCTTCATGTTTCTCTCCCTCTCTAATCCTTTTTTGAAGGTACACGCGTTTCCTTCATTGGTTGACTGGCGTCAGCGTTACATAACCCTCGTTCTACACCGTCTTCACCCCTCTCTCGCTTGCAGTAACTCTTATTATAGAAAATTATTTTTTTAGTTAGCGCTTTAAAACGGGCCCTGTACAAATCAATTTAACTACCTAAAATAACTAGTGTAATAAAGCGCTAGATTCAATTTGAAGTCACTCAAATTCAATCAATACAGTGGCGCGTGGAACTCATTGATAGTGTCCGTATTTGTGATTTCAGTTTCACGTGTTGTTCCTTGAAACTTCCTTGTACGAGAGTTACTTTTCAAATAAACATGTTTTCATAAGAGTTTGAGAGAACGACAAGTAAACCTTATACAAATACATTAACAATTGCAGCAGATTTGACACCATTTCAATATTTAAAAAAAGAAATTAAGAAGGGAGTGGTCTAGATACACTGGCGATTTTCTTTTTTTAACCCTTCTTCTTCTTCTTGGTTCCATTTTGCTTCCCTTTTCTGTGTCAGACTGGCAGTCCTGTTTCTCTGACAAACCGGGCTGTTGTTTGTAGGAATGGCTTTGGGCCCCAAAGCTTTTCCTCCATAGTGGCTCCCTGAGGCCAGGCTTGGTTACGAGCCTGTCTGTGGAGTGGGCACCATTGCAGGATGTGCAATTCTGGAGTCCAGTTCCACAGGGGCACTCAGGGGTGTGACTTAGGCCGACTCGGTACTGATGGTCCAATAGTCTGTTGTGTCCTGTCCTTAGTCGGATTATGGTGGTCTGCTCATATCTTTTTAACCCTAATGTCTACTAATGTTCAGATTATATTGTGTTTTTTTACACCCTCTCAAACAACTCAGCCATGTGATGTGTTTGTTTCCTTGCTGAAATACTAAACGTGACAGCTTTTTAAAGCCTTTATTCATGTTGTTTTTGTACGTATATATTATGTATGCTTCTGGTTGGCTGGCGATCGGACCTTCTGGCGGTTTAATTGACCCCACCTCCCGACATCATATCGAGCTTAAACTTTACGCATAGATGTAGAGCCCACGACAGCACTTTCTATCTAATGTACAGCCACCCCCCCCCCCCTCCACCACATGCGACAAAGAGCAAAATCTTTAGAAGACAAACAAAACCAGAATTTTATAAAATGATTTGTTCGAAAGCCTTTGTCTTTTGTTTAGTTTTTAATTGAAACTTCCTTTCACAAACCAATCAAAGAAACGGATGTGTGTTAGTAAGCATGGGTGTGAAAGTTGCATTTTTTAATATAGATATTTTTTATACTGTAAGCTTAATTGGGGAGAAAAGCTCTCTTTATGTCTTACTATTAGCAAGTAACAAAAAATGTTTTGAATTTTAAAACAACAGGGCTAACAAATATACTTTTTTTTTCCTTGCGATATCTGAATCATGATAGAAAATGTATATGTTTATTAACTGTACTATGTATATGTTTATACATATGTATATGCAGGGGCGAAGCCACAGGGGGGGGGGCTGAGGGGGGCTAAGCCCCTCCCCTGGAATTTAAAAAAAATATTTTTTTCAACTGATTTTTTTAAAATATGCACTAAATTCGCTAAAAATTTGGTAAATCTTTGTCACACGAAAGTTTAGCCCCCCCCCCCCCCCCCCCCCCCTGGGATTTGGTAAATATTTGTCACGCGAAAGTTCAGCCCCCCCCCCTGGAAAAAATTTCTGGCTTCGCCCCTGTGTATATGTACTGTGTATATGTATATGTTTATTAACTGTACTGTGACTCATCCGATTCGATGGTTTCACTTCATTCATTTTGAGAAGTCTACTTTGAAAAGGGAGGGGAGGGGGGATAAAATCTCAACCAATGGGGTGAGCCTTTTGAAAATCCTGTTAAATAAACAATCCTGTTGAATAGGAAAACGGAAATGTTCGTCTGCTTGTTGTTAAGCATGTTTTGTTACATAGAGTAGGACTATACACTACTCTACTTCAAAAACTAAGAAGTCATGACTGAATCATGAATCTCTGATCTTTACAAATATACCACGTGACGCTTTTCTGGTATTATCTTTTTCATGCAATTACTTTATTTACAAACCAGTATATTGGGCAAAATGTAAGGGGGGGAAGGGGGGGTTCAGGATAGATTTTAAAAAAAAAGCATACATAAATTATTGATAAACTACCTAGGCCTACTTCTTGCGACCCCCCACCCGACTATTCGTAATAAAAAAATAACACCACATACAAGTAAGCCGCGTACAGCTATTTTCTCTACGTAATACATGCATATATATAGGCTATATATATATATCGTTATTGTAAGGACTTTGCCAAGATGTATGCCATTATTATGCTATAGTGCATTGCACTATTGTTTTTTTTTAAAGCCTACTGAATAAAATTGTGTCACTAGCAGTTTTTTTCTTTCTTACACACGACTAGTGTCAGCTGATGCCTACGTCACCGCCTCTCTTTAGATTGCTGACCTATTAACGGGATATTTTAAATAAAAGTTCGTTTTGCAAGGGCGAGGTGCTCTTGGTGACGACAAACAACGAAATTGGACACGTTAGATTTAATTACATTGGAATCATGATATTGATAGTTTGCCCTTAATAAGTCCAGTGTTTCTTGGCTGCTGTTAAATACATGAATAATATAACACGGAAGGAAATAAACAAATAACACAGTTATTAATAGCATGGGACAGCAGTCTACGTACAAAGACAAGACCAACAACTTCAATAGGACCAAAAGTACTAGATCTAGATCTAATAGTAATAACCAGATTTTAGTTCGTATCAAGTCATTAGATAAAACTCGCAGCTGCACATAGTAGGACAATCCTTTTTAAGATACTTAACAGGATTTCAATGTAAAAGGGCAAAAAGTGCAACATTTATTGTGTGGGAGAGAGGGGGGGGGGGGTAGCGCACTGTAAAACCAAAGGACAATAGCAGCTATTTCTGAACTGGTGCCCTAAACTATTGGGGAAATGTACCTTTATATTTTATCAAAGTATCAATATTGAAATGTACAATTAGATTCATTAAATATTCATTTTAGAAAAATAAAAAAGCCCTATATAGATATTAAAAATCTCCTCAGTTTGGTATAAAAAATGGTGTGGATGGAGTGGAGGGTAATACACCCCCTTCCCCCCCCCCCCCCCAAACTCACACAATCTTTTCTAAACGAGTGTTAACTTTAAAAAAATCAACAGAGGAAAGACCACCAATCAGAATCGGATCATCTATATAGACCTACCAATACAGCAGCTATAATCTTTAGGAATGCATGATATTCTGTGTGTATGCAGTCTACTGTGTTCTATGACCTACTTACGATTAAGCCAATACTGTTTATCCTACACAAACGTGAAATAGCACAACCAGTAGGCATAAAAACTCTAGGCATCCCTATGTCCTTTCTGACAAGGACGTTGCAACTTTCTGTTTTATTTTAGTTGCAACTTTCTGTTTTATTTTAGTTGCAACTTTCTGCTTTATTTTAGTTGCAACTTTCTGTTTTATTTTAGTTGCAACTTTCTGTTTATGTCAACTTTCTGTTTTATTTTACACTGGTCCTTTTTTGTTTCACACATGTATGTCTGGGAACTGGGTGTGATTGAATTTTTAGGACAGGCAATATAATATAAAAAGCCAAATGTTAGTTTCCTCAACTTAACACAGAATCTGCCTATTTAAATTAACATAAAAAAATGAAAGTCAAAAGTTCAAAATTTCTTATACAAATTATGTTAGTACTAAAACCATGTTAAAGAGGTCACACCATAAGAAATCACATCAGAAAAGTTTATATAGGCTACTGAATAAAGTTTAACTGTGAGTGATTGGTACAAAAATGTATGATATACAGCTAAAATAAGAACAGTTTTTTTTAAACTAGTTCTTTAATGCTGTTTTAAAATGTATGATACACAGCTAAAATAACAACAGTTTTTTTTAAATTAGTTCTTTAATGCTGTTTTAAAATGTATGATACACAGCTAAAAAAACAACAGTTTGTTTTAAACTAGTTCTTTAATGCTGTTTTAAAACTTAAAATGTGGCTACCTAATGTGTGGATTTTCAGTTAAATGTTTATTTTTTTCCATGTAGGAGGGGGGTTGTTTATAATAATAAATATGCACAGTTATATTCAAAATGGAATTAGATCATTTCATTGAAGCCTTGATTGAGTAGTTTTTACTAAAATATATATTTCATGAGCATGATTTTAAATTTAAAATGTACAGTATTTTAAAATGTATTTTTAGGTTATAAATAAGAATTTACAAACCACTGGTAACATTTAAAAAAGATGACTCAGGGACAATTGTATAGAGTGAGGTATGTTTCTCAGTCACTATAAAACTAGTTATAATACAAGATCCTAATGCTTACCTATAAAACCTTTCTTGGCCAGTTCAACTGTGAAACGCCTTGTAATTTTCTCAAGTTCATTCACTGAGTAGTCGGCTGGGTTGATTTTGACTCCAGCTTTAGCACCACCAAAAGGAACATCTACAACAGCACATTTGTAGGTCATCAGTGCAGCAAGAGCTTTCACTTCATCCAAATTGACATCCATACTGTAACGTATACCTAAAGTTTTATAAATACAAGTGTGAGATTTCTGAAATAGCACTTTGATTACAACATTTAACATTTGGTTGAATAGCAATAAACTGTTTAAATTAACAGACAAAAACTCCAGCTGAATTTAAATGAAATTTTTTTTAAATATTTGACATATCCATGTTATATGTTGTCAGACAAATAATATGTACAGGTTTATGATGGCCTACTTTATCTTTAAAAAAAAATAGAAATCAATTTTTACACCAGAGAATGTTTGTAGTTTTATACCATAAATTATAGTTTTTAAAAAAGTTTTAAAGAGATTATAAGGCTTTAAATATCAGTTTCCTTGAAATCACAGAAATAGTTTTTTCTGTAAAAAAAAAAAAGGGCTAGGATCAATTTCCTGATGAGGTTCAATAAAAAGAAAACTTGATAACCTTAACACTAAAATGAAATGTGGGCCACTGTACCTGTTTAAAATTATCTCCTTAAGACATAATCTGATTTGTTTTTAAGATAAACCCTTTAAAGATTAAAAGGGTGAAATGTGAAAATTGCAACATGTGGGCCTAGATTAAGTGGACTGAAGGATTTCAAATCTTTATAATAATAAACTTATGGCAAAGGCCTAACTGTAACATAAAAAAAAATGTTTCATTATATTATAACTTACATTACTATGGATAATTTGGCCTTTGGTCAACCTTTAGTCCTATATAGTATAGTGTACATGCTGTATACTATATAGGAATGGGGCACGCTAGTCTAGTGTCAACACACTCGGATTGCAGTAATAAAGGGTCTGGGTTTGAGTCCTAGTGAAAGCTAGGATATTTTTATTGGATCATTGTATGTTGTGGTCACAGAAACTTGTAATCGTGGCCACAGAAACTTGTAATCGTGGCCACAGAAACTTGTAATCGCTGCTTCACCTCCCCCATGGCCCAACATGAACTGAAAGGAAGACTTTACTTTTTTAATACTATAGACTAGTTATATTCCCTTCTATCTGATTTGTATGCTTAAAAGCATTAGCACTATATAATATATATATATATACATAGCCTAGCTACTTATGAACCCATAAATGAGACAGCCTGATTGAGGTCATAGGCATAGGTCATACATAGACAGCCATAGGCTTATAATACACTTACAGTTACACTAGGCCGTGACTAGGCCCTATACCTACACATTTCACACAAGTCTAAGTAATTTATTAACATGATATGGCCTAGGTCTTGTAGTAATATTAATTGTATGTGGCATCGAATATTCAATTATCAGTGGGCATAATAATCGTATGGCCATGGCATAAATCGTCATGTTCCTAATTTTATTAAATTAGATAATAAAGGAATAAAGGCCTAATTTAATTTAAAAGCATGAATGGATAGAAAAGACTAGGCCTAATTTAATTTAAAAGCATGAATGGATAGAAAAGACTAAGACCACAAGCCACAAGATTATGCTGATTAGCTTTGCTTTAACTTTAACTAAGCACGATAAATAAATGAATTGTTCTTTAGTGACTTTAGAGTTTATAATTAATAGTTACTACTCACCTCCTTTGCAAGGTGTTCGGTGTTGGCTGTGTTGAGCCCTGTAGGCTTCAATCATCTCATACGTCCCATTATCTCTTTTAATGGGGAAATTTACTGCTAAAACATGATTACAGGGCTTGATAACACCGAGAAGACCATCTACTACTTTCTTCTTTTCCTCTATAGTTAGGTTTTTGCCACGCACTTTTTTCAGTAATCGGTCTTTGAGCAAACCTGACGATTTGTCGAAAAACAATTCTACTTGTTCAAAAAAGCTGGGCTCCTCATCATTGGCAGTACTGTAAGGACGAATATATCCAACAACAGCTGGTCTCGAATGTGCCAAAGCAGAACTCTTAGGAATTGCTACAACACGCAACATGGTTGCCTTCCTTTAAAGTTCTTTGAGAAAACAAGAAGTTAAAGTTGTAATAGAAAATCCACACCTAATTCTGTATACGAATGTTCTCTCGACGCTGGTAAAATGAGAACAGAAGGCACACAAATGTTACCGCATTTCACAGGCCCGGAGGTGGTTTCGCGATTGGTCTTATATGACCTTGACCTGACCTATTTTTATGTTGGAGGTGTGGCAGTTTTTGACCAATCGTAATAAGGTGGTGAGGACAAATGCTGCCTACACAGCGTTCCCCTTTCCTCGTACAACACAAGACGGACTTAACATTTTATGGTTCCCATAAAATTTTTGTTAGGCCCTAGATTATATAAAAAAAAAAACGATTTGCTTTACGCCCTAGATATAGGCTACTTTATGGAAAAAAGGGTTGTGCGGAATATTCTTACTAAGAAAGATATTGAATAGATAGACTATACAAGATTTCCCAAACTTATATTTTACTGTGGCCATGCACAGAATATGGAGAGATGTTTGCTAACTTCTGTACATTCAATGAACTGGTGATCGGAGGCAGCATCTTCCCACACAAAAAATGCAACAAAGCAACGTGGGTCTCACCAGACAACAAAACAGAGAATGAAATAGACCACATCGCTATATGCCGTACTTGGAGGAGCACATTACAGGATGTACGAACCAAAAGAGGAGCAGACATTGGATCAGATCACCACCTGGTAGTGGCCAAGCTAAAAATAAAGTTAGCCAAACAAAGGTCAAAAACAAACAGGAGAACCAAATTCAACCTAGACAAACTCCAGAATTCACAGAGGAAGTGTGAATTACAATTAACCCTTAAAAACCGATTCTCTGCACTACAACCAGATGATACTGAGGAAAGCATAGACAAAACCTGGGATAACTTCAAAGAAATTATTATAGGAACTTGTAATGAAGTACTAAGACCTGCCCCAAAAAACAAAAAACATTGGATTAGCGACGAGACATGGCAAAGAATTGAAGACAGGAAACATGCAAAACAAACAGTAAACCAAGCTAAAACAAGAAAACATAAGCAACTAACACAACAAGAGTATCATACAATTTCAAAAGAGGTCTCAAAAATGCTTAGACATGATAAAAGAACATTTTATAATAAACTAGCTGAGCAAGCAAAAGAAGCAGCAGGAAAAGGAGACCTAAAACAGTTATATAAAATTACTAAACTCTTGAGTGGCAAGAAAGCTAACTACAATGTGCCAGTCCGAGACAAACAAGGTAAACTCCTCTCTTCCATAGATGACCAGCTCAGAAGATGGAAAGAATACTTCCAGGAAGTGCTAAACAGATCAACCCCTCTAAATCCACCCGATCTGACCACAGGAGAAACACTGGACATAAATATGGAAGAAATATCCAAAGAAGAAATATGGAAGGCCATCAATCAAATGAAGACAGGCAAAGCAGCAGGCATAGACAATATACCACCTGAGATCCTAAAAGAAGGAGGAGCTGAAATTGTTAACCAACTCCACAATATCTTTAATAAAATTTGGTCAACCGAAACCCCTCCTGCAGAATGGAAAAAAGGCCTACTGATTAAAATTCCAAAGAATGGGGACCTGTCAAGATGTGATAAATGGCGAGGAATTAATCTACTCTCAGTACCAAGCAAGGTCTTCAGCAGAACAATACTCAACAGAATTAAAGAAGCCTGCGATGATCTCCTAAGAGAAGAACAGGCTGGGTTCAGAAGAGGAAGATCATGCATTGACCAGATAGCAACACTCCGGATCATTATAGAACAATCTATTGAATGGCAATCTCCACTCTATGCTACATTTGTGGACTTTGAAAATGCTTTTGATAGCATTAATAGAGAGACAATACGGTCAATCATGAGGCACTATGGAATACCTAATAAAATAATAGCCATCATCAAAAGTCTCTATAAAAACTTTACCTGCCAAATAGTACATAATGGTAAGATGTCAGATGAATTCCATGTTACAACTGGAGTCAAGCAAGGATGTCTCCTTTCACCACTTCTGTTCCTTCTAGTACTAGACTGGGTCACAAAAGAAGCTTATGCTAACTCAGGAAAAGGAATACAATGGACCCTAATGCAAAAACTAGAAGACTTAGAGTTTGCAGATGACCTGGCCATTCTGTCCCACAGATTACAGGATATGCAAGAGAAGACCACAGCTTTGAGTGAGACCGGAAAAAGAGTAGGACTCGGTATAAACCATCAAAAAACCAAAGGGCTGAAAATAAACCCTCAACAAGATGGCGACATACAAGTAGAAAACCAAAGCTTAGATCAAGTGAATCACTTTGTATACCTTGGAAGTGTGGTCAGTGCATCAGGAGGAGCAGACGAGGACATCGAACGTCGAATAAACCTGGCGCGACAAGCCTTTGCCAACTTGAAACAGGTCTGGAGATCTACATACATCTCTGTCAAAACTAAAGTAAGGATCTTTAACACAAACATTAAAACGGTCCTACTTTATGGGTCCGAAACATGGCGAACGATAGAGAAAACTAAAAATAGACTCCAGACCTTTGTTAACAGATGCCTAAGAAATATTCTCAAAATAAAATGGTTCGACAAGGTAGAAAACTCCAAGCTGTGGGAGAGGTGTGGACAAAGAACAGTAGAACAACAAATCATGGTAAGAAAGTGGAGATGGATTGGACACACCCTCAGGAAAGATAACAACAACAGAGCTAGACAGGCCTTAGAGTGGAATCCCCAGGGTAAACGGCATAGAGGAAGACCCAAGCGAACATGGAGACGAAGCATACTGGATGAAACTGAAAGAACTGGAAAGAGCTGGGAAGAATTGAAGCGACTAGCAAGAGACCGTGAAGAGTGGCGTGCTTTGACAGAGGCCCTGTGTTCCACAAGGAACCCAAAGGACAGATGATGATGATGATGCACAGAATATAAATAGAAATTCTATTTTTATTCTGTGACTGTGACACGGTTGTTTGTTTAGGCTATTTCTACTTAGTGACCCACTTTACTTTACATTATCATAGAATAGGCCCACAGAATAGAAATATATAGAATAGAAAACTCCAAGCTGTGGGAGAGGTGTGGACAAAGAACAGTAGAACAACAAATCATGGTAAGAAAGTGGAGATGGATTGGACACACCCTCAGGAAAGATAACAACAACAGAGCTAGACAGGCCTTAGAGTGGAATCCCCAGGGTAAACGGCATAGAGGAAGACCCAAGCGAACATGGAGACGAAGCATACTGGATGAAACTGAAAGAACTGGAAAGAGCTGGGAAGAATTGAAGCGACTAGCAAGAGACCGTGAAGAGTGGCGTGCTTTGACAGAGGCCCTGTGTTCCACAAGGAACCCAAAGGACAGATGATGATGATGATGCACAGAATATAAATAGAAATTCTATTTTTATTCTGTGACTGTGACACGGTTGTTTGTTTATGCTATTTCTACTTAGTGACCCACTTTACTTTACATTATCATAGAATAGGCCCACAGAATAGAAATATAACTTAGCCTATACTTATTCCGTGAATAGGCCTATCTATCTATCTATATTTTTCTACATAATTTTCGATATATGTAGCCTATATGCGTAGGCCCTACTCTACTAGGATATCAATATCAATAGACCTATATGTTTTATTATAGTAGGCCGGCCTGTATCACAACATGCTATATTTGAATTTTTCTTCCTTTTGCTTTTGCGATCCGATATTATTTTGCTTTCGTGACCCGCTGACATAATTAATATATTGGTTGGACCTGCATTGATCTACTATTTGGACGCGTTAGATCTAAACTTTTTTTTTCAGGAGCTTAAAACTATTTTGGACGTATAGCCTACTACATTATTAAACTAAATAGGCCTAATAATAAAAAGATGTGGATAAACTTTATATATAGACACTATTTTTCACCCGAATTTCTCCAAAATGAATATCCAAACGTAGTCAACTTTATAGTTTCAAACAATTTAGACATTAATGGCAATAACTATCGTATGCTACTTTCTGAAACAAGAAAATTGGATCAGAACCGTTTGAGAAGAAAGAGGACTTTTATAAACTACCTCCCCTATGTGAAAAAATAAAAACATAGTATTCTTTGCTTAAGAGGCCTATTAGCTTATTAAATTTCACAAATTTAACTGGCATTGACCGGAAAAAAAAACACGTGTTTGAAATTAAAGAAATGGGGGCATTAATTTTCATTAAAGAAACTTTCAGTAGCTCATCGAATCTACCATGGCGCATATATAGGCTAATATATGGTGCAATACCGTAAAATATCGTAAATGGTAAACTTACAGCTAAACCTGGGGAAAAAAACACACAAAATAAAAATAAAAAAATCATGAATGATAATATGTGTCCATGAGATAGAAGAAAATGGTTTATCGACACAAGAGCAGAATACTCAGTATATAGAAATCCAAGCAGTAGCATATTTAGGTTCCCCCCTTCCCCCTCCAAATACCTCACATCTTTTGCGATAGTGGTTCCGCGTCAGTACGAGGTTTCTGGACGTAATGGTCTTAGGGGACGTCCATTAATTACGTCAACAAAATAGGGGGGAGGGGGGGGGTCTGAAAAAGTTTGACAATTGTTGACAAGGGGGAGGGGGGGAGGTCAAGAAAAGTTGACGTCAACAATGTTACTTTTTTAAAATAAAAAATGATACAAATTTATTACAAAATTCTAGGCTACATTTGTCATGTGCCACTTACATAGCAGACATCTATAAACATGGTTTTACGTTAATACAAATATATTAATTAAAATTACGGACGCTACATTTGACATGTCCTTTTTGTGTTCATCTTGATAGTTTGTAGATCTATGTATGAGAGGAAAGTGGAAACTAATGCAATTGTTAGCACGGCAAAGTGACCGACCAGGAGTGGTAGGGGCAAGGAAGCCAACTTCCGTGTGTATAATCATATGTGTGTGTGTGGAGGGGGAGGGGGGAAATAATGCAAGAAGGAATAGTGAGCATATTGTTAAAATAGCAGGTTAATTTACAACTGGTGCACAATTTCCCCCTAAGCTATTTAACAATTAACATTGTACCAAAACCTCATTAGTGAAAAGTACAATCAGAAAGTATTCAATATATCTATATGAAAAGAACAATAGTAAATAAAAAGGAAAGAAATATTGTTAAAATCCTCGGATAGGAAAAAAAAATTGGGAGGGGCGATGGGGGTAGTAAGCATGTTACACCCCTTTCGTGGCTACGCCTATGAGAGTTCTATCTAGTCAATATGAAATCTTTAAAACAAGTTTTAAAATGTATTACAATTAATTATAGTAAAGAATCTAGATCTTTCCGTTTCAAATCTATTTTAAACATAAAAGCCAGCGTTTAATTTATTTTTTACTTGTTATAGGGGGGGGGGGGGTAACGAATTGTTGACGTAATTATATAGGGGGGGTCTCTGAAAGTTTGACAGTTGTTGACAAGGGGGAGGGGGGGAGGTCAAAATCGCCAAAAAATTGTTGACGTAATTAATGGACGTCCCCATTAGTTTAAGTCACACACCACCTATATGTGGCATGCATTGTCAGGATCTAAACTCTAAACACCCCGTGTCCCAAAATCAAATGGCACTGCTGAAACCCATTCTCTGTCAAACGTGTAGGCCTAGGCCTTAAATTCTAATTATATAACTTGTCATCGGCGTTTAAAACGGGAACAGATCACAGACCCTTAACGATAGACTATCCAAATATATAAGATAAAGATAAGATGTATAATATAATCAGCTAGAATAGCAATAAATAAAAAAAAATCTTTTATCGACATTGATGTTTAAAAGTTTAGTTATATTAATTAGGCCTATATGTCCTAGCCGTTTAAAAAATAGAGCCTGTAAAACATATGACTGTCAATGGAAAGATCAAATATGAACTTCTAGGCAGCACACACACATTAATATTTTATCTTATATCCTACAAAGTTGATAAAAAAATTGTAATATAGTAACGAATTGTAAATATCAATTTATCTATTAACACCTTAGGGGACGTCCATTAATTACGTCAACAAAATAGGGGGGAGGGGGGGGGTCTGAAAAAGTTTGACAATTGTTGACAAGGGGGAGGGGGGGAGGTCAAGAAAAGTTGACGTCAACAATGTTACTTTTTAAAAATAATACAAATTTGTTACACAATTTTAGGCTACATTTGTCATGTGCCATTTACATAGCAGACATATATAAACATGGTTTTACGTTAATACAAATATATTAATTAAAATTACGGACGCTACATTTGACATGTCCTTTTTGTGTTCATCTTGTTAGTTTGTAGCTCTATGTATGAGTGGAAAGTGGAAACTAATGCAATTGTTAGCACGGCAAAGTGACCGACCAATTGTAAAAAACTTCACCTTCGCTGTAGTCTATCGAGCCATTGTGACTGGAATAATAAAAGAACATAAACACACCAACATTCTGCAGAGTACGTTCAGAAACAGAAACCCAGTTTTTTGCCGCTCAATAGGCCTACATCCAAATCTGTTATTGAGCCCTGAAAGGACTATGAACACCGTCCGAGAGTCAACTGCTTTAATTCAACGCCCATGGTTGAGTCTTTTCCAAGTTCCAACCCTTGAAACCATGTTTGGATCAGCGTTAGCAGGTCATGCATTCCGACATGGAAAGATATGAGTAGGCAGGCTTTGTCCTACAAGGCGGTCGCTTGTTGGGTCGGCTTGCTCTGTTCGGATTCCCCTTTTACGAACGTACATTTGCTCAAGCCATCCATGGCTTGCCTCGTATTCCTGTAATGTGGGCTGACGGTGTATTGGCCGAGCGGATTTTGTCTGACACGGGATGTCATTCCCTCAAGGCCACCTTTGAAAGCAGCCGTTTTTACAGGACGTTTTGTATACCTTTCCGTAGGTCGCATCAGCTCCCACCCGGGAGACGCCAGAAATCGGACAGTGGGGTACCTCACAGGCCCCCTCTAATGGAAGAACAGAACAAGCCGATTAATCTCCAGACTTGCAGCTCGGGATACCACGCCTCTCTCCGTCACTTACAGAGATGGGAGTGGAAGTATCTCGGCGACCGCTTGTCCCATGCATTAGATCACTGGTCAGACTCGTGGAACCAAGTTAAAAGGTCTCAAAAAAATAAAACCGGACGAGCCCGTCTTGTGTCCAGGGCGTAAAGTTTAGGGTTGAGCTCAGCTCTGTCCGGACCCGCTGCGGGAGCTCTCCCCCATGCGTGCGCCCGCTGATGTATTCTTAATGGGAACGTATCGGCGGTTTACACACTTCGCTAGCTTTGGGGCTCATAGTCATAGGTACAGAAGTGAAATTAGGCGCCAGAGACTGGCGGTCGTTATATATACCATGTAAGCGATAGCTGGGATTGGCAATAGAACTAAAAACAACAATAGGCCCTCTCTGAGACTAAAATGTTTGAATTGCATTGAATGAAGTGTATTGTGTGAATCCAACATGGTTATTTTAAAATATTTCCTTCAGAAAAATAATTCGAGGCCCATGAAGTCCGAAATACTTAGCCTACCTTTCCTTTTAACATCCCTAATTCTGATATATAAACTAATATATTTTTGCTGACTTCGTTATAATAGGTGAAACATTAAAATTTGGTAATTAGGCTAAATATAGTAATTTTTTAGTTTTAATTTCTAATTTTGTAAAAAAAATAATTTATGCGATAAAAATGTATTAGTAGGCCTATAGTGGCGTAGCCAGATTGCAAGGTGTGGGTGGCAAATAGTGCAAGGTAGGAGCGGTAGGGGCAAGGAAGCCAACTACCGTGTGTATAATCATATAATGTACGTGTGTGTGTGGGGGGGGGGGCAATAATGCAAGAAGGAATAGTGAGCATATGGTTAAAATAGAAGGTTAATTTACAACTGGTGCACAATTTCCCCCTAAGCTATTTAACAATTAACATTTTACCAAAAGCTCATTAGTGAAACGTACAATCAGAAAGTATTCAATATTTCTATATGAAAAGAACAATAGTAAATAAAAAGGAAAGAAATATTGTTAAAATCCTCGGATTGGAAAAAAAAATTGGGAGGGGCGATGGGGGGTAGTAAGCATGTTAGGCCTACACCCCTTTCGTGGCAAACGCCTATGAGAGTTCTATCTAGTCAATATGAAATCTTTAAAACAAGTTTTAAAATGTACTTCAATTAAAAATAGTAAAGATCTAGACCTTTCCGTTTCAAATCTATTTTAAAAATATAAGTCAGCGTTGAATTTTTTTTTTTACTTGTTATAGGGGGGGGGGGGGTAACGAATTGTTGACGTAATTATATAGGGGGGGTCTCTGAAAGTTTGACAGTTGTTGACAAGGGGGAGGGGGGGAGGTAAAAATCGCCAAAAAATTGTTGACGTAATTAATGGACGTCCCCTTACAACACATTCCCACTTCCCACCCATTGCTGATCCTCATAATCATAGGATTAAGTTGCCATATTTTTTCAGGTTGTTGTATTTTTTATCGCCCTTGGTCCACGGAAGACTACTCCTGAACTATGACTGCTCAACTAAAGTAAAGGCTATTATAAGTTATCACTTGTAACATTTTCTTTTACTATTGTTGTCTTAAAAAGTGTGGTATATCGTAGATCTAAGCTTAGCCTACACCACTACTTGTTCTTTATTATTTATTACTAATGCGGTGAATTCAAAACATTGAAATAAAGTCGGGTCTACTGGACCTCTACACAATTAATAGTAGGCCTACGTAGACTCCACGGTTTGAAAGATTAAGTATTTTTAAGCCGTTAAACATTTGTTTTCTTCTATAAATATTTGAGAATAGATTTATCGACTCAAGAAGCCCAGTGTGCTACCACTAAAACCCCACAAAATGGATCGTGCAATATGTAACATACCAACACACAGGACACAGGGAGCGTGTGGACAAACGTTTTGAAAAGAGATTCAATGAGAAAATAGAACGAAGGGCTGAGAGAGTTTTATAAAATCAATTATTGACCACTGTACCGCGCCAATAGGGTTAGAGTATCAATTACAACAAACCTAATTTCTTAACGTTTAATCTAAAAAAGAAAAGAAATAAATAGGTTTAGCCCATAGTCCTATATGTTATTAAATATGGCTTTTAGAGTGATTATTTATTTCAAGTTGACTAGATGTTCTGAGCTTATTGAAGTGTTTGTCATTATTCGAAAACTCTAATATTATTATGGGAATACATTTTCTAAATGAAAGACGAATTAAGGATAAATATTAAGGCGACACTATGGCCTGTCTTGTGCTCATTGCATACAGGGGCGATGACAGACCCAAAAGCCGGTTTGAATTTTTTTTAAATACTACAACCAATTGCTCCTCTTATTGTAAATGGTTGCTTAGGGATCGTCCATAAATGGCGTCACGCACCTAAGGACGGAGGGGTCAAATTTTTTTTTTTTTTTTTTTTTTTTTTTTTTTTTTTTTTCAGTTAGCCTATAATTTATAAATGAGTCTCAAAACTCGAATCTAACCATAATATTTTAATATTATGTTGATTTGTAAGCCTCACTTAACTATATATATTAAACAAAAAACAAAACAAAGTATGAGGATATATTACATAATATAAAAAAAATGGAGGGATTAAGGGAGGGGGGGGGGGGAGGAAATGTTAACATGCCGTCTAATTATGTTGATACATTTGATTCACACATTTTCATACCTATGCGTTCATTATAAGCAGCCTAAAGAGTCTAGTAGGCCTACTAGTACATACTCAGTGTGCAGTCTACAAACACACACTGTGTAGGCTTAAAGCAAACAATTCGTCACTCCGACCATATTTGCACACACACAACATCATTTAGAAATGTCAGTATTTGTCTATGATTGAGGAGATTGATGCAAAGTCCACTGCGTTTTTCAATGGGATGTTTGTGAAAGGAATAAGCCCTATGTAGACTTAACAGCTTTACATTAAGCCAAAGTGTCAAAGAAGCAGCCTAATAATAACTAGTCGGCCTACACACTTATATTTTTTAAAGCTACATATGATAGGTAAACCTCTACTACAGTCTGACCTTGGTTGTCGTTGCCTACGGTTTTCGTTGTTTTTTTTCCTCGTAAAACAGGGGCCTATGTGTCTTAGTTTTCGTCGATTCTCAGCCAGACCTTGGTTGTCGTTGCCTATGGTTTTCGTCGTTTTTTCCCCGTATTGTTTTGATTTGTAATTGGACATTGTGCAGGCCACACAATCTCATATTACAGTAGACTGTTGCTTCGTTTGCACTATAGATCAACTTGGTCCGAAAGGGATACTTATTTACTTAAATTTGTAAATTTCGACACCACCCCAGTCGCCATTTGCACAAGTTAGTCCTACGTATTTGTCTGGTAACATGCTTATTATTTCTACTGAAAACTACATAAAGGAAGGAGACAATAGGTTGGAAATCCTACGAGTCTATTTTTAGGTGCTGTAACAAAACTTGCAAACAAAACTTTAAAAAAAAAACAGGAGAAAAAATAAAGGAAGAAAAATATTCAGGTTAAATTTACTGTTAGCCTTAAATATGCCGTTACAGCTAATAATGAAGTGGGTTTCGAATGTAATCAAAACCAAACAAAAAGTTAGTAGCATAGGTTATTGTCTGTGCCTACACTGTATTAGTTTGACGTTTAGATTCAATGATTATCTTGATTTTTTTTTGCGGGTGGCATCCCGGCATGGAATGGGTTATCTGAACAAACCACGAAAACCAATCACTTAACATCATTTAATGATGACTTAATGAAAATGCAAGACTAGACCTAAACCACAGACAAGCTGAGATGCCCAAATCTTCTGTAGGCTAAAGAAGGAACGCATGTAACATAATATATAAGGTAAAGATCTATATTTTAATAAAAACACAACTTAATAAATGTTAAAAACCATAGTCTACGTAGGGGAGAGACTTTTTCAAATTAAATACCAGTACGTACTGTACTCAAATAAAACCATCAACTGTTAGAGAAAAAGAAGAAAGCTCAAGATTTCGCAAAAGAATATTTTTTTAAAATGCCAAATTGTTTGCACATTTTTCATACAGCACGTACTTACGATGGTCTTGTCTTTACTCACTTCTGTGCACGTATAGTTTGCCTCACTCATTTTGCCATTGTCAGCCCGCCGTGTCTCCTGCAGCCCCTCCAGGCATGCAATATCGATGTTAAGTCTGGAAAGTTCCTTGTCCCTCGCTCCAGCACTGGCACCAGCTTGATCTCATTATCACCAGGCGCTCAGAACTGGCCAATGTACCCCTAACACGTAGTTACCACAGTGCTGACTGCGACACAGACCACTCATTGGTCGCAAGCAAAATAAAAACAACCTCAAGGAAACTTCAACACTCCAAGAGAAAGGGGAAAACGCGCATTAAACACATGTCATATTGATAGCCCAGTGATCAGGGAGCATTAAACACATGCCATATTGATAGCCCAGTGATCAGGGAGCATTAAACACATGTCATATTGATAGCCCAGTGATCAGGGAGCATTAAACACATGTCATATTGATAGCCCAGTGATCAGGGAGCATTAAACACATACCATATTGATAGCCCAGTGATCAGGGAGCATTAAACACATACCATATTGATAGCCCAGTGATCAGGGAGCATTAAACACATGTCATATTAATAGCCATATCAGGGAGCATTAAACACATGTCATATTAATAGCCATATCAGGGAGCATTAAACACATGTCATATTAATAGCCATATCAGGGAGCATTAAACACATGTCATATTAATAGCCATATCAGGGAGCATTAAACACATGTCATATTGATAGCCATATCAGGGAGCATTAAACACATGTCATATTAATAGCCATATCAGGGAGCATTAAACACATGTCATATTAATAGCCATATCAGAAAGCATTAAACACATGTCATATTAATAGCCATATCAGGGAGCATTAAACACATGTCATATTAATAGCCATATCAGGGAGCATTAAACACATGTCATATTAATAGCCATATCAGGGAGCATTAAACACATGTCATATTGATAGCCCAGTGATCAGGGAGCATTAAACACATGTCATATTGATAGCCCAGTGATCAGGGAGCATTAAACACATGTCATATTGATAGCCCAGTGATCAGGGAGCATTAAACACATGTCATATTGATAGCCCAGTGATCAGGGAGCATTAAACACATGTCATATTGATAGCCCAGTGATCAGGGAGCATTAAACACATGTCATATTGATAGCCCAGTGATCAGTGAGCATTAAACACATGTCATATTGATAGCCCCGTGATCAGGGAGCATTAAACACATGCCATATTGATAGCCCAGTGATCAGGGAGCATTAAACACATGCCATATTGATAGCCCAGTGATCAGGGAGCATTAAACACATGTCATATTGATAGCCATATCAGGGAGCATTAAACACATGCCATATTGATAGCCATATCATGGAGCATTAAACACATGCCATATTGATAGCCATATCAGGGAGCATAAAACACATGCCATATTGATAGCCCAGTGATCAGGGAGCATTAAACACATGCCATATTGATAGCCATATCAGGGAGCATTAAACACATGCCATATTAATAGCCATATCAGGGAGCATTAAACACATGCCATATTGATAGCCATATCAGGGAGCATTAAACACATGCCATATTGATAGCCATATCAGGGAGCATTAAACACATGCCATATTGATAGCCATATCAGGGAGCATTAAACACATGCCATATTGATAGCCATATCAGGGAGCATTAAACACATGCCATATTGATAGCCATATCAGGGAGCATAAAACACATGCCATATTGATAGCCCAGTGATCAGGGAGCATTAAACACATGCCATATTGATAGCCATATCAGGGAGCATTAAACACATGCCATATTAATAGCCATATCATGGAGCATTAAACACATGCCATATTGATAGCCATATCAGGGAGCATTAAACACATGCCATATTGATAGCCATATCAGGGAGCATTAAACACATGCCATATTGATAGCCATATCAGGGAGCATTAAACACATGCCATATTGATAGCCATATCAGGGAGCATTAAACACATGCCATATTGATAGCCCAGTGATCAGGGAGCATTAAACACATGCCATATTGATAGCCCAGTGATCAGGGAGCATTAAACACATGCCATATTGATAGCCCAGTGATCAGGGAGCATTAAACACATGCCATATTGATAGCCCAGTGATCAGGGAGCATTAAACACATGCCATATTGATAGCCCAGTGATCAAGGAGCATTAAACACATGCCATATTGATAGCCCAGTGATAAGGGAGCATTAAACACATGCCATATTGATAGCCCAGTGGTCAGGGAGCATTAAACACATGCCATATTGATAGCCCAGTGATCAGGGAGCATTAAACACATGTCATATTGATAGCCCAGTGATCAGGGAGCATTAAACACATGCCATATTGATAGCCCAGTGATCAGGGAGCATTAAACACATGCCATATTGATAGCCCAGTGATCAGGGAGCATTAAACACATGCCATATTGATAGCCCAGTGATCAGGGAGCATTAAACACGTGTCATATTGATAGCCCAGTGATCAGGGAGCATTAAACACATGCCATATTGATAGCCCAGTGATCAGGGAGCATTAAACACATGCCATATTGATAGCCCAGTGATCAGGGGGGAGCATTAAACACATGCCATATTGATAGCCCAGTGATCAGGGAGCATTAAACACATGTCACATTGATAGCCCAGTGATCAGGGAGCATTAAACACATGCCATATTGATAGCCATATCAGGGAGCATTAAACACATGCCATATTGATAGCCATATCAGGGAGCATTAAACACATGCCATATTGATAGCCCAGTGATCAAGGAGCAGCTCAATAACAAGCGTGGGTCAGCCCTCACAGATCTTACCTCGCAGAAAGACTTCTCCAAGCCCCATGATGTAGGAAAGAATGTGCCAGAACATATCGACGCCGTCCTCGGGAAGAATGAAAGGAAAAGCGCAGACTGGTTTCAAGCCCACTGGGAGAAAATGGAGCCCGTGACGGAGACAAAGAGAAAAGCCCCAATGGTATACAAAGCTGCCCCAGGACCTGTTATTTTTTAAAAACTCAGAAATGCCAGGAACATAGCCCGGAAGACCGCTTCTGCGCCAACACACTGGGATGATCTGTGCAGAAGTATTCAATCTGCTGCTGATCAGAAGGATGCAAAAAAAATGTACGAAGGTATAAAAAAAGGCCACTGGACCCCTAATCTTAAAGTCAGCTCCACTCAAGTCGAAGACAGGAGAGGTGATCACTGAACAAGACAAGCAGATGTAGCGCTGGACCGAGTATTACCTGGAACTCTACGCAGCACAGAACGTTGTTTCTGACTTTGCCCTAAATAGAGTTCCAGCTTTACCAGTGCTGGATCAACTCGATGCTCTGCCCTCAATAGAGGAGCTCAGTAAGGCCATTGATCATCTTTGTAGAAGAAAGGCTCCAGTCAACGATGGCATCCCTGCAGAAGTCCTCAAGTGCGGTAAGCCAGCATTACTAAAGCCTCTACTTGAAGACATCTGCGATTGTTGGGAAAGTGGCCACATCTCACAAGACATGCGGGATGCCAAGATAGTAACCCTCTACAAAAATATGGGTGACCGTAGCGATTGTAAAAACTATCGAGGCATATCACTACTCAATATTGTGGGAAAGGCCTTTGCAAGAGTGGTTCTGGCACGCCTGCAAACTCTGGCACAAAACGTCTACCCAGAATCTCAATGCGGCTTTCGGGCTGGCCGGTCAACCATGGATATGGTTTTCTCACTCCGCCAGCTACAAAAAAAAAATGACGAGAACAGCAGAAGGCCCTCTTCATTGCATACATTGCCGTGACGAAGGCATTTGACTTAGCCGCACTGGACTTTTTAGCATACTGAAAAAGAGTGGATGTCCGCCCAGGAATTAAATATTATTGAGGCTTCCCATAACAACATGCACAGCATAGTACTCTTCGATGGCGCCACATCAGAACCATTTTCAGTGTGTAGCGGGGTCAAACAGGGCTGCGTCCTGGCACCAACACTCTTTGGTATCTTCTTCTCAGTACTACTCCGATACAGAGCCTTCACAAGCCTCACAGGTAAGTCAAAAGTTTCAGCGACGCCCCCTTGCATACCAGGGCTGTGGAGTCGGTAGATAAATGTTCCGACTCCAACTCCGACTCCTCATTTTTTTGTACTTCCGACTCCAACTCCGACTTCGACTCCAGGTACCGAAATTTCCTCCGACTCTTCGACTCCGACTGATAAATGGTAGATAAATGTTCCAACTCCAACTCCGACTCCGACTCCTCATTTTTTCGTTATTCCGACTCCGACTCCAGGTACCCAAAATTCCTCCGACTCCGACTCCACAGCCCTGTTGCATACAGGAACTGCTTTGTTTAGTGCTATATTTAGACATTTGTGAGGGCAGTGCTCCGATATGCTTTTGAAGAACTGCTCCGAAGGTGTGAACATCCATACTAAGGCCGATGGTAAATCTCTATAATATAGCCCGGCTCCGTGCAAAGAGCAAAGTAGAATCCATATTAATCAGAGAGTTGCTATTCGCTGATGATGCAGCTCTTGCTTCACATACAGAGGAAGGGCTCTAACAACTGGTCAGTAGATTCTCAGAGGCGTGCAAAGAATTCGGCCTAACAATAAGCCTAAAAAAGCCCAATATTATGAGGCAAGGTACAGACTGCCTCCCAGCAATCTCCGTTGAGGGAAACACTTTGAATGTTGTCCAGGACTACACTTACCTTGGCAGCAACATCCCAAGCTCACTGTGCCTGGAAAAGGAAATACAAACCAGAATCGGCAAGGCAGTATCCCTAATACCAAAGAGTATGGGATAAAGCCCAACTCACTGACAGGACAAAAATCTGTCTACCAGGCCTGCGTACTCAACACACTCCTCTATGGAATCGAGACCTGGGCTAAATACGCTAAGCAAATAAAGCAGCTCAATAGCTTTCACCTGCAATGCCTGCGCAGGATACTCCACATCAAATGGCAGGAAAGAGTCACAAATGTGGAGATGCTGAGGAGAAGCCATATGCCGAGTATGAGCTCAATCCTGAGTGAGAAGCGCCTGCGATGGATAGGCCATGTCTACAGGATTGGTGCGAACGTATCCCAAGAGCCCTGCTGTATGGAGAGCTGGCAGCTGGAACAAGAGAGGTCGCCCTTTCCTACGTTTTAAAGGCGTCTGCGACAAAAAAGACTTGTTACTGGCACGCATTGACCACAAAACGTGGGTGGGCTTTGCTGAGTAACGCGCCTTCTGGCGGTCCATGGTGCGTGAGAGCAAGCAAGCCGCAGAAGCCACTCTCACAGAAAGGAGTGAAGAGCAGCGAGCCAGGAGAAAGGCGAGGAGCAGATGAAAAGGAGACTGCGCCATCGTCCCTTGAGAATGGAAGGATGCCATATAGGGGGGGGGGGGCTGAACTTTCGCGTAATAAACATTTACCAAATTTGTAGCGAATTTAGTGCATATTTTTAAAAAAATCTATTAAAAAAATTATTATTTGTTAAATTCCAGGGGGGGGGGGGGCTTAGCCCCCCTCAGCCCCCCCTGTGGCTTCGCCCCTGATGACTTGTGCATCTATTCCTTCAATTAATACTATTGTGTCAACTTTCCTGTATTTCTAAGGCGAATCTAAGGTAGATCGCTTCTCGGCCTTTTGGCTAAGATCGATCACTCCCCATCCCCCGAGATATGGCTCCCTAAAAATATATGATGACTAGTAGGCCCAAAGGAGGGGCAAGTAGGTAAAACTTCGACGCGCCTCCTACCGGAAATAAAAAAAAATAATCTAAGGTACCGGTATATAACAAAAGAAAAATTTCAGCTAACCTGAGATCGAAATATTAGATAGGCCAATCTATCAGATATAATAACAGTTGCTAGAATTAAATCTTGACGCTTACATTTTAATTATTGGAAGTTTAGGAGGGCCTACATTGTAGACTAGATCTAATTCAATTTTTGAATTGCTATAAATTTCACAAAAAAAAAAAAAAAAGGAAGAAAAAGAAGATAATCACAAATACGTCAGATTCTAATTTTAAAAACATATAAAACGCTTTAACAATTTTTTTCAATTATTTTTTTAACAGACCTGCACCACAGAACCCTCCGGTCATCGAACCAGCCACTGTAGATCTCCCGATCAGATGTGACAAACCAAGCAGAGAAGAGATCAGGAAAGCTATCACCCTGATGAAAAGTGGGAAAGCAGCTGGACTGGATGGCATACCAGCGGAGGGACTAAAGGTATACCTAAATGCATCAACAGAGATGCTATACCCCCTTTCGAAATTATCTGGGAGGAAGAAGACATTCCAACAGACTGAAAGAAAGGCCACCTCATCAAGCGTACCAAAGAAGGTGACCTTGGTAACTGCAATAATTACAGGGGTATCACGTCAGGCAAAGTCTTCAACATGGTACTCTTGGAGAGGGTGAAGGATACAGTCGACCCACAGCTGCAGAATGAACAGGCTGGTTTCCGACAAAACAGATCATGCACGAACCAGATCGCAACGCTCCGTATCACAGTGGACCTGTCCCTTGAGTGGAACTCGCCGCTATAAGTTACACTTCATTGACTTTGAGAAAGCATTCGACAGTTTGGACCGAGAGACGCTTTGGAAGCTCCTTCGACACTACGGCTTTCCCACTAAGACTAAGATAGTTTACCTGATAAGGATATCATATGAGCGTATGTCATGCAGATTTATACATGGGGGGCTACTCACAAACACCTTCCAGGTGCGAACAGAAGTCCGACAAGAATGCTTGCTGTCACCATTCCTAGGCTGTTCCTACTTTCTATAGACTGGATTATGAAGAAATCCACCAGGGAAAAAAGGAATGGAATCCAACGGACTTTGACGAAACAGCTTGACGACCTGGATTTTGCGTATGACCTTGCGCCCCTGTCACATAGCCATCAACAGATGCAAGAAAAAATTAATTTAGTGTTAGCCACAGCAATGGAAATCGGACATAGCATCAACAAAGACAAATCCAAAGTTCTGAAAATGAACCCCACCAGCACGAACGTCGTTATCCTAAACGGAAGTCGGCTGAAAGGAGTACAGTCATTTACTTACCTGGGCAGTATCGTAGACCAACAGTTGTCAAGGCAACGATCTGAAAACTAAGAGCAGCCTTTATAGAGCTCTATAGCATATGGAAGTCCAGAGAGTTTTTCCAGGAACACTAAGACTGTTCAACTAAAACGTGAAGTCAGTCCTACTATTTGGAACGGACCGTCAGGAAACTCACCAACAGCTGTCTAAGACGAATTCTGCAAATACGATGACCTGACACCATCAGCAATATCAGTCTTTTAGAGAGGACCGGCCAAGCTTCGACTGAAGAGGAGATCAGGAAGAGAAGATGGGGTTGGATAGGTCACACACTACGCAAACCAACAAATAACATTACAAGGCAGGCATTGCGATGGAATCCCCAGGGAAAAAGGAAGATGAACACATGGAAGCGTGACCTGGAAGTGGAAGCCGAAATCACCAAGATGGGTTTCAGTTGGAACCAGATAGAGAGGATGGCCCCAGGATAGGAGAAGTTGGAGAACTGTTGTTGGTGGCCCATACAGTGGCGTAGCTAGGGTCATCTGCGCCCGGGGACATGACACAAAGTCTGCGCCCCTTCTCGGACCGACAAAGTCTGGGGGCTCATTGAACCCCCAAGAAAATTTTGAAATTGTACGGTTTATATGGTTCATTTTCGAAGCATCTGGTATTTTAATGAAATAGAATACAAACTATTAAGTCTCTATACGATTGTAAACAATTTATTTGAAAAAAAAAAATTCTACTAATTATACATGACTGGAATAGACATAGTCTACAACAAATTGATCCTCCTTGATTTGACTGTCGCAAACTCGTCAATCACGTTGTCAAAATTAATATTTTCAAGTGTTTCTCTTTCGATACTAAGGAGTGCAAGATCACTCTAACCAGGGGTCGGCAACCTTTTGCTAATGGTGTGCCAACTAGGATTTCTAAACCATTCAGCGTGCCAACAGCCTAAAAGTCAACCTGCTTTATTATAATTGTTTTTGTTTTTTTTATAAGACAATTTAACTCCGTAGCAAGACCAAGGCAAAAGCAAAGGAAAGTTATGGGGAAAAAAAAACGGTAAAGCGTTTTATATTTAATAACAATAATTAACGCTTTTGTGATTATCAACCTTTTTATTTGCATTTATACCAAAAAAATAATATAAATAATATTATTATTACCAAACTTTCACATTTTTGGTAATGATTTTGTAAACATTATCATTTGGTTGTCCAGATAAGGATCTAGCACCTGATAATATTAATTTTATGATAGTTTATTCTCAGTTTAACTGAGATTGTCTTTAATTTGATCAACCCTCGTGGAAATGGATGTCATATTATAGTCTAGTAGAGCGGAATTCATACGTAGTAATCATACAAACTGGGTAGTTAATGTAATGTTTTAAAAAATGTGGATGAAATGTTTTCGTCATATAGATCTAAAATTTATATAATTTTAACTACATTTTACAATTTGATCATTATAACATTATAAGTTGTAGGCAATTTAGTCTATTATAAAAGAAAAATAAGAAAGACAATATTAGAAAGAATGTCATAAATAAAACGGGCTAATTATCTCCCTTTAATTCAATTAAAGTTAATAATTTTGATTCAATATTGATGCCAAACAAGTTATGTTTTGTAATAGGCTATAACAAATATTACTGACTAATTATTATTTCTTTTTATAAATCCAGCATTATGGTATTCATTAGAATATTTAATTATCAGAGGTATACAATTGATTTACGTTAAACAGTTGTAAATAAACATTTCCTGCATTAATTGTTTGTCCATTTAACCCACTTGATTTAACCCGTCCTTATAAATGCGTTTAACTAACTGAAATGTGTCGCTCTGTCATTCAGAAACACCGTCTTCAACAGTCAGTTTTCCTCATTAAAATGTTTTTTTCATCAATAAAAAACATCTTTTTTCATCAATAAAAAAAATACCTCTTGGAAGTTTCTCGTGCGCCATTGAAAATCGCTCTGCGTGGCCAAATTGGGCACGCGTTCCCTAGGTTGCCGACCCCTGACTCATGACGATCTTGTCCCATTGAATTAAATAAGACAAAATAAGTTTGCTGAAGGGCCGCTCACAGCTTGCAAATGAAACAGCAATCATTAGAAGTATTTGCACTAAAATTCGCATATTCGGAAATACGTCATCTCCATATGAAACAACAAAACCAAGAAGATCCAAAGTTTCCGGTATAGCTTCAGTCCGGGCAATGAGAAGCATTTTGCAGTCTCCGATTGCTGTGCACAATTCGTGACCATTGACGTCAGTGTCGTAGAAATTTTGCAATTTTGAGGAAGTGTATCGACATTTATGTAGGTCGGTGACTTAAATTAAAAGTGTGATTAATTGCTTTGTACTGTACGAGTGTTTCGTTTGGATGTGTTTAAGTTTCTGTGCTCTGTGGGTGCTATGATTTGTGAGAATGTAAGTAATTGACTTTTTATGTAAATATATTTTATTATTTGTAATATAGATATAGACTTGGGGGACTGTTTGGTATAAAAATGATGTATGTAAATATTGTTTTGTATTTTGTGAAAGCCCTGAAACGAGGTTAAGCGGCTAGGCCTTGCGTCATTTTTCGGAATTCTTTTTCTGATTATTTTTAATTGGGGTTTCGTTAGTGTAGTTTAATTAAAGTAATAGGTAGAATTTTTATTGTAGTTTAATTTAATATAGGGTTGTACATAAGGTAAATTTGTAGATATTTAGCAATAGGAGATTTAGAATAATATTTAGCACAGATTGACCGGAAATAAGGCAATGTTAGGGTAGTTAAAAAAGGAATTTCTGGTTAGAGGTCAGAGACGTTCGGTCAGCGTCTATAAATAGAACAATTAATCAATCACTTCCGTCCGAAATGGCCCATTTTGTGGAAGACCAGTGGTCGGTATATGGCGTAGTTGTGTGTGGCTTGTTCGGATATGACGTGAGTTGAGATTTAATTACTTTTTAGAATTTGTATGTTATTTTATGCTATGTTTTATTCGGTTATTTTATGTATATTGTCCACTTGTCTATGACAAGTGCATTGATGGGAATGGATTAAGTTGGAGGTTTGGGAAGGAACATTATCCGCCATGTTGGTTTCTTCTTTTTAAATGTATATTTCTTTTTATTTCATGTATATTATTATTTTAATGTAATGTTGCCTTTAATGGCCGGCATGGGAATAAGTTATGGTAGATGTTTTTATTCCATGCTTGGTTTTAACTGATATGTATTAACCAGTGAGTGGCCTAACTCTGTGGTACAGAGTATAGACCGGTGTTGTCTTGTTGTAGTCTTCATTGACTAGAGCTGGGTTGATTCTTATGTCATAATTCATATTATGTTATAAGATGTATAAGGAGTATAGGTTCATGTTTGAACTGGTTATAGTTGGGACTATGCTATGTAGTTTTTATTTACTGTATATAGTATATATATATTATGCTTATGTATATAGATGACCATGTTCTAATGTTTATTTTTATTTCTCTATTTCTATTCTATTATATTGTAGGTCGTAATGTCGGCCTATGTTGGTTTTTAGTGGGGAGTTGAGGTTTGGTTTTTAGTGGGGAGTTGAAGTTAGTTTTTTAGTGGGGAGTTGAAGTTAGTTTTTAAGTGGGGAGTTTAAGTTGGTTATTATTTGTGAGGGTTTACAGTATGTTTATAGAGTTTAGATAGTATAGGTTTATTGTTGGGGTTTAATTTGTTTTTAATGATTTTTATTTTCCCTTAAATGGGACGAGTGAATTTTCATGAATAAAAAGTAATTTGTAATTTAAATATGATTTTAGTGTTTTATGTTTAGTGTTCAGTGTTGTTGGTCTGTTTAGATTGTAATAATCCTTCTGTCCCAACGGAAGTGTCACGGAAGCCCAAAGTCCCCTCGTGCCCTAGTTTAGATGTATTTAGTAATGATTGCTGTCCTTTACCCACAACCCTCTTTAATTAGTAGTAACTATGAATTCAAATTAATTACCCCCCCTCTTCCCCCACCCTGTTACAAATGGTGTCAGAAGCGGGATTCCGTGCTTAAACAGGCCAATGATTACTGTTTTTAGCTTAGGAAGGTTAGGTTTAATGGGTTGGAGGTTAGGATATAGGTAGAAAAAAAACCAACATAGGCATGGCTGGTGAAGAACAAGCCACACAGACAGTGTATGTCGTCCCGCACCGTGAGGAGCCCATCAAGCTATTTCACGGCAGTAACCACCCAGGCGACGTGGAGAGCTTCATCGAGTACATTAGAGGTGCCTGGAGGGCGAGACGAGTCACCGAGAACGAAGAGAAGAGAGAAGTGCTATGGGCTCACCTCGGCGAGTCAGTGAGGGCAGAGTGTAGGTGCCACCCACCGGAGGTGAGGTCCAACCCCGAAGAGCTGATCAGGGTGCTACAGTCCGTCTACGGAGAGAAACGTAGTATCTCCAAATTAATGGGCCTGTTTCTCACAGTCCATCAACATGTCTCAGAGACTGTGAGATCCTACTCTCACCGCTTGCATGCTGCATTTGATGCCCTGTTAGCGCGACAAACCAGTCTCTCAGTGGCCCTCACAGATGCCGTAATCTTGAGGGACCACTTTGCAGAAAACTTGCTAGACCCCCTCTTGAGGAAGTACCTGCGAGAGGAGACCCATAAATACCCTAGGACCTCCTTCCTAGACCTGCGGGATACGGCTATCCGCTGGTCCGAGGAGGAATGTTACGACCACTCGATGCACTCTGTAGCTACGACTGTTGAGCCAAAACAGCCGGGCCCAGAGTTGGAAAAATTGGTGTTGGCACTGGCCAAACAGGTGGGTGAGTTATCAACAACAATAGAGTATCTGCAGCTTGCACAACAAAGCCCCGATGCTCATCCATACCCACAGCGTTCAGGTGAACCAGACCACTACGGTTATCATTCTGGATACTGCGATAACTGTGGCAGCCCCGACCACCTTGCTGGAGAGTGCCTGAAAGGGAGGCAGTCAACTGTCGGAGCGAATGGCACGATTCATCACAA
This sequence comes from Anisus vortex, assembly GCA_949126835.1. Taxonomy (NCBI): domain Eukaryota; kingdom Metazoa; phylum Mollusca; class Gastropoda; family Planorbidae; genus Anisus; species Anisus vortex. Next base: position 17,958,878 of record OX421494.1, read on the forward strand.
AGATGAGGATTCTACTCTGTCGAGCCAGATAATAGGCACCCGCCCTGCCGCAAATGTCAGCCTCAATGGGCTATGTTGTGAGGCCACGATTGACACAGGCTCCCTGGTCAGCACAGTGAAAGTTAGGAGATGAATGTAGGTCGGTGACTTAAATTAAAAGTGTGATTAATTGCTTTGTACTGTACGAGTGTTTCGTTTGGATGTGTTTAAGTTTCTGTGCTCTGTGGGTGCTATGATTTGTGAGAATGTAAGTAATTGACTTTTTATGTAAATATATTTTATTATTTGTAATATAGATATAGACTTGGGGGACTGTTTGGTATAAAAATGATGTATGTAAATATTGTTTTGTATTTTGTGAAAGCCCTGAAACGAGGTTAAGCGGCTAGGCCTTGCGTCATTTTTCGGAATTCTTTTTCTGATTATTTTTAATTGGGGTTTCGTTAGTGTAGTTTAATTAAAGTAATAGGTAGAATTTTTATTGTAGTTTAATTTAATATAGGGTTGTACATAAGGTAAATTTGTAGATATTTAGCAATAGGAGATTTAGAATAATATTTAGCACAGATTGACCGGAAATAAGGCAATGTTAGGGTAGTTAAAAAAGGAATTTCTGGTTAGAGGTCAGAGACGTTCGGTCAGCGTCTATAAATAGAACAATTAATCAATCACTTCCGTCCGAAATGGCCCATTTTGTGGAAGACCAGTGGTCGGTATATGGCGTAGTTGTGTGTGGCTTGTTCGGATATGACGTGAGTTGAGATTTAATTACTTTTTAGAATTTGTATGTTATTTTATGCTATGTTTTATTCGGTTATTTTATGTATATTGTCCACTTGTCTATGACAAGTGCATTGATGGGAATGGATTAAGTTGGAGGTTTGGGAAGGAACATTATCCGCCATGTTGGTTTCTTCTTTTTAAATGTATATTTCTTTTTATTTCATGTATATTATTATTTTAATGTAATGTTGCCTTTAATGGCCGGCATGGGAATAAGTTATGGTAGATGTTTTTATTCCATGCTTGGTTTTAACTGATATGTATTAACCAGTGAGTGGCCTAACTCTGTGGTACAGAGTATAGACCGGTGTTGTCTTGTTGTAGTCTTCATTGACTAGAGCTGGGTTGATTCTTATGTCATAATTCATATTATGTTATAAGATGTATAAGGAGTATAGGTTCATGTTTGAACTGGTTATAGTTGGGACTATGCTATGTAGTTTTTATTTACTGTATATAGTATATATATATTATGCTTATGTATATAGATGACCATGTTCTAATGTTTATTTTTATTTCTCTATTTCTATTCTATTATATTGTAGGTCGTAATGTCGGCCTATGTTGGTTTTTAGTGGGGAGTTGAGGTTTGGTTTTTAGTGGGGAGTTGAAGTTAGTTTTTAAGTGGGGAGTTTAAGTTGGTTATTATTTGTGAGGGTTTACAGTATGTTTATAGAGTTTAGATAGTATAGGTTTATTGTTGGGGTTTAATTTGTTTTTAATGATTTTTATTTTCCCTTAAATGGGACGAGTGAATTTTCATGAATAAAAAGTAATTTGTAATTTAAATATGATTTTAGTGTTTTATGTTTAGTGTTCAGTGTTGTTGGTCTGTTTAGATTGTAATAATCCTTCTGTCCCAACGGAAGTGTCACGGAAGCCCAAAGTCCCCTCGTGCCCTAGTTTAGATGTATTTAGTAATGATTGCTGTCCTTTACCCACAACCCTCTTTAATTAGTAGTAACTATGAATTCAAATTAATTACCCCCCCTCTTCCCCCACCCTGTTACAAATGGTGTCAGAAGCGGGATTCCGTGCTTAAACAGTTTTGACGTCTAGTGAAAATCCAAATTTGGTGTTTAGCTTTTTTTTAGACGTAAAAACCGTATTGATATCTCCTGAGTCATCAATTAACGCTGTTCATAACACGTGCAATTTCTTCTTCTACAGAAAGTCCTGCATCTCTTGCTAATTCTCCAGGCATCCTCCTTTGTCGTCTAATCCTTCTGTCAACCTCGATTCTGTGCATCTTGTTTTTCCATTGTCTATCGCAACCTGGCTCAAAATATCACGAATGTTGACAAGTTCTTGCTCTAGCGATTCAAGATCAGATGCTTGCTGCTTCCTTGAAATTCATAGAAGGATCCTGCAACCGTTTCTGGACACAATCAATTTTCCCAAGTATGATGTTCCAGAAATGTAACAAAACTAGGAAGTTAAAGTTTAATATACCTGCCAAAAAAGTTTCTGCATCACTTCTGGTGTCAGGCGTCATAGTTGCATCTTCTGATAATTTTTCCAACAGCTCTACTAGTTCATCTAGTCCTTCATAAATAGCTTTAACAGCTTCTGATCGTGCACTCCAGCGTGTTTCAGACTCCCTCTTCACTGTGATTGGCACAACTCTTTTTAATTCTCCCCAACGTGTTGTTGAACGAGAGAAAAACAAATATATACTTTCAACTGTTCCGAAAAATGTGATAACAACTGGATCCTGTTTAGCTGAGTGTATTCATGCTAAGTAGGCCTATATTCGACTCGAAATTATCCAACCTGTATAATCGTATAAAACTGTATAAACCAGAAGCCACTTTCAGTATATGAAGAATAACATTTGAACCCGAACTGATCTTTGTTTTTAAAAAAGGCCATCAGCAATCCTACATTATGGATGTGTCATTTGTTGTATGAGTAGAATGGCGCCCCTTAATGCTCAATGGGGGCGCCAAAATCATGCTTGCCAATATTTGTGGAGCTCCAAAATTCAATCTTGCAAACGTATTTGGGATACATTAGTTTACATCAAAATAAAATTAAATAATTAGTTTTAATACTCATTTTGGCGCCCACTAATGTGGCACCCGGGGACATATGTGCCCCTCCCTAGCTACGCCACTGGGCCCATACTTCGACAGGGATTGACAGGCATAAGTAAGTAAGAGAAAGACATATAGATTCTTGTCTTGAAGGATTAACGGTTAGAATTTAACAGTTATTTAAAAGCCAATAAAATTAAACAATTTTAATTTATAGATCAATTATCATTAATTTTAATTTGGGCATTAATTATTATAAGGCTAATTATTTTTGTTGTGTTGTAAAAGTTTGTTGAAAAATTTGGATCTCACAAATTAATTTTAGGGCCTTTTATCAGAATCGGGTTGTGAACAAATTCTGGGTTATGCCTACCCGCGTTTCCAATTCTCAGGTAGCCTACTCAGTTCTGGAAGCCTTAACTATGTCAACAAAATAGGGGGGAAGGGGAGGGGCTTGAACAAGTTTGACAATTTTTTACATGGGGGAGGGGGGGGGGGATGGTCAAGATAAGTTGACGTTAACAATGTTTCTTTTTTTTTAAAATATATTTAATCAAGAAAAAGAAAGGAAATTAGTCGTGCGCTTGTAGCCTACAACACACACTCACTCGCCGTCCACTATAATCATAGATTAAACTTATACTGAATATAGCCACCTCCGTAATTTATGCAGTTAGAAGACACCTGTTACAATCGTAATATCTAATAGACTCTAGTTTTGTGTTGACGTCTGCATGGTTTCTTTGTAAAGTGCCTTTGCTTTCGGCCTTGTACCTGCAACTGCTCTATATAAATTGTTCATGCAACTGCTCTATATAAATTGTTCATGCAACTGCTCTATATAAATTGTCTTATAAAAATGATACAAAATATAGTAGAGCAGGTTGACTAAAATGCTAATGGCGCGCAAAATGAATTAGAAATCTTACTTTGGCACTCAACTATCAAAAGGTTGTTCACCCCTGGTCTAGAGGGTCAGAGAAGCGGTGTTCATCAGTTTCCGTGGCTACAGCATAATGCTCAGCCGTCTTTACTTTCCCAATCAATGTTAGGTAACCATCAGTGCTAGGTAAACACAGAGACACCCTACAAGCCTGAAAAAAAAAATTCCGTTGTGGATTCGAACCTAATAAGACAACCTTTCGACCCGGGGGTAGAAATCCAGATACCATGTCGCTCCAACAAATTAAAATACACCAATAACCAACTTTATGAAATCATGCAATCAAATCAACAGCTCAGTTTGAATACGTTTTTAATATTGGAAATCATTATAATAGACAGACTTGTAAAATATTGAAAAATGAAACAACAAACATGGTGAGGAGATAGTTGAAAGTTTTTAGCAAAGTTACATTAACAGAGAGGGACAAAATGAAAACATTTAGGCAACAAAATCATAACACTCCATAAAAAAAAAATGATAAAAAAAGGTAATACAAATATTTAAAATATATTGCACACACACAAAAAAGTGTTGTATAGACACTATATTAAAAAAAAAGTGTAGATTTCCGTTAATACTATTTATCATATTTTAAAAAAAACCCAGTAAACAAATACAAATTATAATTATGCATTTTGATTTTTTTTTCTTTACACATAAATTACAAGCGAAATGAACAATATTTTGCTAAGGCAAAAGATTTTTAACTGCAAAACAGGACTTTTAAAATTCATTAAATTATGTGAAATTGTGACTAGAGGGTTCCCAAGACACTACAGATTTATATTTTTGATGGAAAAAAAAATTAGGTAGGTATTTAATTAGCATTATAATTTATTATATCACAAAAATTGTACCATTTAAAAAATAAAAAAGAATTGAAACAATTTGTTTCTCATAGCTCAAAGAAAATATATGATCACCATTTGTTTTAAATGATTTGATCAATTGGTGGCTTCTGGCTAAAATGAAAAACTAAAAATAAAAAAAGAAAATCTGGGTGTCCAGTATGATTGTGTCAGGCAAAATCTGACCAGTGCCAACTCTGGGTCCATCTCTAATAGCCAACTATCATGACATCAACTGAAAACTGCTGACTGTGGCAGTAAATGAAAAGGTCAGGTGTTGCAGGTCAAATGTTGACAAACATTTTGGATTTCTCATATAAATTTAAAAGATTTGGCTTTATTAATAAATACAACTGAGACAACATTGAGGCTCTGCCAGGGTTAAATCATACCTTAAGATGCAGAATTGAATATACACAAACATTTCCTAAAAAATAGAGTTTAATGAAATCTATATAATTTTCAATGTTATTAAAAAACCTTTTATTTTTAATTAACAAAGAATTCCAAAATCTCTATTATTTGCTATTCACACCGTAAAAGTTTACAAATTTAAATGTAATATTAATGTATATACTATTCATACAGAAAGGGGGCTCATAATAAACTCTATTTGATAATTCTACTTCGACTTGCTATATTGTTTGCTCATTAATTTGGCAAAGTTCTATTTCAATTAAATAAACTATTCAGAAAACAATACTATCAAATTATTTTCTTAGATTCAAAAATATAAAATGGTGACATTTCCAAAGAAATTTTTTTTTACACAGTAATTAATGTCAATATCACATTTGAAATTAAGTTTGCAATAGTAACTACACAAGAACCACATTTAATATCAGACAGTTATTCATATAAGCAATAACAACAAACAAAAAATCTATTTATCTAAAATATAATATTAAGAAATTGTAAAAAAATAAAAACACATTTTTAGCATCTGAGTCCTTTGAGAGGTATCAAAACAAACTTTTTTCTTCAGTACTATTTGAGCAGAAATAGCACACAGAGAAATTAACTCTAACATTAGCTCCATGATGTCTGAAACTGATCTGTTTTGTTGTAATATAATAAGAATTGTAATAACTCATTTCTAGAATGAAGCTGTACGTGTTTTTGTACAAAAACTTGTTAAAAACAGTGTAGCACTAAATTTCTGTTTTTTTTCATCAGTATTTTCCTAATTAGTAAAGACAAAGTACCCTTCGGACCATATTGATCATTGGCCTGGTGAAGTAGCGTTCACCAGTTTATGTGGCCACAGCATACAAGGGGATGTGTGGCCAGCACAATGCCCAGCCGCCTTTACTTTACCCCAACTAATGTCAGGTACCATTCAGAGCTGGGTAGACTCAGGGACACTTTCCCGTCAGAATGCCATTGGAAAGCTCGGTCACCGTGCCCCACATTTTCCTGATTGCTAATGTCAAACAGAAAATCTGACTGTAAACTGAAATCCAAACAATAGTTCAGATCAGAGGTAGGCAAACTTGCAAGGCAAATGTGGCTGGCCACTCCGTTTTGAATTGCTCATGCTCACGATTTTTACTTTGAAAAAAAAAACAATTTATTTTTGTGTCCTTTATTTGCTGCTATTCTTAGTAATTCCACATAATATTTGATTATAATAATTACATAAATAATACTTTCTTTGTGATTTGGATAAACTTGCCTCCCCTGTTCTGCTATTACAATGTATGGCTTCCATCCCTCTGTTACCTAATGAATCTAGCAGACAGCTTCAAAAGTTTGCCAACTCCAGATTTAGATACTAAAAAAATGATAATTTCTATTTCAATCTCACTTTTCTCAATATTTTTTTATTTGGTAATTTTAAAAAACGGACTTAAGTAATTAAAAATTAAAGTTTCTCTAAAACAATTTTAGTTGAAAATAATTTTGTTTTGTTAGTGATGATTTAGTTAAAAATTCAAGTCAAAATTCCTAGTCATAAAAAAGGTTTCTTGAGATCTGTTTTGTACAAGGTTAATAATACTCTTAATCAACTACTTATATCTTCACACAAAAAAAAAAGATATTTAGTTGATTAAGAAAAAAAAATGAAAACTATAAATGTATGATTCATAAGTAGATTTGTTTTTTGAATGCATAGTAGAAAATGTATACATTTTAAATAATGTTAACAAAAACACAAGAAACCAATTAAGGATGAAAAAAAATTCATAAAAGGTAAAGCAAACAAAATACACACAGGAAGATAAATGCATGAAGTAGTTTTTTTTTAAAAACAGTTTGTCACCTAAATAAAACACAATGAGCAATGCAAACAAAATATCTGAGCTTTTCAAATGTATACATAATGGTTTCATATAAATATTGTTTCTGCACTATTAGATGAGGGTAGCAGATGCCACTAAGACAGATAAAATAGTATATTAAAATAAAAATAATTCAAAAGATGAATACAGAGACCAGCCTTGTTAGTTTCCAATTTTGATGGGAGGAGAGGGGGTGAAGAATCTAAGTGACTACCAGCAATTAGAGAACTGCGGCAAATGTTAACATCGCAGCTAACGTTCTTACTATTCATACTATTATTACCCAGAATGAATTTTTATTTTAGATTTAATAAGAAAACAATTTGTATTTGTTTTTTTGTATTTTACATTGTAATCAATTTTGTTTAATAGATTGGATATTCTCACTCTATAGTCTATAAGTCTAATGCAATTTGATTCCTTAACACTTAAATTGATTTCCAATTACATTTAAAAAAAAAATTTCTTTGCAATAGTACTTAGAACTACAACCCATAGAGTGCGTGACCAGTTCTAGCAACAGGATATGATGAATGAAATTGGAGTCGAATGAACCGGCAAATAGCTACATATAAACATTTTCATTTTGTTGCTTTAATTTCTGAGGTATTTTGATTCATTTCTCACTACATTCTTTATTGTGGGATTAAACCAAATGATACTTTCTACAAATTTCTTTTTTTTATATGAGTTATAAGTAACAAAAGTGAAAGGAAACATTATTTAAATATCATATCCTTTAGACCCTAAGGATTAAGTACAAAAACGTAAAAGCCAAATCAACATTAAAACATTATTAAAAAATCTTTGTGAATATTATACACATATATTCTTTTTTATGTACAAAAAAAATATATAAATACAATCTTTATATAAATTTTAAGAAACATTTTTCTGCTAACTTTATACAAACTTAATTTTGACAGTCTTGTTTGAATCACACGCATTAAATTGACACTGTTTTTTGTTTCATCTAAAATGTACCCTGGTAACAATATAACAGCTCTATGTACAGAGAATACAAGTCATTTTGTCTTTTGAGAAAAAAAATCTAACTAAAGCACATATACAAACAATGAGGTCACATGCATTAGAATTAAAAAAAATAAAATATAAACATACTAATCTAATCCAGACTTTTAAAAATGAGACAGTATCCATTTGTGGTTGGGTGGTAGGGATGTTAAAGGAAAACCGGAATACCGGATTTTTAACTGAAACTGGTTTTAAACCGGTTTTATAGAACCAAAAACCGGTTTTGAAAAAAAAAGGTTTTAACATCCCTAGTTGGGGGTAATGGGGAGATAAAGTAAAACATAAATTGAAGCATTGTAAAAATGGATGCTTTCATGTAACTCTTGGTATTTTGTCAAGAGGTCTAGTCTGACAGACAGCACAAGACATTTTGCCATCAAACGTCAACAGCAGACATTTCTTTATAACCTATCTGTGAAGTTCCTTGCTGGGTGTTACTAAACACAAGGGTTAGCAAGTTTTGATTCAGATTATTGAGCAAACTTTTTGGGTTACAATTTAGTTATAATGCAAAAGAAATGTATTTTAATAACAATAAATTATCGGATAAATTTGCAATAAAAATAATTGATTTATCTTTTATTTCAATCTTGTCAATAAACATTCTTTTAAAGGATTTCTTGACACATAATAAGTATATTATAGAAGTTCCATTCTAGATATGACAAATTCTTTTGCTTTGCAAAAAAAGAAAAGTAGAACTATATGCACCTGGAATTAACTATTTTATACTTATCACCAATATTTTAATTACATTTTTTTTAGCAAAGTTTTACTGTAAGCCTCGACAAAAGTAACTTTTTTTCTTCTAAATACAAAATAAATGATTCCTTTTGTGGTGATTTTTATTGCTTAACTTCTATTAATATGGCTGAATGTAGTTAACATACAGCCCAATATTTAATACTTTGGTGTTGAAATAATTTTTTTTTTTTTTTACAAATTTTAAGAAAATTAAATTATATATTTTTTTTTTCATTAAAAAAAAAGTTAAAAAAAGTTTATAGTATTATAGTAGAGTAGTTTCCCTTCGATTAAGAAATATAGTCCAAACTTAGTCAAAAGTAGGTCATGCATTAGTTTTAATGGATTAAATCAAGTTAAAAAAAGATCTGGTAATGAGGGAGTGAAACATTTTAAAAGAGAATTGAATTAAACCAGCCTGAACAAACAAAAATATATAGCCTCAAGTTAGATTTTAAAATGAGGTTCGTACTAGTCATGGCATTAGATTTTGTTCCCCCTTGTTTTGATGATGCAAACCCCTAGCTGCTGCTTTAAGAAAGAATCGACTAGACCTCAGCTCCTTGTCAGAGAGTCCACTTGGCCTTCTGGGACTGAATATCACTGCGGAGGTTCTGTGCAAAGCAAATGCCCAGGATCTGCAAGAGCGCCACGCCCACTGCGACGCCGGCCACAAGGATCAGATTGCTCTCCAGCCATTTCTCCCCGGCTGGGATGCAGCCTATGGTGTTGATTCTTGTTGCCCTGTCAAAATCCTGGAATAAAGACAAAGGTCTTTCATGTTCCTTTCCATATTTATATACTATATATAACAAACTATAGAGGGCAGAGTCTACTCAGCTGTAATGGGTACCTACTTGACAATAGCAATAGGCTAGTAAATACTAGTAATAGGAAAAAAATTAAAATTGTAATAGTAACAAGTGAAATAGTAAAAAAAAAAACTAAAGCTGGCCACTCAATCCCCTAGTATGCCATGGCCACGTAAATTTGAGAATCCTGCTCCAAAGGGCCCATACATCAAATAGGTTTGACAGAGATACTTCGCTGCTACTTACTTTATATTACCAATATCATAATGAAACAACGCACATACACAAAAAGTCCTTCTTTCAAGACACCAAAGCTCCTCACTGAAGTATTACTACTGGCATCATGGTATAGAAGAGCACTGAGTGGCTAACACTATCCCCCATCCAGTTCTATCCCCTAATTAAATGTCATGAGACCTGGTTGAGCTATTAGGGGCCATTATCATTGTCAGGGAATAACTTCTAACCAAACCACTGGACTACCCTTTGTATTGACTGTCTGGAATTAAAATTAATTTCAGCACTATTAGTCAATTTCAGCACTATTAGGGGACGTCCATTAATTACGTCAACAAAATAGGGGGGAGGGGGGGTCTGAAAAAGTTTGACAATTGTTGACAAGGGGGAGGGGGGGAGGTCAAGAAAAGTTGACGTCAACAATGTTACTTTTTTAAAATAAATAATGATACAAATTTATTACAAAATTCTAGGCTACATTTGTCATGTGCCACTTACATAGCAGACATAATATATAAACATGGTTTTACGTTAATACAAATATATTAATTAAATATACGGACGCTACTTATGTCCTTTTTGTGTTCATCTTGTTAGTTTGTAGATCTATGTATGAGTGGAAAGTGAAAACTATTGCAATTGTTAGCTTGGCAAAATGACCGACCAATTGTAAAAAAAACTTCACCTTCGCTGTAGTCTAGCGAGCCATTGTGACTGGAATAACAAGAGAACATAAACACACCAACAAACATTCTGCAGAGTACGTTCAGAAACAGAAACCCAGTTTTTTGCCGCTCAGTAGGCCTACATCTAAATTAGGCGCCGTACTGTTATTGAGTCCTGAAAGGACTATGAACACCGTCCGAGAGTCGACTGCTTTAATTCAACGACCATGGTTGAGTCTTTTCCAAGTTCCAACCCTTGAAACCATGTTTGGATCAGCGTTAGCAGGCCATCCACTCCGACACGGAAAGATATGAGTAGGCAGGCGTTGTCCTACAAGGCCGTAGCTTGTTGGGTCGGCTTGCTTTGTTCGGATTGTCTTTTACGAACGTACATTTGCTCGAGCCATCCATGGCTTGCCTCGTATTCCTGTAATGTGGGCTGACGGTGTGTTGGCCGAGCGAATTTTGTCTGACACGGAGATGTCATCCCCTCAAGGCCACCTTTGAAAGCAGCCGTCTTTACAGGACGTTTTTGTATACCTTTCCGTACGTCGCATCAGCCCCCACCCCGGAGACGCCAGAAATCGGACAATGGGGTAGGCCTACCTCACAGGCCCCCTCTAATGGAAGAACAGAACAAGCCGATTAATCTCCAGACTTGCAGCTCGGGATACCACGCCTCTCTCCGTCACTTACAGAGATGGGAGTGGAAGTATCTCGGCGACCGCTTGTCCCATGCTTTAGCTCACTGGTCAGACTCGGGGAACCAAGTTAAAAGGTCTCAAAAAATAAAATCAGACGAGCCCGTCTTGTGTCCAGGGCGTAACGTTTAGCGTTGAGCTCAGCTCTGTCCGGACCCACTGCGGGAGCTCTCCCCCATGCGTTCGCCCGCTGGTGTATGCTTAATGGGAACGTATCGGCGGTTTACACACTTCGCCAGCTTTGGGGCTCATAGGTACAGAAGTGAAATTAGGCGCCAGAGACTGGCGTTCCTTATATATACCATGTAAGCGATAGCTGGGATTGGCAATAGAATTAAAAACAACAATAGGCCCTCTCTGAGACTATGTTTGAATTGCATTGAATTTGAATGAAGTGTATTGTGTGAATCCAACATGGTTATTTTAAAATATTTCCTTCAGAAAAATAATTCGTCGCCCATGAAGTCCGAAATACTTAGCCTACCATTCCTTTTAACATCCCTAATTCTGATATATAAACTAATATATTTTTGCTGACACGTTATAATGGGTGAAACATTAAAATTTGGTGATTAGGCTAAATATAGTAATTTTTTTGTTTTAATTTCTAATTTTGTAAACAAAAAATTTATGAGATAAAAATGTATTAGTAGGCCTATAGATTGCAAGATTGCAAGGTGTGGGTGGCAAATAGTGCAAGGTAGGAAAGTTAGGGGCAAGGAAGCCAACTACCGTTTGTATAATCATATAATGTGTGTGTGTGTGGGGAGGGGGGCCCTAATGCAAGAAGGAATAGTGAGCATATGGTTAAAATAGCAGGTTAATTTGCAACTGGTGCACAGATTCCCCCTAAGCTATTTAACAATTAACATTGCACTTAAAGCTCATTAGTGAAACGTACAATCAGAAAGTATTCAATATTTCTATATATAAAGCACAATAGGAAATAAAAAGGAAATAAATATTGTTAAAATCCTCGGATTGGAAAAAAAAATTGGGAGGGGCGATGGGGGGTAGTAATTAAACATGTTACACCCCTTTAGTGGCAAACGCCTATGAGAGTTCTATCTTGTCAATATAAAATCTTTAAAACAAGTCTTAAAATGTATTACAATTAATTATAGTAAAGATCTAGACCTTTCCGTTTCAAATCTATTTTAAACATAAAAGCCAGCGTTTAATATTTTTTTACTTGTTATAAGGGGGGGGGGGGGGTAACGAATTGTTGACGTAATTATATAGGGGGGGTCTCTGAAAGTTTGACAGTTGTTGACAAGGGGGAGGGGGGGAGGTAAAAATCGCCAAAAAATTGTTGACGTAATTAATGGACGTCCCCTTAGTCAATTTCAGCACTATTAGTCAATTTCAGCACTATTAGTCAATTTCAGCACTATTAGTAAATTTCAGCACTATTAGTCAATTTCAGCACTATTAGTCAATTTCAGCACTATTAGTCAATTTCAGCACTATTAGTTAATTTCAGTACTATTAGTCAATTTCAGCACTATTAGTCAATTTCAGCACTATTAGTCTTCTCTTGATGAAATTAAAAAATCTTTAGTCAAAATTCTAAATTTTGAGAGAAAACAAAAAACGTACATGATCAGGTTTCATCATTTCAAATCCACAGTGGCGATTGATCAGTTCTTCCTGTGTGATGAAAAACAAACATCTAATTTTAGATTTTGATTTGAAAATAGCTTCAAAATTTTAAATAGAAATTCATGCATTTTATTCTTTTGGACAAATAAGTCTTGCTCTACATTTAAAGCTAAAAATCTAAATCATAAAGAAGGTAGAAAACACCACGAGTATAATGTGACAATATGCATTGAATAATACGACTATATATATATGCCTACTTCAGCGTTAGGTCTACAGCAAGAAAAAGGCACCCCACAAGCCTCAACACCTGGTGAGGAACAATTGAAGTAGATATTGGATTCCCAGTCTCGAAAGTTTTGTACTCCACAACAATTCAGCTGAAAAGTTTGTAAAAAAAACTACAACATTTAATTTTTGGAAAGTAAATGAATGACAAATGTATAATTCAGTTTAAGGCAAATATAGATTTTAATCATTTACATTTCTTTTACAAAACTCTATTAAACCAATTGAATGATTCATATCATAGTGTGTAAGTAAGAGACAAAATTCCATTGACTACATAGTAAATATAATATAATTTGTATACTGTTTGTAACTGTGCATAAGTCGCAATAGTAGATAGGTCACACCTTTAGTTTAGAGTTATTTTAGTAATACTTTGTAGTTGATTTAATCTAGGGAATTACACTGGCCATTCTTAACATTATTGTTTTTTTTTAAATCACATTTTCAAAGACATAAAAGTTCCAAAATATTCATCTAAATTTTGAACCTTCTTTGAATTATAATTACAAGCTGATAATTACCAAGGGAGCTTTAGTAAATCTTATTGTTTTTAATGATTCTATAGAGAAAATTATTGCTCTTCCCTTAAAGGCACAAACTTTTCATGACCAGCAAATTTTGGTATCTCTCTCACATTCAAACTAATTATACATATCAACTGTTATTTCTTGATTAAGTTTGAATTATAAAACTACATGATAAAATTGCTCATTGAAAATGAACTATGTTTAAGGTATTTTATTTTTCCTGCCTGGTAAAAAAAAAATGGTGCAAACCAACTGGTGTATTTTTTTTTTAATGAAGGCCTACGCTGATCCTGGTAATTCTGCATTACCTATAATCACCAATATGAATGGTAGTTGCAATTTTATGACGGAGTAACTTTTTTACAATAACTTTTTTACAACTGTACAGACATTTTTGGTAGAAAAAAAAAGTGTGACCTATATATTGTGTTTATATTGATAGATTCTTTTACCCAATCTCTCTGGACCCAGTCTACTAAATTGTTCAAGTCAAGGTCGTCCCTGTAGTTGACAATCATGTTTTTCACCTGAAACTGGATGGAATCTCTCACCTGTTGGAAAAAAAGAAAAAACATTTTTCTGGATGAATTGGTGTTGTTACAATTGTGAAATTGTGACATTAACTCAACAATTGTCAAATTGTGACATTAACTCAACAAATCTACAGTTCAGGGTGGATCTAATGCATGAAGTCATATTGAACAATAAAAACATTATCTTAGTGAACTGTAATTAAAAAAGAAACAATTGATGTTTCTCCATGGGTCTAAACAATTTTAGTTGCTTCCCTTGAATTATTTATATTTACATGTCCTATAGACTGCTGAGGACATTATTACATTCTGCATTCATGTCCTATAGACTGCTGAGGACATTATTATTACATTCTGCATTCATGTCCTATAGACTGCTGAGGACATTATTACATTCTGCATTCATGTCCTATAGATTGCTGAGGACATTATTACATTCTGCATTCATGTCCTATAGACTGCTGAGGACATTATTATTACATTCTGCATTCATGTCCTATAGACTGCTGAGGACATTATTACATTCTGCCATCATGTTTTAAGACAAGGGTGGTAACAAACAACACCAAAGTTTACAACAATTTTTTTTACCCAGTCTTTGTAAACAAATCCCAGAATTCCAATCAGAAGTTCAAGCGAAAAAATGAGTCCAAGTGAGATCATAAACTGTAAAAAAAAATATATAAAGGTCAGTGTACATTCAATATAAGACAATGTTACTTGTTATCATCATTGAGCTATATATATATATATATATATATATATTAAAAGAAGTGCACATGGTCTCTTTTTATTAGAAGAAAAAGTTCCATCAGGAATTGTTAGAAGTCTATCTACTTGGAGTTGGAGTTAGATGGTTAAGCAGCAACCAGCATTATTACGCTGCATTCTGTACTACTCATCATCTTTTTTTGTAAAGAATACCTTGTCAGACGCGACATTCTTTACACCTTCCTTGTTGGAAATATTCAAGTTGATGATTTAGTAAATTAATTTTAAACAAAAAAAGGCTGAAGAGCTCCTGTGGTATGTGTTTTCAACTCAAGTAGATCTGTGCCAATTTGCTTAATTAACATACTCTTCCAAAAATGCCAGAAGACACTTTTTCTTCCAATCAATTATGGCATCATAAAGAAAACTTTTTCTCATCTACACAAACAGTTACAAACCCATAATAATAAAAGAAATAGATCTACCAACACACACATACATAGTTAAACACATATACATAGCATAACAAATTACACCTTATACAGTGGGGTCATGCAATAAGAAACAAGTGTATAAAGAGCGAGAACTTACAAACAATAAGAGACAAGTGTATAAAGAGCGAGTACTTACAAACAATAAGAGACAAGTGTATAAAGAGCGAGAACTTACAAACAATAAGAGACAAGTGTATAAAGAGCGAGTACTTACAAACAATAAGAGACAAGTGTATAAAGAGCGAGTACTTACAAACAATAAGAGACAAGTGTATAAAGAGCGAGTACTTACAAACAATAAGAGACAAGTGTATAAAGAGCGAGAACTTACAAACAATAAGAGACAAGTGTATAAAGAGCGAGTACTTACAAACAATAAGAGACAAGTGTATAAAGAGCGAGAACTTACAAACAATAAGAGACAAGTGTATAAAGAGCGAGTACTTACAAACAATAAGAGACAAGTGTATAAAGAGCGAGTACTTACAAACAATAAGAGACAAGTGTATAAAGAGCGAGTACTTACAAACAATAAGAGACAAGTGTATAAAGAGCGAGAACTTACAAACAATAAGAAACAAGTGTATAAAGAGCGAGTACTTACAAACAATAAGAGACAAGTGTATAAAGAGCGAGTACTTACAAACAATAAGAGACAAGTGTATAAAGAGCGAGTACTTACAAACAATAAGAGACAAGTGTATAAAGAGCGAGTACTTACAAACAATTAGAGACAAGTGTATAAAGAGCGAGAACTTACAAACAATAAGAAACAAGTGTATAAAGAGCGAGTACTTACAAACAATAAGAGACAAGTGTATAAAGAGCGAGAACTTACAAACAATAAGAGACAAGTGTATAAAGAGCGAGTACTTACAAACAATAAGAGACAAGTGTATAAAGAGCGAGTACTTACAAACAATAAGAGACAAGTGTATAAAGAGCGAGTACTTACAAACAATAAGAGACAAGTGTATAAAGAGCGAGTACTTACAAACAATAAGAGACAAGTGTATAAAGAGTGAGAACTTATAAACAATAAGAGACAAGTGTATAAAGAGTGAGAACTTATAAACAATAAGAGACAAGTGTATAAAGAGTGAGAACTTACAAACAATAAGAGACAAGTGTATAAAGAGCGAGTACTTACAAACAATAAGAAACAAGTGTATAAAGAGCGAGAACTTACAAACAATAAGAAACAAGTGTATAAAGAGCGAGTACTTACAAACAATATAAGACAAGTGTATAAAGAGTGAGAACTTACAAACAATAAGAGACAAGTGTATATAGTGCAAGTACTTACAAACAATAAGAGACAAGTGTTTAAAGAGCAAATACTTACAAACAAAAAGAGACAAGCATATAAAGAGTGAGTACTTACAAACAATAAGAGACAAGTGTTTAAAGAGCAAATACTTACAAACAAAAAGAGACAAGCATATAAAGAGTGAGTACTTACAAACAATAAGAAACAAGTGTATAAAGAGAGAGAACTTACAAACAATAAGAGACAAGTGTATAAAGTGTGAGTACTTACAAACAATAAGAGACAAGTGTTTAAAGAGCAAATACTTACAAACAATAAGAGACAAGTGTATAAAGTGTGAGTACTTACAAACAATAAGAGACAAGAGTTTAAAGAGCGAGTACTTACAAACAAAAAGAGACAAGCATATAAAGAGTGAGTACTTACAAACAATAAGAGAAAAAGGTATAAAGGGGAAGTACTTATAAACAATAAGTATTGTATTACTGTATTGTATTTATTATTATTACTGAATACAGTAGCACAGACTTGAGCACACGTTAGATCAGGTTCAGATGAAAGTTTATTACATAGTATACAAAACATCATTGGACGAATAAGATAATTACACACAGTTCTCAATAGTCTTTCGAATCTTCACTTATATGTTACTTCAATAATATCATTACTTCTCACTAGAACACTGACTGTATCTAGCTCTTTAAAATAGACTTTAATTATACAACAATATTCTAAGTCTCACTTTGGAATTGAATCACTTAAGTTTTTATTACACTTAGTCCAATAGAACTTATTATAAAAAATGCACCTTCTATCTGAAGGATCCAACATGTACTGATTATTCACACATTATATAATAATATATTATAATATATCTGTATGTTTAAAGTAACTTTTCTTATTCATTTTCTCTTCATTCATAATCTTCAATGCATAACTAAATGTGTTTTTCATCAATTAATAATTAAGTTATATTTTACAATTGTATGAAGAGCGAGTACTTACAAACAATAAGAGACATGTATAAAGAGGAAGTACTTATAAACAATAAGAGACATGTGTATGAAGAGCGAGTACTTACAAACAATAAGAGACATGTATTCTCCCTGAGTGCACCAACACAGCCCGTGAAGCTCATACAGAACATGGACATGCCCACCACTATGAACAACAGGGCAGGGTCTAAGGCAATGTTGGTCAGCCGAGACACATTCTGGAACACGTCCTTCTCTGACCAGGCCCACAGGCCTATGGCTAGCAGAAGCAGACCAATCACCTGCAGCGAGAACAGGCGGTCAGATTAATTTGATTTGTGTTTCACTTAAAAGGTATTTTTCATACATGTAGATCAAGACAAATCCAATATTGAGAGCATAGCAATACAAGAAGGAATAAATAGCAAAAGCTACGTTATGTTGGCACATTCAAATGCAATATAATTAAATCAACGCTTGGACCAGTGCTCCTGCTCGGAACAGTGAACTAATATTATCTTATATTATGTTATCTTATTTTGTGTGCTCTTGTATTATTTTATGTGTTATTATGTTGCAGATGTTAATTCTGAACCGAACAAGACTGCCTCCTGTCCTATGCTGGTATGTCTAGTCTTGTGTTTTGATTTATATAAGGATTTCTAATGCTGTTAAGCTTTTAATTTTCCAAAGTTTGTTCGGGCAACCCATTCATTGTCTAAATGCCATTTAAGTGTGAAAGATAATTTAGATCAACGTCATATATGAATTAGTCCTTGCATATAGGCACAATACTAAAAAAAAAAATATTTTTTACTTTTCTGGTGAAAGAAAGAAATTTAGCATTTTAATTTTATCTTTAATAACTTATTTTTATTTAAGACCCTCTTCACAATGTAGGCCTAAGTCTAGACGGGTAAACAGGTAAACGTAGGACGCAATACTCTTCAGCATAGAAGGACCGTCTGTAACATATAAGATAAGGTTGAGGGGGGATGGTGAGTATTTTTGTGGGCCATAATGAATATAGATCTGTGAGTTACACAACATCCTCCCCCCCCCCACCACTACCACCCTGGCTGTCTCCTAATATAATCAAGATAATAATATATAATCAACTGTATTACATTTTTGTTAAGGTTTCATTTGAAATCATTTCATTCATTTCCTATAAATTGTACTTTTGCCACTCTTTCTGCACGTGAAGTTTGTTATAATTTCACAAAAAGTTAACGTCCCTTTAGGGCATGGGTTCTCACTGGGGGCGTTATCGCCCCCCCCCCCCTGGGGGGCGGCGATAAGCTTTGGGGGGGGGGGAGAGCGCCGATGTTCCCGGGGGTGATTGGGGGGGGCGGTGAATGGCAAGTGGGCGGTACAAACGTACCTGATATAATTTGAACACCTCAGCTAATTGAATCGATTAGTTTTTGGATGAAATGTGATAAAAACGCAAGTGCTGCTAAATATCTGATATCCCCCAACAGGAGGCATACATAGTATTATACTAATAAGAAATAGGAATAGCATGAACTTTTCGAAGAAGCAGGGGTCAGTATTGGACACGTATGGTGTGCTGCCACCTGGTCCTGTGGTTAGTACACCGGACTCTCAAAAGTCGCGGGTTCTATCCCTGCCGCCGACCGATCCCTGTCTTCTAATATTAATGATATTTTAATTAATATTAATGATATTTTGATCTCAGTTTAACTGAGATGACCTTATATTTATTATGCATAGGCCGAAACATATGACAAAAATATTAT
This sequence comes from Anisus vortex, assembly GCA_949126835.1. Taxonomy (NCBI): domain Eukaryota; kingdom Metazoa; phylum Mollusca; class Gastropoda; family Planorbidae; genus Anisus; species Anisus vortex. Next base: position 17,978,132 of record OX421494.1, read on the forward strand.
AGTTAAGCGAAATAGATATGTAATAATCATTCAAACTGGGTAGTTAATGTAATGTTTGAAAAATAAATACAATTTTCGTCATATAATATGGAAATATTCTAAATAATTCTGAATAATTTAAATACTTTTTACAGTTCGATCATTTCAAATGTATAAATTGGAAGCCATTTTTGTTTATAAAAGAAAAAAAACATTAGAAATATTGGCTCAAATAAAACGGGATAATTATCTCCCTTTAATAAAAAAAAATAATTGTTTCCACATTTGATTCAATAGTGATGCAAAACAAGTTCTGTTTTGTAGTATAACAAATATTACTGACTAATTAATATTTTTTATATACATTCAATATTATGGTATTGATAACAAGATTTAATTATTTGAGGATGTTTGAACATTTGATATGTAGTTAAATTGTGGACTCTTTTTTCCTCGGTCCTAACGGGGTCTCCACAATAATATGATGAAGAAGAAGGATTAAAATAATTAACGTTAAACAGTTGTAAATAAACATTTCCTGCTTAATTGTTTGTCCATTTAAGCAGTTTAAATTTTAAACATTAATAATTACACAATATAACGTTATTAAATAAGTCTATTACGTTTATTAAATTAATAATACAAATAAATTCGTTTTAGAATTAATTATATTTATGTTTAATTAAAGAAGATAATGGTATGAAAAAATTATAAACGCAACTGTATGGGAAAGGACAGCCCATATTCCAATAGAACAAGAAATACAAAAAAAGGAGATGGAGATGGATAGGACACACAAGGAGGAAACCAACTACAAATTTGACTAGACAAGCTCTTTCATGAAATTGACAGGGTGCAAGACGAAGAGGTAGACCAAAGAACACCTGGCGGAGAGAAGTAGAAAAGGGTGTGCAGATGATCGGGAGAAACTGGAAGGAGTTAGAGAAGATAGCCAGAGACAGGAGGACATGGAAAGAAATTGTTGATGGTCTATGCTCCACTAGGAGTTGATAATGGCGAAGAAGAAGAAGAAAGAAGATGAGCATAAAAACTCGTTTCAATGTAATAGTAATTAGTCTCTATCAATTAATGACGGTCAAGTGTAGGTGACTTCCTGTGCGCGTACAACAGTTTCAATGTTATAGTAATTAGTCTCTATCAATTAATGACGGTCAAGTGTAGGTGACTTCCTGTGCGCGTACAACAGTTTCAATGTAATAGTAATTAGTCTCTATCAATTAATGACGGTCAAGTGTAGGTGACTTCCTGTGCGCGTACAACAGTTTCAATGTAATAGTAATTAGTCTCTATCAATTAATGACGGTCAAGTGTAGGTGACTTCCTGTGCGCGTACAACAGTTTCAATGTTATAGTAATTAGTCTCTATCAATTAATGACGGTCAAGTGTAGGTGACTTCCTGTGCGCGTACAACAGTTTCAATGTTATAGTAATTAGTCTCTATCAATTAATGACGGTCAAGTGTAGGTGACTTCCTGTGCGCGTACAACAGTTTCAATGTAATAGTAATTAGTCTCTATCAATTAATGACGGTCAAGTGTAGGTGACTTCCTGTGCGCGTACAACAGTTTCAATGTTATAGTAATTAGTCTCTATCAATTAATGACGGTCAAGTGTAGGTGACCTCTTTGTGCGCGTACAACAGTTTCAATGTTATAGTAATTAGTCTCTATCAATTAATGACGGTCAAGTGTAGGTGACCTCTTTGTGCGCGTACAACAGTTTCAATGTTATAGTAATTAGTCTCTATCAATTAATGACGGTCAAGTGTAGGTGACCTCTTTGTGCGCGTACAACAGCTTTGATGTGCGATAAAATCTGTTCACATGTATAAGTTGAACCAAAAGCTGAAAGTAAAAGAGCGAATGCCTAGCAGTTGAGAATAGCATATACGACTTTCCTAAGCAGCTACCTTGCAGATTTTTTCCGCAAATGGGCACATTTGGATGCCTATTTTTAAAAGGTTTAAAATTCAACTTGCTCCATTTTTAAATCACTAATATTCCTCCACTTAAAAAAAGATCTACATCTAAGAAGGTTCTAGTAATAACAAACCAGTTAGGCTTGGTGAGTGTGGTATGAAAAAATGATTCCATCAATTTTAAAGTCTTGCCTTTGATTAGAAAACTCTATGAGTGCTATGATGTTCTTCTGAAAAAGACGAGCTATCTATCCTAAAAGATTCTTTAACATAACTGTATGTACATATAGTTAAATGCTTTGAAATTGATTTCACGGCAAGATATATCCAGTTTCAACGCAAACCTATTCCAGTGGTCGTTGTAAATGCAAGTTCAACTTACTAACTAAAATGTGTCAGAAACATCGGCTTCAACAGTCAGTTTTCCTCATTCAGAACCGGAAGAGGTTGTGGTTTTTATTAATAACAACACATCTTGGAGGTCTCTCGCGTGCCATTGAAAATTGCTCTGCGTGCCAAGTTTGTCACGAAATCCTTTGGTTGCCGAACCCTGATTTAGAGTGAATTGTGAGATGTCCTTAAGACATTCAAATTTCCTTTCGAAAAATAAATAAATAGAAAAATCTATTTGACTACTTGTACTAGAAGACTTTTTAGTGTAAAAGAAATTCCTCCAGCGGCGATGGTATGGCATATCGTAGATTGACGTTGTAGTTAAAAAGTAGTCTGTTCCAGATGTAGCCTATTGGCTGTCTATTGTGTGACAACATTTAGTTACTAAAAGTCTTGGTGATTATCTGTATCGCTCACTACAATTTTACAGCCATTCACAAATAAGAAATACTTGCAAAGATTTTTTAGACAGCTTTACATTGATACCTTAAATTAATTTATTCCGTCGTCGTCGGCATCCGTCCGTCTCGAGAGACGATGGTGTAGCCTCATGGGTGAGGTGTCCAACTGCATCGCCGAGAATGGCTGTGTAGACCAACCCGGGAGTGGCAATCCCTGCAGCACTTGAGGCATTTGAAGGCGGATGGCTGTTGTAGCAGGTGTTTCCGCCTCGCTCTTTTCTGAATGGCAGGCTCATTGCGCCCAGTTTCTGCGCTGGATGTGCCACCCCTGACTGCGAGCCTCCAGGTTGGTCGGTCAGCAGCTTGACATTCCCATGTGTCAAGGTCAATGGAGCTCTGGATCAAGTCTCTTTTGCATAGGTCCTTGAAGCGCAGTTTCGGGCGCCCTGTCTTCCTTTGACCTTCGACCAGTTCTCCGGAGAGGAGGTCTTTGGGAATGCGGCCTGCATTCATTCTCTTTACATGGCCGAGCCACCTGAGTCGTTAAGCACAGCATGAAGGCTGCTCATGTTGGCTCTCTCCAGTACCTCTGTATTGGAGACCCTAGCCTGCCACTGGATCTGCAATATGCGCCGTAGGCACCTCATGTGGACGCTGTGAGCTTCTTTTACAGTTCATGAACTTTTCAGCAAAATTAAACCAAAACATATAATAAACTATATTAAAGACATACAACTGTACAACAAAATCTAAAGATATAAGAACAATAAAATGAATACAAGAGAAAAATGACAACAACGTTATCAAAAAGGCCCTATATAACCTTCGATGTTGATGAGCCGGAAATTCAACAATTCAATTCAATTCAATGCCTCGCGTAGGTGGTCCACGACTCACAGCCATACAGGAGAGTGCTGAGTAAACAGGCGTGGTAGAAGCGCAGTCTGGTCTTCTCGGTGAGGCTGGAGTTGTCCCACACTCACTGTTTCAGTTGGGCCATGACTGTGGCTGCCTTGGCGATCCTGTTGTTGATCTCCGAGTCGATGGACTGCGAACTCGAGATAGTGGACCCAAGGTAGGTGAAGTTCTCGACAACCTCCAAGGTGTGTCCATCGATGACAATATTTGGAGGGGTCTCTGTGCCCTGAGCCATAACGTTAGTCTTTTACAGGCTTACGGTCAAGCCGAACCCCTTGCATGCATGGGAGAAGCAAGTGACAAGCTGCTGGAGTCCCTCTTCGGTATGTGATGTCAAGGCTGCATTATCAGCGAAGAGCATCTCGCGAATGAGGACCTTTGTGACTTTGGTCTTGGCACGAAGACGCCCTATATTGTAGAGCTTGCTATCAGACCTGGTGTGTATGAAGACACCCTCGCCGCAGTCCTTGAAGGCGTGTTGGAGGAGCACAGACAAAAACATCCGAAGAGTGTAGGCGCGAAGACGCAGCCCTGCTTTACTCCGCTGCTGACTGGGAATTCCTTAGAGGTTGCGCCATCGTAGCAAACAGTGCTGTGCATGAAGGACCTGACCACCGCAAGCAGGTGTGGGGGACATCCAATCTTCTGCAGCAAGCTGAATAGTCCACCTCGACTGACCAGATCAAATGCCTTTGTGAGGTCGATGAAGGCTATATAGAGTGACCTCTGCTGTTCCTGACACTTCTCCTGGAGCTGGCGTAGTGAGAAGATCATGTCCACTGTTGATCGACCAGCCCTGAAGCCACGCTGTGACTCTGGGTAGATGCGTGAAGCGAGGGCCTGCAGGCGGGCAAGGACGACGCGGGCGAACACTTTACCAACGATACTGAGGAGGGAGATGCCCCGATAGTTGTTACAGTCGCTCCTGTCACCTTTGTTTTTATACAAAGTGACGATGTTAGCATCTCTCATGTCTTGAGGAATGTAACCCTTTTACCAGCAGAGGCAAAGGAGGTCGTGGAGTGGCTGTAGTAGGGCTGGCTATTAATTAATTATTATTATTAATATCTGTATTACTATTATTGTCTCGATATAAATTTTTTTATTGTTTGCCAATTTTATAATTTTCTTGTTATGTCTTTGACTATACCTTTAGTGTCTTTATTGTACTTATTGTTTGTACTATGTGGCAAAATAAATATTGTTCATTATTCATAGACGAGGACTACAAGTGATGGCTACTGCACACACTGGTGCGTTGGTTAGTAAAAGATGAATGACCGTTTAAATATAATGAATGAGATTTGGATTCGGTGTTTTTGAAAAGCAAATGCGATTCTTTGGTGGAAAATCAATCCGTTTATCTAGGTCTGTGAGTTTTGGCAACAATTTTGTATTGCATTCTTATCAACTTCTTTTGGGGAAAATGGATTTTATGCTAATACCATTTTTTTTTTCAAAAAAGAAAAACAAGACAAGCTGCAAATAGTGAGGCGTGGAGACCTAAGGCTTTTGCAACCAAAATTGAAACAAATATAGACAAACTACTAGCAACACACCGGGCAAACGAGTGACATTAATATTGAATTTTTAAGCCTCTTGTTTAGGTAATTTTTTGATCTATTAATTCTTACAATAAGTTTTCTTTTCAGTTTTTTTTTAAAGATAATAAATAAGCTCAAAAATCTAGTCGGCCTTAAAAAATTGCTGAAACTATAATGACCCTTTAATTTTCAGAAGATTGGCGGTGATGGGGGGGGGGGGTGGACGCTAAGGAAAAGATGGGGGGGGGGTGCGGTGAGCATAAAAAAATGTAAAAGGGGGTGGTGAGCCGAAAAAGGTTGAGAACCTATGGTTTAGGGTTATTCTTGAGGCTGAGCCCCGAGACCCAAACCCCTCCACCATCACCCCCCCCTGCCCCAACAACCTCATGGTTAATCCGGAGCTTATTCTGAGTTCATATATTAGTAGGCCTATACATATAAATATAAAACATCTATCTAACAGAGTCTTCAGGCAGCCACACGCAAAGAAAGAAAAAAAAGCTTTAAAAAGCTTTAAAATCTTCTGAAACTAATGAAAGAAAAATTAGATCTACGTCAGGCAACAAGAATATAATAAACACCATGTTATTGATAAGAAGTGTCTTAGCCAAGGGAGCAAACCCACAAGTCGACAACTTTTATTAATTTCGCGTGCATCCATTTCTTTATTTATAATTTAGGTCTCGATCTATCGTCACTTTCAGGACTTCACAATTATTTATCACCCGATCCATCATTTGTATCCAATTTAAAAACATATATATTAGCCCTTCAATATTTCTCTCTTTTAATTTTCTATGCTTGCTTGTAGCTAGACTATATCAAGTTATTCACACAAACCTCAAAGCAAAAATATCGAATTATAAGCCAATAACTCATTATTAAAAAAAAAAAATTATATAAAAGATTAAAATTATAAGTTATTATCCTATTTGTATTAGATAACGAAAATATAAAAATGACTTAAGAAAATACACACTGAAAAAAACAATGACACAAAAAGTAAATCTTAAAAAAAATAAACAATTAGGCCTAGTCTATTGAGATTTTAAAATATAAATAGCGTGGTTAACTAAAATGGAGCAAAAAGAAATGGTCTATTCTCTAGTTAAAATATTTAAATAGAGTATGTTTAGATCTACTGCTGGCTTCGTCGCCTCATTGTTTGCATGCAGTTTAAAATATGAGGATAACGGTTACATCTTATTAACACACTTAAAGAATATCATTTGAAGAATTTATTGGACTGGAAGTGCATGATTATATGTGTGTGTGTGTGTATCTGTGTATCTGGATATGAGGTACAGAAGGAGTGTGTGTGTGTGTGTGTGTGTGTAGGAAGACAGACCAAAAGAAAGATGTTGAGTCATATACAAACATTTGGGGGTGGGGGTGGGTGGGGGTCCAATAGATCCAACTTAGATCCAAGCGATCCCGTGCCACGTGACAGTCTACTGCGTGACGGAAGACGTCGCGCGTGCAATGAGCCAGCCGTATAACTAAATTAGCAGAAGACAAGTGTCGTCATAGAGAACTTTTTTTTCTCCATTTCGTGTCTATCAGAACAAAACAAACAAAAAAAAAATTGGAAGGAGTTGAGCTTCACATTAAAAAAAAACTGTTCCACGGAGTTGGCTATAGACAAAATCATGTCACGAACTAGTCTGCGTTATGGAGAAATGCAGAAGAATGGCGTCGTGTGTTTATATTTCAAATAAAAATGTTGTTGGCAATATTTTACCAATAAAAAAGTCCTTCTTGGCTTTCATTTTAGAATCAGATGACAGTCGTGGGTCCAAGTCGAACTAGAACATATTTCAGCATGGGTGTAACATTATTACTTAAAACTCTCAATTTATAGATTTATATTTATATTTATAGAAACACTTCAGAAAAAAACGAATCGTTGTAATACTATATAAAGCATCCCTCATTGTATGTCGATGATGCTTCCAAAGTGAGAATTGGTAAGGCGAGAGCTGCATTCAACCAATTGAAAGAGGTCTAGACCTGCGGCAACTTGACCCTCAAGACTAAAGTTAGGATATTCAACACCACTGTGAACTTGTGAAGCCTGTCTTGTTGTATGGAGCAGAAACATGACGAACAACAGCAGCTTGTTCTAGAAAACTACAGACATTTATCAACTCATGTCTCCGAAAGATCCTCAGAATCTGCTGGCCCAACGTCATCACTAACGAGGAACTCTGACGAGGCACACGGCGGGAACCGGTGGAAGAACTAATCCGACAGCGCAGATGGAAATGGATTGGCCACACTCTTAGAAAACCCGCATCCAGCACCACGAGACAAGCCCTTACTTGGAATTCACAGGGCAAGAGAAAGGGAGGTCGACCCAGAATGACCTGGAGAAGGGAGCTGGAGGCAGACACCAAAAAGAGTGGTCACAACCACAGAATAGGTATATATATATATATTTATTTATTTTGTGGTCACAACTGGTGACAGTTTGAAAGACTGGCCTAAGACCAAAACGCATGGAGAGCCTTTGTTCGTGGCCTATGTCCCAGACGAGACGACAGGCGTGGATGATGAAAGATGAAAAGAATTCTAAAATATGTAGTTTTTTGTTACATTTTCTTCTACCTGTTTATAATGGAAAGATTCATAAATGTGTATGCTTTGGGCTCTACGTCAACTGAACTCATTGCCCATTATATTTTATCTTATCTGCGCTTAGGTACCGTGAACTGGCCCTCGGATCAAAAAAATTTTGGGAGAAATCTATTAATGGACTGGAGGTGTTTCAAAAAATAACCGAATGTATTTTTTGTAAGAATGTGAGTTACATAATAATTACGGAAGTGACGTTACAAACCCCCGCCCCCTTTTCATTCGGTCCTTGCACTAAGAAGTTCTTAAATGCACTTCTGGGGAAAAAAAGTCCTTTTCTACATTTGACATTTAATATACGAACATTGCCACCAAATGAATGACCATGATACCCTAAATTCACAAATAGGAATGTACTTTTGATCAATATATGATTGTTCTCGAAAGATTGCCACCAAAATGTGTCTTTTGTCACATTACACAGGGAAATAAAAAGAATAAAATATTATCAGAGTCCAAAAATGAGTGGCCTTTACACACACACACACAGAAAAATCAATATATAGGCCAGTTGAGATGCTACAAGTGATGGGGGGGATGTGGGGTTAAAGAGCAAGCCTAAGAAATGTAGGATCAATAAAACGGCCCACCACACCTACTACTAACTAGATCTACAAGAAATGTGAGCTGCTATCAGAAAACAAAATTATTTCGAGTCGATATGACGGTACTCCTCTTTGCAATTCAACAAATAAGACATCTTTAAAGGGCTACACGCCCCTTTCACGGGGTTTCCCCAACATCAACTATGTGTAAAGATGTTTCATTTTCGTTATTCCCCCCCCCCCACCTTATGCCCTTCAGTAACCCTTCCTTCCCAGTTGTTTACCCTTCCTTTGCAGTTTGTTTGTTTGTTTGTTTGTTTGTTTAGTCCACATCGTAGGAAGGAATAATTCAAATCTGAAACCGCATGCAGCATTGTTAAGTTTCCATTATCAGGTTATTTGGAAACAAAATGTGATTGTTAACACAAACAAATGCTTAAATACTCATGTTCGACTCACTTCGCAGGTATAGATCTACATTTAACTGAGGGGCGCAAGTGGGGCTCTTTACCCGCCTTACCACTCTGCAAGTTGATGTAAGACCTCCCCTTTCCCCATTAGAAATTTAATGTATCAGCGTTTCCGGAACTATTTTTTTTTCTTCACGACTCGTTTACCGTTTAGTTGTATATTTCTACTGCTGTGATGCACTAAGCTTTGTATCGCACATACTGGCCGGCAATTTATAATACTATAAATAGAACAGGTTAACCTTATAACGGATAGAGGGCAGTAGAGGCCTATGAATTTCTACACACTCTTCATTTATCATAATATAGTGACTAGAATCGGGTTGAAATAACACAATGTATTCGTTGGAGGGGGGCGGGGTATATCGGTATCTATTTATTGCCATAGGAAGCTTACATCATAAAAATCTGACCTACATTTTGAACTTTTTCACCCTTTCTTTGTAACCTTAAGCCCCGTTAATTTTGCTTCCAGGTGCCAGGTCGAGACTCATAGCATTGGGGAAAGGGGGGGGGGCTCTGGTTTAAATGTAAATGCTTATACTTTTTATTATTCAATGGGAAGAATGAATATGGTAACTGGCTCTAATTAAAGAAGAGCTGGGTATTCCAACATTTAAACTGCAGGGAAGAATAAATGGCTGGCTCTAATCACATAAGAGATGGGTATTCCAACATTTAAACTGCGGGGAAGAATAAATAATTGGATCTAATTAGAGAAGAGATGGGTATTCCAACATTTAAACTGCAGGGAAGAATAAATGGCTGGCTCTAATCACATAAGAGATGGGTATTCCAACATTTAAACTGCAGGGAAGAATAAATGGCTGGCTCTAATCACATAAGAGATGGGTATTCCAACATTTAAACTGCAGGGAAGAATAAATGACAGGCTCTTATCACAGGAGAGATGGGTTTTGTTTACATTGTATGTTTATAATGTAGGCTATGTTGTATTTTTTTCTATTGTTGACCATGCTTTTTTCCTTTTATTATACGCACATTTATATGGACACATATTGTCTTTGAGCCAACATTTCTAATTAGTAAATTAAGCCTACAAATATTTTTTACAATTTAAATTAAATTGTTACTGCAAACTGCCATATAATGTAAAAAAAAAAAAGATGTATTTATTATTTGATTATAGAACTATGTGAAAGAATATTGGCTTGGGGTGAGCACACAAATAGAATATATATATTTTTGTTAAAAGATCATTCAAATAAAAAATGATTGCCAAATATACCGTAATAGAGGCATTTGTACAAAAATGACAATTAAATTAAAGGTATTTAATAGAAATAAGTTAATGAAAATGTTTTAATATATGTTGCATCTGCAGTATTAAGTATACTTCTCCGAGAAGTTCTCCCCCCCCCCCCCTTCTCTACCCATTAATATGACTGTACCAAACCAGTATTTATTTTGGTGTTGAATTAAATTTGTAAGGTATAACAATATTTAAACTTGTTCTTTCCAAATCAAATTAAAAATAAATTATAGCCTAAGCTCATTCATAAAAATTAAAATGTATACAAAATATTTAGCATTTAATATTGTTCTTAAGTCATACAAATGTGTTATGTTTGCATAGTAAAGCAGGACAAATGTCTTTGTAAAACATGAAAATTTGAGCTAGTTGAAAGTTAAGCCTTTTGTTAAATGTATTAAGATATCGGGCACTACAACTTAAGGCAGGCATCCTTTGAACAGTCTGAGCAGACTTATATGTGCATTTGTGATGGCTCATTTCATTTAGACCAATATTCAACCCCCTCTCCACAATTGTCACAATTCATCTAAAAAAAGTAACACCCCCTCGTAATATGATGCCACAAAACTCCCCTCTGCCCCCCCCCCCCCCCCAAAAAAAAAAAAAAAACAAAAAAAAAACAAAAACAAAAAAAAAAAAAAAAACATTACATATCCAATTTCAGAATCAGTTTGTTTTTAAATCTCTTTTATTCTTATTGTAGTAGATCTAAACTGAAAATCTGACTGTTTATTGTTTCAGTTTAAAAAAAACATGTTTTATCTGCAATCATAGGCAACTACATTACATTGACAAATAATTCAATTAATCATCAAATGTTGAAGATTTGAAGAGTTTTGCTCTTATTCTTCAAAAGCCATTTTATGCTTTTCAATACCCTTGATGACCCACTTGATGCACAGTGTTCAAAGTTCTTTTTTTTTTTCAATACAAAAAAAATGTATAATTAATAACTTTGGAATTATAAAAAGTTAACTGTAGGCCCTGCCAACATTAAAAGGACCTAATATATAATTATTTTTTTTCTATTCAGAAAAGGATTATATTTATGTCCTACATATCATATAGGCATATTATTAATATATTAAAGGCCTATTATAGGTTTGAGTATGGTATTAGTATTGCAATTTGATTAGAGTGTTAAATAAGGTTAAGTTTTAGGTTTTCAATGATTAAATGCCACATTAGAAACATTTATCGTCAAAATTATTAGTTATAGTTATAGATCTTAGTTGTAATGATGCACTGTCACTCAGCTGCTGAATGATACATTAATTTTCATAAAACAAAACTTTAAAACCTATTTTTGTTTGTTTTCTTCTTATAAAGACTAATGTTATATGTAGACCTAGTATAGACTAGATCTAGAGTGTAGAGTCTAGAGGCCTATGTTTTACTCCTTTTTATAAAATTTCTAATTTATATTATTTTATTAGATAAAATTAAAGACTAGTCCAAGCAGGCATCAGCAGACTGTGCAGACAATTACTATTATTATCCTTAGGCCTAGAACTAAGACAAGTAGTCTATTCTATTTTAATCTAATTAATCTATTATTAACTATTAGGCTACACTATTATTAACTATTACTACTATACTTAGTATTGATTCGTATTGAATTGGCCTAATTATTAAAATAAAAATTTTAATTAAATATAGAGTAAGAATAATAAAAATTACAAGAAAACATTATGGAGATGAAAATTAAAATTCATTTAATATTTTAAATAATATAGGCCTATATATATATATCTATATAATCACACTAAAACATAAAAGTTCACATAGGTTAAATACTCACCCAGAACAAAACATTAAATCCGAACATCAAATATTTGATACAGCAACTGACTTCTGTTCGGTCCCTTCTGGATCTGTAGCCGTAACGTCTTTTGCTTGGCATGACGTCAAAATCAGCGCAGCCCAAAGGGCTCACTTTTAAAGATGTTTATCTGTACATTTTTATTAAAATTATAATGACATTAATCATTTAAATGTCTAATTTAATTGTCCGATCAGGGAAAATGACAACAAAGACCCCTGGTAACTCTTCTTTTTGTAATAATCAGCTGTTGAGAATTATCTTTTCTTGAATGTTTTTACCAAATCTATCCTCAGGTCGTCAGACTCTAAAATGGTCAAATTGCTATTGGTACTTGAAATAAATTTTAGCGTAAATAACGTGCAAATTTTAAAAAAAAAATTGAAATGTTATATTTTTTTACGTGGATTTAATTTTCATTCTATGTTGTTGTTTTTTTTTAAATTACTTTAACGAAAACTATGTATTTTAAAATGGAAAAATTGTGTAGACTCTAGGCTTACTTGTAACATAATATGAAATATGGGTTGCCCTACTGTCTACAAGAAAAGATATTTTCCTATAGGCCTACAGGCTATATTGACTGTTAGTGTAAAGCCTGCACAATAGAATATATAAAAAAATTTACCCATGAAAATGTAAAAAAAATAATAAAAAAAATAAACCATTATTAAGTAAGAAAGTTATTCTTACTTAAATTGTTTTATCTCCCATTCCAACCATTTTTTATAAAAATAACTAGACAAGCTTATTTACAATCAGTTTGGATGTGTTTGTAGCAAGAGAGCTTAAAGTACAATAAAGTTATAGGCAGGACATTTTTCACCAAAGAGGGCAATGTCTATAGGGCGTTTGCAATCCCGTGACAAAAAGCACGTGATTTGTGTTTACTTTGAGTAATGGTGTACAATTAAATATGGCCGCTGTATTAATAAAGTTCCATATAGGCTCGAGCTTTTTTTAAATGATGTGTTGTGTTTTAAGTCTTATTAAGATTTAAGCTGTATTATGTATGTTAAATAAAATAGGCTATTTTATTATTATCATAGACATAGATCATAGACGATGTGAGCCTAATAGTTACTTGACTAGATAGCCTGTTCACCAACAATATCGCTTGACATCGTAGCCTAGCCTACGAAACATTAAAAGTGTATGCCTATAAAGTGAAATTGAAAGTGTAAATAGGTCTAGCCGGCCCTAGCCTAATCACATTAATCAATTAATCTACAGTACTACTATTTACCTCCTTATTTTTGAGTAGGATAGCCAATATTCAAATGTGAATTTTGCATGATAAAGAAGTAATTTACTTTCACCACGTTATGTTTGTACCTCAAGTGGGTTCTATATTTACACAAATACGTCACTAAATGTACACAAAAAAACTTAAGCTCCACCTACTGAAAACGCTCTATAAGAAGGGGGCGGGGATCAGAAGGTGGATCATATTTAATATTGTAAGTAAGTAAAGTTTCCCGACTGACCTACGTAATTGATCCATATGTCCGATGAAGCAGCATTCACCACTTTCTGTGGCCACGGCATACTAGGTGATTGTGTGGCCAGCACTATGCACAGCCGCCTTTACTTTACCCCAACTAATGTCAGGTACCCATCAGGGCTGGGTAGACTCAGGGACACCCTCCAGACCTGGGAAAAAATCCTAGCCTGCACCAGGATTCGAACCCGGGACCTTCGGCTCGCCAGTCGATTGTGCTGCCACTCGGCTACCATGCCCCCTATATAATATTGAGTACCGGTATATTTATGTTGTTAAGTGAAAAACTAATTCTGTAGGGTTAAAGACCATGGCAAGTCCTATGTTGTTAGTGTAAAAAACTAATAATATATAGAGATAACTTTCAATTAGAGTGTTGTCTAACACTTTCAATTACAAATTTCTTATTATTGTGCATAATTTTAACAGTAACCATATAAATAAAACTACATCTTTATTTCTGTTTTTTTTATGAAACTTTCTTTTTAAATAGAGGGGGAAATATCATGTTCAAGTTTAGTCCCAAAATGTTGATTGATCTTTAAAAAAGACATTCCTGGTAGATTCCTGGGCGGCAGCAATTCAAGACAACTCTTCTTACCTGACAAACTCTCATAACTAGGAGTGTGAGAATTAGAGAAATAAACTCTTCATTCAAACAAGTAAATAAAGTAGTTAAAATGGTAAAAACAAACTTAACTTTATATTGTTATCAAAACTTTAAAAACTAAAGATAAATATTTTCTTACCAATGATTGCATGCAACAGCTAACCAACCAATAGCAAACAAAAAAAGAAAAAAAGGACAAAATACTTTTTCATCCAATGCTCTTTAATGAATAAAACAAACTCATTCACCCATACAGCAAAAGAATCATTCATAAAAATGTAAAGACTATTTACATTAACATTAGAAAATATGTTCTCACAAACAAATGCAAGTCTAAAAAAAAATGAATTTAGAAAACTGTTTCACAGGGTCTTGCCTAACATTTATTTTTATATAAAGGCACATATTGTTAGCAGAAAATTTTGAAGAAAAAAAAAGTATTTAAAAAGTGGCTTTTCTTATAACAAAATGTATGAAACTTTTATTTCATAACAATAGATGATAAGTGACATTAGTTCACAGAAGATTTAAGGACGAATAAGTGTTTGTATAATCATTCACAAACCTTTGATCAGAAAATTGCTGAAAATTGTTATATCATTACAAAAACTGCATTTCAAACAAAATAGAAAAAAAAATTGTATACATATATTCTTTCAAAGTCCTTTACATTAAGCTTTGTTAAATTTACCAAAAAAAAAAATGCTATTCACTTCTCTTGTGTTTTTTTTACTTTAGCACTCTTTTGTCATTCAAAAAATAAACTTTCACAACCCTCTATACCGATGACTGTTAATCTAATAAATTAAATGACACTGAGACTTTTTATAGTGTACAAATGGACAAAAGGTTTAAATGCATTAATATGTATATTTGTATTCTGTTTATGATAGATGAAGTGAAACCCAAGACGAATTGACAGTAGTAGTGAATTGAAAACAAAAAATGCAAAATGTGTCAAAAAGACTAATGAGTGGTAATGATTGCAACCAATTAGAGTCAAGTATGAGATCTTGTCAGTGTAAAAAGGAATGACAAGAATGGGCAACACATTATATTTAAAAAAAAACACACCTACATCATCACTCTTTGCTAATTAAATAAAGTCTTACCATGATTCATTATATATAACTGATTAATGTCTCACAATATATTATAGGGTGACTAGTCTGAAATTTGAAGGAAAAAAAAAGTAAAATATTTACAGCAAATGGTTGAAAAGTTAAACTGTTCAACGATAAATCAATAAATTAAAAAAAAAACAACATACTGTGGCAAAAAAACCTATGCCAAAATTTTTTAAAAAAAGATACATTTTTCTCATTCTGTTCTTAGAGACATATGTGTGTATACCCAATTCAAAGCAATCATTCCACACACAAAAATATAACACATATTTCTTCATCAGTTCATTGTTTTCCCTGTGGTCTTTAAAATAATAGTTTTGGTCTTACATGGAAAAGAAAAATAAAGAAAGCTGAAAAGGACAAAAGCTACAAGTTCAATGCAGGCCTACCTTACAGTATATCTGATTCACTATCAGAAAACAAAATATAATTCTTCAACTCTCGTACAGCATTAGCTATATACTCATATATAAATAGGCTTTTTTTTATTTGTAAAACTTCCTTTTAAATTATGTCAAAACAAAAAGTGTGTATACATAGACAGTTCACTTTTCATCTCGTAAATTGTAAACATATTTAAATAAAATATTCAGCCAATGATAGAAATGAATCAGCTAGCTGTATTGCATGTGTAAGTTTAACTTAATAGCAGTAAATAAGAGCAACAGTGTCAAACATTCTGAATAAAATGAAGTGAAACAAATTATACACTAACATTTGATTTTTTTTTAAAAAAGTTCTTTCATTCATTTTCAGATCTGTAACACAAATTCATACGATAAAGTAAAAGAGAACAATTATTTTAATGACTTTCAAGCACATGTGTAATGTTTTATTAAGAAATATATTCCCAAGTTTTTTTCTATTGCCAACAATCAGTTATCATTTTAAATTATTAGTATTCAAAATTTGGATCAAAATCAGTCAAAGAAAACTGGCCTTATTCATACATTTTGTTTTTTGGATTACTACTCTTCTAAAAAAATACTTTTTTAGTTTTTGGGAAAATAAATACACACCTATATGTTATTTTATTTTTGAATGGAATGCTTAATTACTTTAACAAATATATGGATAATAATTTTTTGTTCTAAATGGTCCAGAAACTGGTACTTGGGTCCCCAAACTGGTTTTCAACAAAAGAATGACATAAATAAAACATATATGTATATATATCAATATCAAAGTAAATAAACACTATCATTATCATAAGTTTCAATGTGATAATTCACAGAATAAACAGTAATCTCAGTTCTTGTTATTTAAAATATATATGTATGAATAATACTTAACCAAATAGCTACATTTTTGTATCTTTTCAGTTATAACAATAATTTATGTACACAGACTTCACACAAACTCATTTACTGTCATATTGTGACATTACAAAGTGACACATATTGTGACAAGAATAATTCCTTTTTTTTTAATTAAATCCTAGCAATTGAAAATGGATGATAATAATAAGATGCAAAATAGCACCAGACTCAGTCTCATTAGGTGTACACTTTTAACTTTATTATAATTATATTTTCTTTTACAAATGATTAAAATTATGTTAATCTAAGATGGATTTCCCAAATGAATTGCCACTGCAACAGATGGGATGAACAGATTTTCAGACAGGCTTCATTGAAGCTCCAGTGTTCTGTTTGTTTTTATCGTGTGTACATCTAAACATCTGAAATAGGAACACTTGTTTGCTTGAATGTTTCCTTATCTTTTTATAAGACGAAAGGAATTGGATGATTTCTTGGGAACCAATAAGCCAGCCACTGTAAATAAGATACAAAAAAAAAAGATTTCATCATTAGTTTTCAGCAGTGTTGTTTTCAAGAAAGTTTTAGACATTGATTCATTATAAATAGAGAGCAGATATCACACGCCTCTTACATTTACTGTCTTGTGTTGTTAATGGCAACTCCACCACTTTGTGCAGTTCCATTAGCCATTTGTGCATCTCCTCTTGTGTTTCAGCTCTCAGCACAAACTTTCTATCAGGAGTATGCAATGTAAAGCAATAGCTACTGTTGCCATTCTGACTGTTAGAGCCTCTGTCTCCTTCTTCACCACCAGTACTTATGCTGTAACCACCATCTTTGTGCCCAATAAACACTTCACCTTTAGCAAAAGCATTCTGTGGTAAATACAATTAAAAGTATTATCAATTGAAAGCTCCTTAGAACAGCCAGATAAAAATAATTAATAACCTGATTAAAATTAAGTCTTGTTAATGTTCAAAATATAAACAATATCCCTCGCTAGACATACCAGAGGCTCTTCAAAGTACATCAGCTTTCTACGATCCAAAGTAAACCAGCGTCTTCTAAAAGGTTCATTTTTAGGTCCCATCTTACTAAGCCAACCTTCAGTTAAGAAATCTTTAGTTAAGTCTTCAGCAAGCTGAAAAGAAAGAAAAAGTTAATCTTTACATTATTCAGGGGTGTAAATGGCAGTCGGAAAAAAAATCTGAAAATACCGGGGTCCAGGGGCCGTGAAGGCCCCTGGCAGGGTCAAGGGGCAGTGCCCCTGTGGGGAGCCCAGGGGGGCAAAGCCCCCCTGGACGAAAAGAATTACGCTCAACAAACACAATTCCTCTCCTAGCATTGGCAGCCATTTTATCAACTTTTCTCAAGTAAATTTGTTTGATTAGATTATTAGAGTTATTTCCCTTTATCTTATTTTCACACTTTTTTAAGGCTATTTACCTAATTTTCCCTCTGACAAATCTGAACTCTCTGAAATAATCTGAATGGCAAGCTCCATACACAATCAGATTTTCAGATTTTTTTCCTCTGACAATGAGTTGTGGGAATAGCAAACTATGTTTCAGAGTGTAAATAAGACATTTTAATTGTGTAAGCAATATAGTGTGATTGTTAGTACTTTATATGCTTCGACTTTTTGCTAATTTGGACTCGAAACTATATAATTTTTTTTTTCAGACTTTTAAAATAAAAAAAAAAAAAAAAAAAAAAAAAAAAGATGTAAAAGTACTAGAGATGTAAAACACACACAAAAAATCACATCAACACAAAAAATCTGATTTCAGAGAAAATCTGAAAGATTTACACCCCTGATTATTATCCTTGAAATTATTCTCTGCCTTAAACCACTATCAATAATAAAAATATAAATATATTGACCTGTGAGAGATCTCTGTCAGGAAAGGCTATCCTCCTTCTCTCCCATTTAGCTGCCCTTATGCACATAAACCAATCTACAATATCCTAGGAAAATGACACAAATTGTTTTAATTCATAAATTAAAAAAAAAACAACATTTATTCAGAATTTTTATTAGGTCCAATTATATATGAGCTTTTTTTCATTAAAATTGTTTAATTTGATGTAGGTGAAGTTAAATACTATTTTTTAAAAAAAGGAAAGATTTTAAAGCCCCAAATACTTTATCATAGCATTTAAAAAAAGATATTTAAAAAATGCAGTCTTACTTTGGAATTTTCTGAATATACAAACAAGTTCCTTGTAGAGCCATTTTTGAAATATGTGATTTGGAGTCCATAAGGATTGCCAATTTTTTCTGGTACAAACACAGCATTTAAGAAATCCAAGTCTGCTTCAGCTTTTGGTTGTTTCTGCTGAAAAGGTGAAGGCCAACAAATTCATTTTATTGTCATTAAAAAGCTAAATACCAACATGCAACTGCCATAAATTGTCTAAATTCTTAAGTGTATTTACAGTAGCAGAACCTAACATTTTCTAGTGGGAATCATGTTGTTGAGCACAGATATATCCACAGCGAATTTCTAAACAAAATGACATTTATTGTTCATTAATTTAGTTACCTTGCCATTATCTTCATTCACATAATAATACAACTTGTTTTCAGATCTAGAGAGGACGAAACGCCTCTGTGCGAACTGCTTCCTGTCTCTTCCAAGCTTCCAAAGCATGCCAGTTTTTTCTGCAACATTGTAAGAACTCTGCTTGTCAGGGTCTGTGAACTCTAGCCTCTGGTACTTTGCAAGGATCCACTCCTTTTTTAAAACACTATAAAAAAACAACAGAAACAAATCATAAATAACACTGCAAAAAGTAAAAGCACAAAAGAACTATTTTTTAGAAAACCACTTTACTAAATAATGTCAAATAATGTTAATATAAAATATTGTTAAAAGAAAGAGAAAAATTGTACTGACTCAACAGTCTGACTAGTTGGTCTCTTGTAGTAAGAAGGAACATACATTTCATATTTCTCTTTAGCTTTATTGTTGCCTATCATTTCCATTACCTACAGAGAAAAAGAAAGTAACTCAATTGAAAAAAACAAACAACTTTTTATGCATCCTTAATGACAATGAATATATTATGATCATAACAAAAAAAAATATTAAGTTAAAACTAAAATATAATTTTTCATGACAGTGTATTGGTTAGTAACCTGCACTTGGTCTTTATCCCAGTTATCCAGGTGTATTGACTTTATCCGACTTTGGGATGAGCCCAAACTTCTATGTATTCCTGCACATACATTGCAAAGGAATACACCTATAGTACACGAGGCCCAGTCTGGATCTGGAAATAAAACATGTATTATTAAAATAAAAGTGAAGAGTAACTGTATGACCATACAGAACATAACACGAGAACAATGAGTACAATATACTATTATTGTGAGCACATAAGAGATTTACAAAAACATGTCAGTAAGATATACCTCAGCAAATTTAGATATTATATTATCATCAAGATATAACTTGCAAAAACAGTCAATACGTATCAAGCAAGTTTGCAAACAAAATAAAAGAACAAGAGGACTAGGAGAGCAGGAAGAATGTCATATACATAAGCATACAGATAAAAGAATCTAAGCCAGGATGATCCAATTATTCCTTCTTCTACCAATACCAGACATGATTTAAATCATTGCAGATAAGTTCACCTGCAAAGAGATATATATCCTTTCTGTCACAATAAAAAATATCATGATATTGTTAATTGTGTTAAAGGTTGGGTTCAAATCCAGGTTATGAATGGTGTCTCTGAGTTACCTACGAATATTTTTTTCTTTACAGATTTGTAAGTCTAGATTCAGTTGCTTCAGCATTTTATTTCTGCTAACTTTTTCTTTAAGGCATTAGTTTAAGTTTCATTTGCTTAAAAAAGATTTTTTAAAGTAGAACTAGTGATTCGGGATAAGTACAGGTTAAGTAGGGAAAGGCTTTTTTCATACATTTATAAAGTATAAAGACTGATAGATTGAGACATTAACATTAATTATTTAAATTTAGTCTTTAGTAATAACATTAATTATTTAAATTTAGTCTTTAGTAAGTAAAGAGTAAAGATTTTATTTATTGTTACGAATCTCGGTCATAAATGAATGACGTAGTAAGGCATTGACCTCTTAACAAGTGCGTATCAGAGTCCAAGGCGACCAAGGTTTGACCTTTATGCCCTGAGGGCAGTTTAAATAAAATAATTCGTCCAACCCCGTGGAAATTGGAGGATAATTCTGGATCGTAGTAATTATAGAGAAAGAGGTTAAAATGCGTATTAAGACCCTGTAGAATCTTCGATGATAGTTTTCTTTGTAAAGTTCCGACCTCCTTAAAGTTAGTTCAGTTTAAACGTTTGTAGAGTGAAGTCGCTATATTAATACTTGTACATATAATGTCATTTTATTGAAACTTATGTTGCCATCAGTTGATAAAGTTTATTGATCGTTTATATTGAGTCTACAATTTAAATAAAATTGTTTATTCAACAACTGGAGTTGTTTGATCTATCATTGTTGAGAAATGTGTTGAAGATAATTATCACGAATATAACTACATTACTGCATAGACCTGTCAGTCAAGGAACCCCTAGCTTGGGCTACAGATTAGCAGAATCTAGAGACTTCTAATAAAGATACAACTATATTCATTGAATCCGATTTAACGAGTCGTAATCATAGTCATCATAATAGAGGGCCATAATATTATAGTTTATAGTATTTATAAATTAATTATAGATAAGAATACTATAAAAATATACTTTTATATTGAAATTTTATACTGTAAAAATGTTCAGTTAAAGTATTATTGCATGCACAAGTATTATAGTCAGTATATTAGGTATAGTAAAGTCAATAGTCTAATACAGGGGCCAGCAACCTTTTGATTAGAATTAGAGTGTACCAAAGTAGGTTTTTTAATTCATTCACCGTTCCAACAGGCTTAAAGTCAACTCGCTCTAAAAATTAATTTCTTTTAGAAGAGACTTAAATTGTGTTTTTATGAGTCTTTTGCATCAACTGCATGCCAATGAAAATTGCTCTAGGCGCTAGGCACACCTGACACCGTTGCCGACCCCTGGTCTACTACTAGTACTAGTAACTAGTGTGTACACTACTACTACTAGACTAGTCACTAGTTAGTTAGTTTATTTATATTTATAGTAATAGTAGCCTAGGCATATTAATTCGAATGAGATTATGAGCAGATCTGGAAAAAAACAAATAATCATTCAAATCATTGACTTGGACTATCTGGAAAAAATACAATCTTATTTCTTATCAATTATTTTAAGGGATCCGTTATTTTAAACTTGAGTCACTTGCCTCTTGACTACTCAACTACCACCTGACTCAACCTGAGTCTTGACATATCTTATAAGTTTACAGACGTTCCTTCTAGTTCTAGATAGAAGATTATTACGTCCACTAGGCCCAAAACTCCTGCAGGGCGACACTGGCGACAGGGATAATGATAATGTAAGAGCTCAATAAAATTACATTTAAAAAAAGGGAAATTGTGAAATAGTAATACCGTCATTATAAAAAATGATCACAAAGCAAGCCGTTAGATTTTTAGATAACTTAGAGAGTAAATTAAGAAGGCTTGACCCCTGACTGAGTCAGTGCCTGAACCAAAAACCCGTGCGTGATACCCAACAACTCATAAACTGACCCTTGCTAAACTAAAAGGCCATTGGGGTTTAATTTGATTATCATAAGAATTGATGTGCCAATGTTGTAGAATGATGGTGAAATGTATTATTAAAGTGTAATAGTTACTAACTTTTAGATCCGCAATCTGCACAGTGATCATTTCCATCTTGTTGTGTGAGCTCAATAAGTCTTGCTCTTTGCCGCTCCGCCATGTTTTTTTAGTGAATCACTTCCCTGTCAACACCACCTACTATTTTGGGTTATTTAAATGAGGAAATTCCATCGTGACGTCATCCAAACGTAACTGGAGCATGGTCATGTTTTTTTCCAAATAGATCTAGGTTTCTTTTCTCCGTAAGCTTTATTTTATGTAAATATCCCTATCATGGACTTGTGGACACAGAAAACCCACTTTATTGCGAAATCAAAATATATTATAACATTTAATTTAAAATGTTTAACATAAGGATGCTGAAAATCGATTAGTCAGAAGCTTGACCTTCATTGTTCAAAGTCTGTGTTGTTTCTGTGTTTTAATTTCTCTTGTAATCTGTTCGGAAATATAGGCTACAATCCGCAATCGGAATGGCAGTGAAGTCACAAATGTAAATAAAAATAAATAAAAATAGATCTAGGCTAGATACAGTTATGTGAAGTAGGCTACTTAATAAAACTTAATCAAAGGAGCTGTCTCCAAATTTCAATAACTTACACTTTCTCTAATACTAATGGGTACCCGACCATATAATATAGGTCTACTCAGTGCTTTTTTTTTTTTTTGTGACGGTACGCAACGGTACGGCGTACCGGCACCTTTTTCAATAAAGGGAAAATATTATTACTTTTCTTGTCTTGTATCTTGTAAGTTTACAGACGTTCCTTCTAGGTAGAAGATTATTACGTCCACAAGGCCCAAAACTCCTGCAGGGCAACAGGGATCCGTTGGTGGCAGAGATAGAATATAGAACCCGCGACCTGTCAGTTGTTTTTGGTTGACAGTCCGGTGAACTAACCGCTGGACCAGCCGGCCTACACACGGTTTTGTTTTTACCCACATTCCACATGTATGTAAGACGATGTGATATATCTACTTTTCACATAGATTTTTTTTATTAATAATCGCACTGGCCTGAACAAAAAAACAACTCTGAGTATACGGTATAGGCCTTATTAGCCTTATAGGCCTACATAACATTGAATAACAATAAGTTATTATTTTAATATTTTATGCTATACTATTACTATTTTTATTATATTATAATTATTATAATACAATATATCAATATAATATATACTATACGCATTGCATTGCCCCATAACATTTAAATTTAATTTATAATAATAATAATAGGCCTACCCCTTGGCCCTAGTAAGTAAAGTCAGGATAGTCACTAGCCCAAGCATTAGGCCTATTTAGGCATTTGATATATTGATATTAATAGGCATTGGCCTTACTTATTCCTTGTATTTTATATTATTAATACTGTTTTAAATAATTTTAACAAATTAGTAAATGAGGCAGACACATTTTTTATTTGTTGGCCTATGGTATAGTTACAAGAGGCCTATGTTGGCTACTTATTTTTATATGACATTATAATATTTAATAAAAATTTAAATATTGTCAGTGTAGGCCTAACCCTATTTAATTGTCTAAATTATAATTATCTTAGGCCTATTTTTTTTACTTTTGTGCATTTTCAAGAGAATGGCATCTATAACAAAAGAGGACTTTGAAAGTTTTGTTGCAAGTTTTGCAGATGATGCATCCTTAGGTATTTTGAGAAATGGCTTTGCTCTGTACCTTATGAATAAACATTCTCACAATGTGAACTTAGCTTCCTCTGAGCTGGACATGTACTTTCAAAGTGCTGACAGCAGCTACATATCAAATCAAATAGCAGTATTCAAGAACATGAAGTCATTGATCAACAAAGTTTCTAAATATAAGAAGAGGTTTGTTGTATTACATTTTTTTTAAGCATTTGAAAAATGTGTTAAAATTGTGCATGTCTGTTGAGAATCTTTGAAAGAGTAATATTTTTGGATAATTATGTTTTGTCTCACTTTTAGAAAAGGTTTAATCATTTTTTTCCTTATCAAAGTTTGAAAACTTATTGGCACCATATTTAACGCCTGCTCATGGAGCCTGTTATTGTGCCACAAAAAAGAAAAAGACCATCACCAGCAGTTGAAAATTTGCCAGGGACATGACATCAAGATAAGGAGCTTTCACCCCCTCAAGCAAAAAATTTACGATTTGATTGTGACAAGTGCTTGTCAACTAGAGAAGAATGGAGTTCCAAGTACAAAAACTTGGAGAGTAAGTTAAAAGAGGTAAAGGTAATGCTCAATACTGTGTCAAGGAAGTACAAGGTAAGGTCTGTAAATAGATGTAATAAAAGAATGCACGAAAGAATTGCAAAACTAAAGAATGAGAATAGTGAACTGAAGAATCAGATCAGTGAGATGCAAAAGTCTGATAATAATGGTTGATCTGTTTAAACTGTTATAGAAGCACCTTCAATACAAAAGATTATCAGTGGTTTGATTCTAGTCTTGCATGATGATTAGTATTTTAAATGATGTTATCTTAATAGTTTTCATGTTTTGTTCAGGTAGCCCATTACATGTAATGGATTGTTGGTGTTTTGTAATTCTAAGTTAGAATTTAATGCTTTATGAATTATTGCTCTTTGCCATTCTTTACTATTTCATTGTTTAGTGATTTAAATATTGGTGTTACTCTAAGTAACTCTTGTCAGTTGTTAATAGTAATGAACCTTGAAACTCTTATCCGTATTTGTTCTAATTTTTAATGTTTTCTTTAATTGATGGTCCCATACAGAAGATAGGGGGGCAACGCCTGTAAACTTGTATACCAAAGGTTCCAATCCTGGTGAAGACTAGTTGTTTTTTTTACACTGCCTGGAGGTTTTCCCTAAGTCTACACAGCTCTGATGGGTACCTGACCCTAGTTGGGGTAAAGTAAATGTGGCTGTGCATTGTGCTGGTCCCAAAATCACCTAGTTTGCCATGGCCACAGAAACTGGGGAATGCTGCTTCACTGGGCCTATGATGAATTCAGTCCAACGGGTCCTTTACTATACAGAAGATGACTATTCTAGAATATGTCTTAACTAATATGAGATAGTATTTTAATTTTATGTTCTTATTTATTGCATTTGTAAAAGTTAAGCAAGTTTGATGTCTACATAGACATTTTCTACACCAGGAAGTTTATGATGCTAATCAGAGTTGTGTCGAACCTTTTTATTAAATTGTGCAGCATTCTCAGTGCTCATTTTAGGAAAACATTTCAAATTTGTAAATATTAATTTATAATATAATAGTTGTTTTTTTTTTAAACATTCAGTTTGTAAAAATTAAAGTTTTTTTTTCCTATTTGTATTTTAATGTTCTTTTTTTTAATCATATAGTCAGATGTTGTTAATGTTGATAAAAGCAATCTGTATATATCATTCAATATAATAATTTTCAGTAATTATAGTATAACATTTCTTCTTAAATATAAAGTGAATTAATACATTGAAAATAAGCAATACATTTCGATGCATCTAGATTAAATTTGTCTGAACTTTCAATTCCATTATTGTAGTGTCACATCTAATAGAATGATATAGGTATATATATATATTATATATACCGGTATAAATAATAATAAATTTTAAATGTTATAAGTTATCTGTGCATATCCTATTGTTGTTGATTGTATAATACATGTACTGTGCAAATTTTATCAAAATATCTTTACTAATTAAAAAGTTATGGTAAAAAAAGTAAAAAGTTGGAAAAAAAGGGTACCATTTTTTTTCATTAAAATACAAAGCCAAAGAAGGAGACAAAAGTACGTCAAAAAATCATTTGTAATTTCTGTTCTACTTAAGCTAGAACAATAATTTTGGTGGTTTTGGGAATCTCCAGACCTACTCTTTCATGTGATATACAATTTAATTCTAGAAATCCATTTTTTTTTTGTTGAAGTGCCTACTCAAATGGCTACGAGATTTGGATTTTTCCTCCGAAAAACACACATTTTATAAATTTTAGTGCAAATAGTGAACTAATTACTTTAAATGTATCTTTAATATCTTGTATATATGATTTTTATTAACGTTCAGATGCTGAATACACTATTTAATATCAAAATGAAATGTTAACTCAATTTTGATAAAAGCTCTTCACTTGGTGTTTAACTATTGACAATTGTAGATACTTTTATTTTAAAATGTCAACAACTAATGAATTTAAGTTACATATTTAATCACCTGTCAATTATTAGTTTTGGTTTTGTGAAATCCGGTAAGTAATTTTTTTTGAGATTGGGATAAGACGAAGTCAACAAGTTTTTAGCTGCTGACCAAGAAAGTCCACCGTCAGATGACATTAATTTATTATATTATTAATTTGTTAAAATTGAATTATTTTAAAATTGCGCGCAATAAGAATTAAAATATAAAATACGAAACTGCTTTAAAAGTTAGGCAATCCATCACTGAGTACCGGCACCTATTTTTTTTACAAAAAAAGCACTGGGTCTACTTTGCCTATATGTAGTGTTGCGGTCACGTGTTGCCAAAAACAATCCTACAAGGCACTGTAGAATGTAGAAGGTGGACGTCGGAGAGGTCGTCAGCGGAGATGCTGGTAAGACAACATAAATTATTGGACAGGGCTGCAGTTGATTAAACTATTGACAACTGCTCAAGATAGGCAACGACCCCAACGACCACTAACGGTCAAGGAATTGATGATGATGATGAGTGGGGGAAAGTAAAAGCGACTGGCATAGTGCTTGTCAAACGAGGTCCTAATGCCATGGCCTATGCCACATGATATGACCAGGACGCATACTTCGGATCTCTTGGAAGGACAGCATAACATACAACAAGGTCTTGCAACGGGCTAACATGCCTAGGAGATAAACATAAAAACACTTTCCTTATCCCTTAGGCGAGAACAAATGCATATAAGTAGGCCTACTCTTTCTTCCTGAGTGGCATGCTGACATGGAATGGGTTACATGAACAAACGAGGAAAATGAAAACCAGTAACTTAACATCATTTAAAACACTAAGTTTCTGTGGCCACAGCATACTAGGTAGTGGCGCATAGGTCAGCAAATCTTTCTCCGTTGTCGTTCATTTCACCCATTCCTTGCTTCCCCATGGTCCATTCAAAACCCGTATTGTCGCTACCAATCTTGGCATTGAAGTCCCCCATGAGGAGGATGATGTTCTTTCTGGGACGACCCTGGACCACAGCTAGAATTCTGTCATGCAAGGCATCCTTATCCTCCTCTTCACTTTCATAGCACTGAACAACATCTAGGTTGATGCTTCGCTTCTTCGTTCGGAAGGATGCTGTCAGGATTCTGGGCCCATGCGCCTCCCATCCGATGAGCGCTCTTTGGGCTGTCTTTGATAGCATCAAGGCCTTTCCCTGGGTGTGTGGTGCATTGTCATCCTCGTGGCCTGAGAAAAGCAGCAACTCTCCTGAGATCAGCCTCCTCTGTCCAGAGCCAGTCCATCTTGCTTCACTAATCCCAAGTATGGCGAGGTTATTGTTTCTCATCTCGGCCGCTACTTGCGCAGTCTTGCCTGTCTCGTACATTGATTCTGGTTTTCACCACTCAGCGTCATATATTCCTCAGCTGGGAATCTATCCTCTCCCAGGACCGAAATGTCTTTAGTTTTCCTTCTTGTCTGCGTTTTTGTAACATAGTGTTTTTTATGTGACAGGGTTGTTAGCCCTGTGCACAACCATCTGGGGGGATGCCCCTCACAGCTATCCGGGGAGCTGCCCTTAATTTTGGGAAGGGTACCCTAGCCTTTGTGGTTCCACCCACTTCCTGCAAGGCAGCAGGTTGTGATTTTGGTCCGGCCTGGGTATTTGATTTCCCCAGTACCTACCATATATGGTGGGCATTTCCCTATCCGCCACCCGGGGAGATCAGAAACTCCACTCAGTTCTAAGCATAATAATTAATGATAAATTAATGTTTATATTTGGAATTTAACGTGGATGTTTAATCAATGCTTTATATTTGTTTCTTAAGAATTAGGAAGTCGAGAATGGTACTGTTTTGTTGAAGTATTAATTGAGATGTTAATTATTAAACTGCTTACTGCCCAACCTAAGTAAATTGAATAAAAGTTGCAAGCCAGGTGACATGAATAACTTTGGGCCAACTAAAAAAATGCCTTTAAAGAACATCAGAATCATATGTATAACAATCATTCTTTTTATTATTAAACATAAATATTGACAGATGTTACATGGTTTAGGTAATTAATGTATCTTTCATTCTCAAACATTTATAAAAATAAATATGTAATTTATAAATTAAATAGTTTAGATAAAGTACCATAAAGGGTATAACCAAGTGGTTTTCAATTTTGCTTCATTTATCTCCCCTTGTCCAGTCATATGCAATGTTTACATTTGAGCCACCCTTCATGTTTATCTCCCCTGTCCTTAACCTCAACCACCTTGGCTACAACTCAGGCCGTTTGAACACTGCAGGACCCTACTTTCTTAACACAAACATACAGTACGGTCGACACTATATACTGGTACAGCAAATATATGCATTCAGTCATTCAGATTTTAAACCAATTTCATTTCAATTTCACAGATTTTTTAAATATATATTTGAATTTTTCCAAACATAACTTAAATAGTTTCCTTTTAAAAAAACAACAACTATACACCTGTGCACTATATTGAGCACATACATACAAGTCATACAATAAATACATGTGTTTAAAAATAAACTTGGTATGACAAGTATGGCCATGATTAAAGTCAAACTCATTGTACAAAGACTGTTTGCTTTCAATATTAAATAACAAATCCCAAACAATGTTTGTTAATAAGCATACAATTACAATAAATACATGAAACTCATTCAGCTTCAATCCAGGAAAAAAATGCTATTCAGATAAGTACTGCACAACTTTTTCACTTCTTCTGAAATCAAAAAAGAAAATGTTTGCTTGAGTTAAACTGTGAGATTTATATATTATATGCACTTCATATTCCTTGGATAAACACTAAACATAATTGCATGTATGAATATTAATCTGATAGTTTTAAGTTATTATGATTAAAATTAATTATCTTTACCGTCAAATTAACAAACAGGGGAAGAAAAATAATTCCATCTTAAATTGAATGATGATTTTAAAATTTAGTTATGAAGTCTAAAAAATCATGACAAAGACTAAAATTTAATGAGTTAAATTAAGTCTTTTGTGATAAATAGGAAAAATGCTGTCTCAGGCTTACTCTAAGCTTTGGCAATACAAAATCAGTCCAAAAGTTCAAAAAGAAAGGGTGGGGTGGGTCTGAAAATCTAAAATATTTGTCCATTTTAATCTCAGCTATATTATATAAAGATATTATATTTACATCTATGAGAGTTTTCTTAATGTTAAATTAAGCCTAAGCAATAGCCTAGTAATTCTACATCATAATAATCACAGACACTGGCAATTTGTCAAAACTATGCTGAGTGTATTGGTTAAACC
Source organism: Anisus vortex (assembly GCA_949126835.1). Taxonomy (NCBI): domain Eukaryota; kingdom Metazoa; phylum Mollusca; class Gastropoda; family Planorbidae; genus Anisus; species Anisus vortex. The sequence continues at coordinate 18,007,742 of OX421494.1, forward strand.
CCTGGTTTATATAAAAAAAAAATTTAAGTTAAAAATGTGCGACCTATAGGCGAGTATATATAGTATGTTACATTAGTAAACTATTTGTAAAAATGTCAAGCTCAATTGGCAGATGCAAATTAAAATTTATGTAGACAGCATAACAAAAATCAAGGAAATGAAAAGTTTAGATTATTTAATAGACATTTTTTTGTATAGATCTTTAGTGTCAGCAAGAAAGTAAATAGCCTACAAGTACCTTAAATGTAATTTCTATGCAGAAGTTTTCTTAATCTTAAGGTGAGGATAGGAAGATGAAAGGTAAGCCAATTATGAAAAATTACTTTCTATGCGATATAGAATGACAAACACGTAGACTGGAAACTCACCATTAATTTCTATCAAGTTAGCTGTCCTCTGAGTTATGATGACATAAAATTCTCTTTGATCTGATTTTTTGCCAACAACCCAGACATCCGAGGTTGTTTTTACAATTGTCTCGCCATCTTCATTTTCTCTACATGGAGGGGAAAAATGTATCAAAAATCAAGAAAATAAAATATTCAACAATTATCAAAAGAATCATAATGTATCTTAGGAGAATAATCAGAACCTTCCCAGGGACTTTACCCCACAAACTCACAATAGCTTATCTAGTACAGCAGTCATACTGTTACATAAGAACATCAGAATCAGTTATACGTTTCTTACTTTGTGAGGTCTGCATTTATGTCCCCTAGCAGTCGCAGGATGTCTTTTGGAATATTGACTCCTGACCTTTTCTGAAGGTCAATGTGCACAGTTGTCTGTTGAGCTAAATTCATGTGGTTGAAGTAGACATATTTAAAAACAGGTTCCGCTGAGCTGATGGAAAAACAACAGATAGATTCATTTCTTGACTCACACTTATCCAACAAGAACAATTCATGCAATCCAAACATTAAGATTTTAATTATAGCTATAAACCATTCTTACACTAAAAATATTTTAAAATTCCCCAACTATTCCCATACGTTATTTAAAATTCAGAAATAAATATTGCTCTGGGGAAATTACTTAATGTGTAGTGGCTGTGTATTTAGGTAGTCCTATTAAAAACAATTTAGCAGATGTTAAGTACTTATTTATGAAAAGTACATGATGGGAGTTTTATCAATGACTTCTCTACAACTACAAGTATTTTTCATGCTGTTTTGTCCATTTTAGTAAAATTCAAAGACTTTCCCAAACTTTAATCAGTTTTTCCCAAACTTGTACAAACTTATGAACCCTACTCAATCAAAACAAAAAATCCAGATGTTTATTAACAAATTTTCTTACTTCAAAGCAGCCACTCGTTTATTGTACTGTTCACTTATGTCAGAGGCTAGTTTGGTAATCTGAGGGCCCAACATGGAATCCAGCTTACGACACAAAGGCACAGTTAGAGAACTTCTTACTGCAAGTCAATTGAATGCTCAAGTAACTTTTACTAATAAAATAACAATTTACTAATAAATGTAACAATGTAACATTTTTTAGCCTACCAGTAGCCTATCATTTGAACTTGATTTTTCAATCAGGATACAAGAAAGAAAAGTTTATCAAAGATTACTTCAAGTAAAAAATTCTATAAAAATTAAAATACTTTTCTGATGTAATAAATGAAATGAAAATAGAAATCTCTAGGTTGCAAAATAAAGTTCTTAGAGAAAATATAATAACTTTACGTATAAAACATTAAGTTTGGTGATTTAGATTTTATGCAAGGAAAACTATTGACTTACACAAGAGTTACATTAACTTACATTGAAGGAAAAAATTGCTCTATGTTAAAGTATTATTGCTAAGTATAATTGACAACATAAAAAAGTTTTCAATAACTATACTGCATAGAGTAAATTAGTTTCTTCTGACAAACTAATGCCATTGCAATAAAGTATCACCTACCATTGACTAGCAAACATATAGTGGCACTCAAAGCAGTATATACAATAAGATAACACTCTTCATCTATTTCCTCTGTATTCACGTAGACTCTAGGCAGTTTTCCCATGTTACGATCATCATTCAGATTAGTAGGGCCTGTCATGAATCTAAAGGGAAATAAATAAAACAGCACACATGAAAAAAACAATAACCCTGTAATCTTAAGAAATCCAACTTAAGCATAGAAAGAGTTCTTGCTATGTTGATAGATTGTTAAATTTCTGACTAGTAGTAGATACAATGGGTAGAAACTTTTAATATAAACCTACATTAAGTTTTTAGTATCTTTGTTTTACACTTTAGATATTCACACAGAATAAGATCTGGTCTAGTAATCACTACAGAAGCAGTGATCTCTTAAAAAAAGATGTCCATGAAAATCTCTATATCATTCAAATGTGTAACAAAACATACACAAATCTATTTTCCAATATTACAATTTTAAAAAGTTATACATACTATAGTTAATCAATAAAAAAACATACAACTAACTTTCCATAATGCCCTGAAGTGACTGGGGGTCTACTTTGGCCACCATGTAACTCTGTCTCCATAAAGGTAGGAAACAAGCTGTGTGTTAAATACTTGTACATAATTCTCATATCTTCTTGTTCTAGTCCACTCCTTAAAAAAACAAAAAAATATATCCGTAACATTTAAAATATTTATAAGATGGATATGTTTTTCTAGTGGTGGGGTCTTAGAATGTCATTGCATGGTGTCAAAAACACCAGTACTGTTTCTCTATGTCTGGAAATTGTCCCTTGTATTACATTGGTCTACATTGTCATTTTGAAACAGTGCCTTAGAATCCAACCTGAAATGAAATACCTAACATGTGACCTATCATATAGACTTGTATCATAGGAGTCTGCCCAGTTTTACACCAATAGGGAAAAGTTAAGGGGGCTGGGCAATGTGTTGACCACAAAATCCATGTCTACAATGGCCATAGAGCTTTAAGTCGTGGCCCTAAGGACAAAAATGGTGTGAAAGAGATACCGGTATCAAAAAGTAGAAATCCAAACTGACACACCAGAATATATTTCACAGAATCTTAGAACCTTTTTATTAACCCAGGGCTTGTAAAGAGAGCAACATTTTTGATGCATTCCTCAGTTTACCATTGTATGCATTATTATTATTACTATTTGCCAAATATTGTGATCATATTTTTTAAATTGAGTATCTCAGTAAGAGAGCTAATACCCATTGCCATTGTTAAACTAATAGGCCTACTAATATAACAACTCAGAAGAAAAACTCCTACATAATGTCACTTTACAATACCAAGTAATGTAATCATTGACATACAGGTTTAAATAAATATACAACAATATAATCGTTTAAAAAAATGCATAACGTACCAAACTAGCTTTTCATTGTATAAAAATGCTGTGTACTTGACAAAAGGAAAAGTTGCTTCAAGACTGTTAATGAAACACTGGATACGAAGATATGTATTTTTATCCAGGGGCAGGAAATGAATGCCATTGAAAACATCTAGTATATCGCCTTCAGCGAGTTTCAGCGTCAGCAGATACTTTACAATTACAGAGGAGTGAATTTGAATCATTGCATGTACAAATTGCTCAATATGAGCTTAAAAAACAAACAAACAAAAAAACACAGGAAAAATGAACAAGCCCACCTTATACTGAATTAGTTTAATAAGTATTGTAATGGCATAAATATTTAAAAATATAGTTACCGGGTACTATTATTGTTATTATTAGGGATATCAAATTTTTCAAAAGCATTTGTAGAAATGTGATTTTGAACTGATTATTGTTTTTTTGTCTTTGATACACATCAAAGAAAACATTTCCACCCCACCCTCACACAGCATAGGCAGGGAAAGTCAATATGGCATTGTTTATATAATATCAAAAGAGAAAGGAGAAATTAAAAAAACAAAATGTTTAAGTCTATATAATGTTTGCAAGGAACTGAATGATTTGTTCTGTTTAACCCAAACATAGTTATATAAAAATATTTCTTTCAAAACAAATAAAATTGTAGGGCACTAAATGTAAAAGATTACCATTCAACAAAACTGATAATATCTTTCAAAAGCCTTAACAGGATTTTATGATTATTGTTTAACATCCCAAAATTAATATTACTAAATCCCTTGTTATAACTATTGCAATAACGCAAAAAAAAAGATATAGTTTATATAACTATTGCTGAAGTTTTTTATGATAAATATTTATTTGTTTGAGAAATAAATATTTTAACAAATATTTTTAATAAGGTATTTTTAAAAAGGTATTTTTAAAAAGGTATTTTTAAAAAGGTATTTTTAAAAAGGTATTTTTAAAAAGGTATTTTTAAACAGTAAGTGAAATATCATTTCCATTAAAGTGACATTATAAGTCAATATAAAAATAAACTTTAAGAGTTGAAGAGAGAATTAACATATCACAGTTACTGACCTTGTCATAAAAGTGTTCCAGTCTGTGCTTCAAAGCTCCGACGTCACCATTGGCTCTGCCAAGTATTGTTGTGAATGTTCCGTTGAATAGCTTTAATAACCAGAATATTGTAAACATCACTGATTACCCAAGCCCAACGTTTTTACATAATAAAGAAAAATCATAATACACTCTCTATGGACTTTATTTAAATGATCTGAAAAAATTTAATATCGTGACAGCTATATTTCTCATGCTATACGGACACAAAGTGGTATATATATGTATATGTGGCTGGGCATGTTTCTGGCCACACTGTCCCCATGTGGCCAATGAAAAAACTGGTGAGCCCTATAAACATGCACTGGAAACTTTATATTTACTTTTCTTTATACAGTCACAGCCCCAATAAACCTGCAAAGGAAACTTTATTTTACTCTTTTGTACATAATCATCATCAGACCCTTGACCATTGTGGTCGTTGGGGGGAGCGAATGGACACCTCAGCAGTCATTTTTCTCCATTTTTGCCTATCTTGAGCGGTTGTCAATAATCACAATTATTGTAATAATCATAAATAAATAATCATCTTATCTATAAACCTGCCCGGAAAATTTTATTTTTATATTACACAGTTACATTGATTTTTACTAAAGGTGACACAGAAGTAAATTTTAATAGTTACCTTAAACATTTTGTAAGCCTGTCTCAGTATTGCCTCGTACACAGAATCTTGAACATGATCCTCCCTGTATTCTGTAACCATCTGACCATCTTTAGTTTTCTCTTTGAATGGGATGGCAACAGTCTAAATGTTTAATAAATAACAGTTGAAAAAGCAGTATAACAGTTTAAAAAAAAATAGCTGCAGATTTTAAATAAAAGTTATAATTCAACTGCTGTAATCCAGTTCACTTTATCCATTTACCATTATGATCCAAAAACAGGGCTCAGGTTCAAAAAATACTTGTCTTGTCTTTTGAGTATGTATACTTTGGCAAGGTTTGTCAGCAAAAGTTCTGTTAAAGGAAAAGAGCAAAAGAAGTAAAACACTTAAATTTAATAATTTAATTGCCATATAGTTCAGTTATTTTTATAATTATAAGCTACTTATTTACCAAACAAACCCGTAGAAATTTATAAAACATTTAAGTTTAAGGAAAGAAGGTAAAAAAAACAAGAAGACGTAATACAAAAGTGATTATACTAAAACACAATAAAGTAATACTCAGAAAGAGGGAGAGAAAAAAAAAGTTTTCTTGTCGCATATGCAAGGACAAAACTTCCGTGCGTGAAGACTATAAATTGTGGAAAATAGAACATGGTACACCAAAAGGAAATTGATGAAATTGTCATAGATTTTCCTTTACTAGTCTTACAGTATTGAATATATTTATAATATCACAAGACATGGACACAGTTATAATTTACCTGTGTCGTAGCAAAGAACCTCATCCATGAAACTAGATTATTGATTCATCTGCCTATCTTGACTTTATTATTAGTTTACTTATCCTAGAGCTTAAAAAGGTGCAAACTATTTGCACAATAAAATTTTTTTTTTTTAAGTTACTAATGTGGTTTTCTGAAATTGATTCTCTGAGATCTTTGGAATAGAAATCTAAGGTCTATTGTTATTTATCATCAGAAGGATAATTATACAGTAGTTTTTTTTAGTTTTTATTTCTCAAACATTTTGTTTCATTAGCAAGCACTAACAGATATTAGGGATAATTCAAGGAAAAAAAAATAATTTTATTGTCAAATAACTTTAAATAAGTGAATGTTGTTTCACTTGTCTCCATAGATCAACACAGTAAAAAAAATGTCCTATTTTATGAAACATGCTGACCTAGCAGCAGTGGGTTTGGGCTGTCATGATGAAGGATGAAGGCTTTGGGTTGAATATTGAGGTTAAAGCTCTAATGGTTTTTCCCAAGTTTGGCGGGGCTTCCAATCTACACACAGCTCTGACGGGTACCTAAACATTAGTTGGGGAATGTAAAAGTGGCTGGGAATCTGTGCTGGCAACACAATCCCCCTTTTATATGTGATGGTGATGGGAGCTGGTAAATGTTGCTTCACTAGACCTAGGAACCATTATGATTATGGTCTAAGAGGATACTTTACTTTTCTCAGTAGTTTTAATGGTGATAAACTGTTTTTTGCTTTAACCAGTGCTTTTCAATTTCATATAGATATTTATCAATAAAAAAGATTATATAAGATTCTTACTCTGAGAACTTGATTATTGCCTCACTTAAACCCACTCTCTTTATTTTTGTGTCTATATTCACTTCTGCAGGGTGATAAAACAATATTTTTTTTTCTTCCTGAAAAAAAATGCATTAATTATAATTTCCATTTCAAAATCTAAAAAGTTTTATGAAGTAAACTTTCATTAAAAAGTTCAGTAATTTACCTGTAGATAAAATTAAACCTTACAGTCCCAGGCGCGTATATTTCCATTGACCTAGTTTTCCCCTTCACTCCCATGCGCATACCGTATATTTCCATCAGCCGATGCAATTTCCTGTGGCATATATTTCCCTCAAGGAAAGGTGTTTTTTTAAAGAACAAAAATAAGGATTTGACCTTTCAGGATAGTCTCGAGCAGAATATTTATTCGATAGGTGAATAGTAGAATTTTATTTTGCTTTTTAAATGATGAAAATTTACCAATTACTGAGTTTTTTGTGTGAAAATGAAAGTCCGATTCCAATGTCGATACCGACTTATTTTCCGCCATTATGGACATGGGTCATGGGTGTTGATGAAACTTTTTCTTATGAATTAATATTACCAATAAATCCCATTATTTTGTGACTTAGATTATTCTAATAAGATAAGATATTAGGTTTAAAACAATTTACTCTCTACATGTAATTATCACTTTTTAAAAACAAAAAAAGTACAAATTTAATTTTGGAACCCTATTGATGTTTTAGCCATTCTAAAATAAAGTCTGGGCCATGGGGGAGTAGGCTAATTACTAAAATAATAGCCGGTAAAGGAAGTATATTTAGCAAGAAAGTAGGTCGGGAAAGAAGGGTTAAACTTAAAATAATATGAAATTTTTTTTTAAACAGATGAATACATTTATAAAAGCCTAGGCCTAGTTGTATTTCTTCAAATTTCTATAGCTTTTACTTAACAGTGCCATCATAACTACATATAACTGATACTAGCCTTATTAGCCTTTAGTCTAATTAAGTCATTTAGTAAGATAATTCTCAATGATTTTGAATTTAAAAGGCAGGTACTGTGTGATCAGCGTTACCCTTACTTACCGGTGCTTTAAAACTTACATTCATAATCATGGTGTCATGGTCTTCTTACTAACTAAAAATACTAAAATTGTGTTTTAAATAGAAATTGAAAATATAACATAGGGGTCATAGGACTACATAAAATCATTAAAATTTTGGCTGCCGCTATTCGGACCCGGGTCCCTTTAGCATGAAATGGCTATTCGGACCCGGCTTCAGTCAGAATTCCTTAAAACTCATAGAAAACATCAAAAAAGAGGGAAACAAACACAAAAAATGTTTGTTTTACCATAGGCTAGCCTATGTCCCTATGACTATGACTATATATTAATAATATTATAAGAAGTAGCAGAAAACACCAAATCTATCCCTATCCTTTATAATCTAACCGATACTAACTATTACCAAAAATACTACAAATCCATCCCTAACCTATATAAACTAACCGATAATAATATTTATCACCAAGTCTACCGGGTCCGAATAGCCACTTCGAAAATTTTTAAATGAACAACAAAATAATTAAGACTTAAAGACCAAGTGAAGAGGTTTTTCTCAAAGGAACGAGATTTGGAATAGCCTCAAACGGAGGTGACGTATCACAAGGGAAATAAATAAATAAAAATAGACGCTATAAATCTATATTTAACCATTTTGTTAAAAATAAGAACCGGGAAAAGATTCAAAACATGTGGCAATAGATTCAAAACACGTGACAATATTCATTTTTCCTAGTCGGAATCCTTTATGTTACGTCACTTTCCTATATTGCCGGAAATAAAAACATCTCAAATGGCTACGAGATTTGGAGTAATCATCCGAAAAACACACACATTTAAGTGCAAATATTGAACTAATTACTTAAAATGTATCTTTGATATTTTGTATAAATGTTTTTTTTAACATTCAGATACTGAATACACTATTTACTATCAAAATCAAATGTTAACTCAATTTTGATAAAAAGCTCTTCACTTGGTCTTTAAGACTAAGAGCCAGACGGTCTGGTCGAACTTCTTGCAAAATGCCTAACAGTGAATTTGATTTGGCTTATTAAGTAAAGTTCAATTATAACACGAAAATGTAAATGTATCAAATATTAAAAAAGATTAATTAAGACTTTTTAAATTTTAAGACCCACCTCTCCTTCTCTTGGTCCATATTCCGAATTAAAAACAAAGAAATTCAGAAGGGTAATCTGGCCCTTGACATCAGTTTCGGCGGCCATTTCTGTAATGAAACACCAGTATCATTTACAGATATCGTTTTTTAAAACAGTATTATCGACTGTAGTTGTTAGAAGGATTGTTTTTTATTTTTACAATCATTTGTTTACGACTTTACAACATCAGCCATTTTGACAACGGACAAGGGACGCTACTACAAAAAAATAAATGATGGCTAAGAAATGGATAAGAGTTACTGCAACTGAATCACTGTGTATTTATAATAATATAGTTCAGTGATGTGAACTGATCTATATATTTCCTGAGACATTTTGGAGCGAGTTTTCGTTTCGATAAGTGAAAGTGGTATTTAATAAGTTAAATAAGCCTTTACACTGAGCTGACATATCTTATAAGTTTACAGACGTTCCTTCTAGATAGACGATTATTACGTCCACTAGGCCCAAAACTCCTGCAAGGCGACAGGGATCCGTCGGTGGCAGGGCTAGAACCCGCGACCTGTCAGTTGGTTTTTGGTTGACAGTCCGGTGAACTAACCGCTGGACCAGCCGGCTTCACATATCATATAGTTAGTTATATAGCAGTGATCGGCAACCTATGCGACGCGTGCCAGACTTGGCACGTAGGACGATTTTCATTGGCACGCGGAGCATAGAGCATATTATTTTAATTTTAGGATGATGCTGTGATTACTAGGGTACAGCAACAGGCAGTAACCTGTTATACGTATTAAAGTCACGCGCCTTCTATTAGGGTATTATAAGGGCCTATACATTGTTTAAGGTCCTATTTTTTTCACCTTACTGCAATAGTTTGTCAGACACTTAGGCCTAATAAAACTGCATAAAAAAGGCATAATTGAAAATTGAACTCAGATGACAAGAGCTTTGAAGTTTTCACTAAATTCCATACACAGTTTATCTAGGACTATGCCTAAAATGTTCTTTTTTTATAATTATCAACCCAATAGGGCCTAGGCCTAAATACTCCCAGTGTGTATTTTTCAGCTAAAAGAAATATTTGGTAACAAATCTTATTGACATATATAAAAACATTCCCTGGTTTTCAGAAAACATTTTTAATGTTTTGAGTATAAAATTTTCAACTTACGTTGAACCTATGTTGGTAACAAATGAAATTCACACAGTAATTTAAGCTACCGCGTTACTGTCTTGAGACGAAAAAAGCCCATGATCTCCTATTGTAGATCTACAGGCCTAAGTCTACATATGAAATATGAACGTCTCATCACAATAATTTTCAAAGATCGCATTTATTAAAATTGAAATTGAAAGTCTATTTTTTTTTAATCACTTTAAAATCTGTTTTACATTGTATGATGCGTTAATTGTTCTTGTGTTCTTTTAAATGCATTTTTATATTGTTTCTTTTGTAAAAAAAAATTATCTGTAATTCTCATACAAATTGTAGACAGTAGACTTATTCCTGTGTGACTTTTTTTCTTTCCTGGTTAGTGAAAAACGTAGATCTATTTGAATAAGCTAGGCTTATGTCGAATTAATATTGAATAGCTTCAAACAAATTTGCTTCATAAAAATGTAGCTACAATTAGGCCTAATAATGTAAAATATTTCTGCAGCTTGCCGAGGCCAGAAACACAGCTTTATATAAAACAATGGTCATGACTTTTAGGTAAAAATAGCCTACCAGGTTGAGGAGATGGATGTTTATTGTAGTAGCGAATAATTTACTTGTCTTATAGATAGCCGAACTGTTGCTCTCTACACACCACCGCCTTCTGCCACAAATAAACTGAAGGATACCTAGCATGTTTCATGAAGACTTTGGAACGTTGTGTCCTCCATCAGCAACAAAAATCTTCTCATTATCGGGGATTTTAATTTTCACTGGGATATTCAAGACAATAGGCAAACGTGTCTGCTTGCACAGCTGTGTGACTCTGCTGACTTAGTGCAGCATTTTGTCGAACCAACTCACAGAGATGGTCATATCTTGGACTGGGCTAGCCTATATCAAGATCGGACAAAGCGATATTTGTTCAGTCAGTGACTGTTGATGACCTACTCTTGTCAGATCACTTCCTTGTATCGCTAACTATAAATATGATTAAGCCTGTTGCTCAAAAGATAAAAATTCAGGCGAGGAATTTAAAGAGGATGGATATTAATTCTTTCCGTAAGGACCTGTCTGAGTCTAAGTTAGTGATGTCACCACCAGATGATGTGGAACAGCTAGTCCTCTTGTACAATCATACTCTCTCATCTCTGTTGGATACATACGCCCCAGTGACAGAAAAGTTTGTTAGAGACAGACCTGATTCCTTTTGGTTTACCCCTTCAGTTCGGAAGGCTAAGTTGGCCCGGCGTATAGCTGAGAAGCGCTGGAGAAGAAGTGGCATCGAGGTGGACAAACAAATGTTTCGGAAGGCAAGAAACAAGTTTGCACAAGATATCAGGCATGCGAAGTCTGAGCATGTTCAGGCTGTTCTAAAGGCTGCTGGCACCGACTCTCGCAAGATGTTTTCCGTGGTGAATGACCTTCTCGGGAAGAAATCGGCACCCCTTGTTTTGCCTGACCTGAGCAGCGAGCTAGCTGCAGCAACACTGTGCAACTACTTCAATGACAAAGTTGAAACAATCAGACAAAGCTTTGGAGAACATTGTGATTTGCCTGCAGTGGAAAATGTCTTTGTAGGCACCCCTCTAGAAGAACAATTTCCAGTTTCCCATGAGCAGCTGAGTCATCTCATCATGTCATCCAAACCTACCTATTCCATTGTCGATCCCATTCCAACCAAGATTGTGTTGGATTGTCTGAGTGTTCTGCTTCCTGTATTGGTACGCATTGTGAATAGTAGCCTTCAATCTGCAACAGTCCCACGCCTCTTTAAGGCTGCGGTCATAAAGCCCCTGCTTAAGAAAAATGGCATGGACCCAAATGATTGCAAGAGTTTTCGCCCTGTCTCTAACCTCTCCTATGTATCTAAACTTCTGGAGAGAGTTGTGTCTCAGCAGCTTGTACAGCATCTTAACATTCATAACCTGCTTGATAAGTTTCAATCAGCCTATCGACCTGGGCACAGCTGTGAGACAGCCTTACTCCGTGTCCTGAGTGATGTTCTTTGCAGTGCTCACCGAGGTGATCTGACACTCTTAGTCCTGCTGGATCTCAGTGCTGCCTTCGATGTAATCGACCATGAGCTTCTTCTGTCGAGGCTTCAAAATGAGGCGGGCATCTCCGGAACTGCACTTCGTTGGTTTAATTCCTACCTGGAGGACATGACTCAGCGTGTTGTTGTTAATCAGGCCTCATCACGGGACACGCCTCTTACCTGTGGAGTACCGCAGGGCTCGGTTTTAGGGCCTATCCTGTTCTCTTTGTACACTAGTCAGCTGGGCAGAATTGTTGAAAATCATGGAATTTCCCGGAAAACATTTGCTGACGACACAGAACTGTACAAGAGCTTCAAGCCTGATCCTTCTGCTTGCGGTGATGCTATTCGGGCTGTGGAAGACTGCTGTCTTACAGTAAAATCATGGATGGCAGCAAACAGACTCAAGTTAAATGATGAAAAGACAGAGGCAATTCTGTGTGGTCTCAGAAAGGTCGATATTGAATCAATCAAAGTTGGTGTCTCGGATATCCCCTTGTCCAACACTGTTAGAGACCTTGGGTTTTTTATTGACAATAAGCTTACAATGGTTCCGCACATTGGTACTGTGGTAAGGGCTTGTTTCTTTCATCTACGCGCCCTGGGTCAGCTGCGTCCTCAACTTAATAGGAGAACAGCTAATGCCGTAGCAGTCTCTCTAATTCAATCAAGGCTGGACTATTGTAATAGCTGTCTGTGGGGTCTGCCCCAGAACCAGCTCCAAAGACTCCAGAAAGTACAAAACACTGCGGCACGCATTGTATCAGGGATTAAGAAGTCGGATCACATAACCCCAGTACTTAAAGATCTCCACTGGCTCCCTGTGACCAAGCGCATTGACCATAAAATTCTGTCACTTGCCTATAGCTGTATGGAAGGCACTGCCCCTCACTATCTTCAAGAACTTGTTCCCAAGCATGTGTCCACTAAGGTGCTGCGCTCTTCATCACAGTCACTACTCAAAGTACCCAGTGTGGACGGTCATAAAAAGAAGTCATTTGGTGTGCGCTCTTTCGAGTCAGCAGCGCCTTATTTATGGAATAAATTGCCTCAGACATTGAGGATTCCGGAAAAAAAGAGTCATTCAAGAGAAGTTTAAAGACCTTCCTCTTCAACTAGGCTTATAGTTTTTTGTTTTGTTTTTAGCACATTCACAACTGAAACGTGGAACCAGAGCGCACTGAGCATGCTAACATAGCATGGATAGGCGCGCTATATAAATCATCATCATCATCATAGCCTACATGTTTATTAAATAGTTTTATGTGACGATAAATTAATAAATGAATGTTGCTTTTTATTTGTCTTTTTCTTCTTCTTTATATTTTGTATTACATGTAAGCTTATTTGCAAACAATAACACAGCGGGCACACCACGTCGTATCGACGGGGAAAAAACGTGATTTCCAGGTGTTTTCGTGATTTTCACGTTGTTTCTTCGGCGATACGACGTGGTGTGCCCGCTGGGAAAATAACTATAATAAGCTTATAGCCTACTCTCGGTGGTTATCGCCTCATTGTGGAGCCTAGGCCTAATATCAGTTTATTGGCACATTGTTTGAATCTTGACAAAATATGGACTCAAATAGGGTCTAGACTAAATGTAGGCTAATAGGGCGTTTGCAATCCCGTGACAAAAAGCACGTGATTTGTGTTTACTTTGAGTAATGGTGTACAATTAAATATGGCCGCTGTATTAATAAAGTTCCATATAGGCTCGAGCTTTTTTTAAATGATGTGTTGTGTTTTAAGTCTTGTTAAGATTTAAGCTGTATTATGTATGTTAAATAAAATAGGCTATTTTATTATTATCATAGACATAGATCATAGACGACGTGAGCCTAATAGTGACTTGACTAGATAGCCTGTTCATCAACACTATCACTTGACATCGTAGCCTAGCCTACGAATCATTAAAAGTGTAGGCCTATAAAGTGAAATTGAAAGTGTAAATAGGGCTAGCCGGCCCTAGCCTAATCACATTAATCAATTAATCTACAGTACTACTATTTACCTCCTTATTTTTGAGTAGGATAGCCAATATTCAGATGTGAATTTTGCATGATAAAGAAGTAATTTACTTTCACCACGTTATGTTTGTACCTCAAGTGGGTTCTATATTTACACAAATACGTCACTAAATGTACACAAAAAAACTTAAGCTCCGCCAACTGAAAACGCTCTATTGAGGGATTTGGAACAACCGTTTTAATTATGGAGCAAATATTAAAACGAGATCATTTTCAATCAATCAAACAAAGTAAAACAAAAAATTAAGTAGGCTACCGACAAATTTTGTTTTAATTAATGTAATTCCAGGTGTTTGAAAAAGCCTTATAATAATAATGTTCATTTCTTATAGCGCTTCTATCCAAGCTATTAAATTTAGCATGCTCAGTTCGCTCTTGGTGTGAATTGGCAGATGTATTAGCCAAAGAGAAAGGTCTTTAAGTTCTTTTTAAAAGACTATCTTGTCTCAGATTCTCCCAATGTCTGAGGTAAACTTTTCATAAAGAAGGCGCCACTGTCACTGACTCAGCATGGCCCTCTTAAGTAGCCTACCACTGTATAACGTTGGTCGTGTTAGTCGTGTGACAAATTCTGCACTAACACAATCGGCAAACTCTGTAGACACACATGCACACACACACACACACACACACACACACACACACATATATATATATATATATATATATATATATAGTCTACTTAAAAATTCGTGTTGGAATGTAATGTCCCCTCCTTTTTTAATGCACGAATAGCTATACCAAATGAACGAAATGATTGAGCGTTATAAAATGTATCTAAAAGAATAAGAAAACGTTCTGAATAAATTATAACAGCGTACACTGACACACTTAATGTGCAGTAGTTGTCACCGAATCGAAGAAAGTGAGATTTCTTGGAAAATAAAATGGGACTAGATTGGCGGGAACAAGATTATTTGCATACATGAGGCCAGACGTATAGCCTACTTTCGATATGATTGGAATAAATAAAATAGATTTCTAGATCTTTTAGTTTAATACAATTTACTGAACTGAAGAAATTGCTTTTTGTAATAAATCATCATGCATTTTAGGAAATTGAAGTAACTTAATAAAAAAATTATGTTTCATTGTAGAAAAGTCATCATATTTTGAAGGCTGTACATCTGTTAACTTTATTTACTGTCTTTTTCCCGATTGCTATATTGCCGTCTTGTTTTGGCTGGTTTATATATTAGGTACCTACCTATATTATTATAGGCCTACATGTCCGGTATTTTTTTATTTGTTAGCCTATTTTTTAATCTACTGAAATGCCGGACTGTCCGGCACAAAACCGATCACCTGGCAACTAACGTCCAGGGCATTCGTTTAGAGGCGATCGCCTGTGTTTTACCATTTAATATTTTAGTTAGTCTTACTGAGACTTTCCATATCCCCATTGGTTAGCTGACCATCTTGTTGTAACTGACGATAGTTGATCTGACACTATTTAAATTCCGGAACCACCAGCAGAATGTCTTTTCCCGCGTTAGTGACTGGGCTCTCGCTTACATGTTGGCTCATCAATCATGTCTATACAATTCTATTTTGGAGCCCAAACTCTTGCCAAAGTATGTGTTAAAGCAGCGTTTCCCAAACATTAACGTTTTCGTCACCAGTTTTTTTTATTACTTCTGTATCGCGACCCACTGACATTTTTTATTACTAACGTATAGACTAAGTAAAACAAACAAATAAAAGATGAGTTTGCACACAATTTTTACTTCTCTTTTTGCGACCCAGTGATTTGGTTTTTCTTGGCCCGATACATGGTCGCGACAATAAAAAGTAAAATATCCCGTCAGACCAAATTGATCCATAGGGCCGATGAAGTAGCGTTCACCAGTTTCTGTGGCCACGGCATATACTAGCTTATGTGTGGCCAGCACTATGCACAGCCGCCTTTACTTTACCCCAACTAAGGTCAGGTAGGCCTACCCATCAGAACAGGGTAGACTCAGGGACACAACAACAGTTCAAGTAAAAAGGTACACCGTTAGGCCTATATAGTTGGTATTGACTCTGATCCTTTTCAATTTAAATAGTCTTTCAGCAGATTTGGTAAATATCCAATATAGTTAGATTTCAGACGCTATGAGTTTTCAGTTCCATATTTTCATATTTGGTGCATTTTAAAAAATACTTTTGACATTTAATGAATATTCTTATCTTATCTTATACATCACAGACGCTCCTTCTATAAAGAAGATTATTGCGTCCTACGCTCATCCGTGGTCCGAGTCTAGTCTTGCATTTTTTATTAATGTTTTAAATGATGTTAAGTTACTGGTTTTCCTGGTTTGTTCAGGCAACCCATTCAATGCCCGAATGACACTCGGGAAGAAAGAGTACTTATATGCATTTGTTCTTGCATAAGGGATAAATATTGAATGTTAAGGTAACTATGTAGGCTAATCTAAGCTTATCTTGTAATATTTGTTTTCAGATAAATATTAAATTTTAAAAAGAAAACATTAAAAAAAAAAAAAATTGTAAGATTATATTAGGTTTAATAAAGGACATTTTAGGTGGTCATAATTTGGAACATACCTTTCTAAAAAGCTAATACCTTTTCCTGTGTTTGATTGTCTAACAGTAAGCTTAAGTTTGTTTTTTGTTCTTATTTTATTGGTTAAAAAACAACAACAGTAAGTTAAAGCCATTAAAATATGCACTTTTAAAAAGTCTATAGGCCTATAGGCCTAAATAGCACTGATCGCTAATTTCAGCAAAAGCCCTGGGTCCACCAATGAGAAACGAGTAAGAGCGCTTGGATTACTAGGCCTACCCTTTATACTTTAATTATACCATACAAGCACTTCAAGACTTGGAATATAGTGTTCAGTCTACCGTAACTAGGCCAGGGTTTAACTACCACATAGCTAGGGATGTATTGTTTTTAATAATAATGTTCTATATTCTTTAGGGCCTTCATAAGACACCTTCGTATAGACCTTATAGAGACTAGATCGAGGCCTAACGTTTAAAAACAAATACTACCTGTTATATCTTTGAAAACAGCAATAATTTAATAAGTCTTACAATACAGTGACTTGGGTCTTGAAGTATTTTTTTTTTACCAAGCCGGTCCAGGTTCAAGCGAAGTATTTTTGTACCAAGATGCCTAACTGTTGTAGATTAAGAAAGGCCTATACATTTTTATTTCCTGTTAAAATGTTTTTAGTGTGTCCTAATTCCTAATATAAAAATGGATCAAAATTGAGCGGTCTTATTTTATCTAACTGGGAATTCCAAAAGTCACATCACGTTAAAGCGGCAAATGCTGTTTTGAAAAAAAAAAAAAGACAGAAATAAAAACCACACGAAGCGACTCCACCCTCGTTACTAACTGTGACTTTCCACCCCTTATGATACCCCCTTCCGCCGTCACACAATCCTGTCAATAAAAACATATCCTGGTTTCGCAACGTCCTTTTTAGTGTGGACCCGCCATGTGTCGGATAAGGGTTAAAGAGCACGGCGTAACGACACACGCCGGGATTTCCACGCAGAGCGCGGGAAGATTGGACGGTTACATCAATGACATTTAGAGATATTACAGTCATGTCCATACATTTTGTTGGCCCAATGCTTTTGTTCTTGTAGATGGTTTGTTTCCGTAAGATAATCACATTAACCATTCACGCTGAAGAGCTCATTGTTTCATTTCGTGGAAATGTTCAAACTCGTGGTGTAAATAGCAAAGCAACTTCACTGGTAAGTAATAGATCTACACTAGACTAGTAATTTAGATCTTTTATTGGCGTTTTTGGCATATTGCTTGTTAAATTTAGATGTATCACGTTTGATTTGCTTTATTTTGTTATATCGCTAAAAAGAAACAAACATTATAGACTAGCTCGCTTTTTAAAAGTATAATATACTATAATATAGACTAGTATTTATAACAATCCCATTGTTTAAAAAAATTAAACAAAAATGATGATTTAATATCATATTAATGGTAATAATAGTTTGTTTTAGTTTACATAAAACAATTTTTCGGTTTGAAATAAGAGAAAAAAATTAGATGGTTAGATCTATATTTTAAACGTTTTGCTAATATAAAAAGTTGTCCTTTATTATCCCGTCTGATTTCTGGGAAAAACTCCATGCCATAAGTACTTTCTTAGTACAGGGGTCACGAACGGAAATATGTTTTGTTTTTGTCTAGAAGAACTGTCTCCATCAAGTGGTTTGCCTAATATCATTTCTGATTTCAGTTTTTAACAAATTTGCGTTCATTTCACTTAGTCCCTTCCAGTAAAACAAAATGTGTCAATTTTGTGTGTGTGTGTGTCAGACATTGAAATCAGGAAGTTTAAACAAATCAAATGTAAAAACTTATAACCTTGACCGTTAACCCCGCACCAAGTGCTATTACCCAGCATTCACCGCACACACGCTGATTTTGATTGCATGAATTGCATGGGCGTACACCGGAAATTGTACTGGCTGGGAGCTGGAAACGTGGGGAAAGGGGATGTTTGCAGTTGTGTATGAGTATGATGCAGTGGAGTTGAGTGGAGTGATCGGGTCGGAGATACAGGGTGGTGGTGGGCTAACGCAGCGAACAGAATCTATTTTTATTTTTGACTCTTAAAAAATTGACGTTCATTGACGTTCCGCATAAGAACCCCCAATATCTTGCCACGCTACTGAGATGTCTACACGTTACAAGAAGGAAGCAAATAGTCTACACATTTTAGTATTTTTGTTTAATTATAGGCTAAGTTCTCCACTATTCCCATTTCCAAAAAAAAAAATCGGCAATAATTAAGCCTAAATTATATGAATGCGCCATTGTTTCTATAATAATATAATAATTTAAATAATTCAAAAATGCATTATACGAAAACAATGATAAAAAAAAAAAGAAGACAAAAACTCTGATTTCCGGTGGCCAGATCTCTGGCGTAACTTTTAGAAGGTAGTTAATTCAGATACGGCTTGGTGTGGTCAGGCAGCTTATAGACAACAAATTATAGAGTCTAAGTAGGCTATTATAGTAACAGTATGGGGTAGGCCTACACTGGTCTAGCCCAAGAGTCGGCAGCATTATGTTCTCGGCGGGCAAACCACTTCGTATCGACGGTGAAAAAAACGTGGAAACCGCGTTTTTCCAACGTCGGTACGACTTGGTGTGTCCGCTGGGTTAATAGAGTGCCAAAGTAAGGCTTCTTATTTATTCAGTGTGACTGAGTGTGCCTAGAGCATGACAGTCATTATGCACTAATATTTTCTCGTAGAAGAGAATTAGAATGCCTTTCTAGGGGTCTTCCGCGTGCCATTGAAAATCGCTCTGCCTGCCAAGTCTGCCACGCGGACCGCAGGTTGCCGACCCTTGGTTTAGTCAATAAGAAAGATATCGGGTTCAGATCTAGGCAAATAAAAAAAACCGGCAGGGTATTTCTCGGAACTGGAGGGCGTCCTCCGAGTCTAGTACACATCTCTATTGGGTAACAGACACAGGTTGGGGAGAGTTGAAGGAGGTTGACCCCCCCCCCCCCCCTTGTGTGCGGATCCCCATACAAACACACAGAAACAACAATAACAACAAAAAAACACACAAACCAACAACAAAAATCGATTGGCTTGACATTCCAATAAATGTAGGTCAACGCCGAACTGCCCTACTTAAATATAATAAAATACAACATGTGCCAAATTAGCGGATCTAAACGTATGTGTTCTGTACTCTGCAGCGTTCACACCTTTCACCAGATGTCAACATGGCCCGTTTCGACCTAAATACCGTTTGCTAAAGTAAATTGATAGATATAGGTCTAAATCTATATTGTATCCCAAAATCGGAACCTAGTTCAACTGATTTAGGACGATAAATAATAGCAGTGGAGCATTTACAATTCAGAAATCCCCTGAAAGTGATTCGCACCTGAAACGGTGGTAGGTTTACTTTTTTGGGGATATAAATTCACTCTTATCTTGGGAACCCTTGCGGGTAAAATCTGGCCCAATATTTAGGACACCATAACGCGGCAAGGTCTGCCAACGTGTGTTGTGAATCCAAGAACTGCCAATTTGGGCTTCGGTGTTGGGTTAGTTTGGCCTGTACTTTCAGTAGTCCTTGGCCTGTACCTAAAATTAGGTCTACCCGTCCCGCCTTTGTCGAACGGTTACATTTCCTGTGCACCGTTTTGAAAAGAAAAAAAAGTTCAATTTGTGTTCTTAATAGGGGCGAGGTTATGGTGGCGGTTGTAGTGTTTTAATTTGTAATACGACCACCCTCATAAGCGCCACACCTTAGCTGAACAGGTTGTCAAGAGGAGTCTATTTCTTCATTCGTAACTTTTTTTTTAAATATTAAAATTTAGGATAATGTATAATCTATAGGCCCTACAAAATGAAAACAATAAATAGGGCCTACCCATTTGCAATTTTAATTACAATATCAATTTACAATCAACATGTGCCTCGATAGTTAACGTCCCTATAAAGGGGGATTCCCCTTCCATTCTAGTTCTGCACCTCTTCCCTCCTCGCCGCTTTCCATACGCCAAGAAGGTACATGCCATGTCAAATGTTCATTAATTCTTTAGTCTTGTATATTCATAAAAAAAATGTCTTACCGTTTTTCGCTTTTTAAACATTATACACTATATTTAGAATTTATTCTTTATTTCACCGATTGCTCCAGGATTAATTTTCGACGAAGTTTGACTGTATATTGGACAAGACAAACACTTGCAAGCAGACACAAACGCACATAAAAGCATACAGTCATACAGTCGCAATATTCTACAATAAATCAGATTATGATAGAAGAAGACCCTCTTTCACGTCCAATTAAAACAAATGGATATGTAAGTAAGAGTAAGTAAAGTAGCCTTCGGACCAAAATGATTAAAAGACCGGTGAAGCAGCGTTCACAAGTTTCTGTGGCATATTAGAGGATGTGTGGTCAGCACAATACCCAGCCGCATTTACTTTACAACTAATGTCAGGTACACATCAGATCTGGGTAGACTCCGGGACACCCCCTAGTCCCGGAAACAAATCCTAGCCTTCACCAGGATTCGAACCCAGAACATTTGGAACGCCAATCGAACGCGCTACCACCGTGCCCAACCAAGGATATGTAATTACACCATAGTTCTGGAACCAGAAGTCGGTCATTTACTTTTCATATCTGTTATTCGTAGACAATTTCCTGGTTGAGGTTGCCCCTTGGATGCTCACATGATCATTCGTACACAGAAGACTATTTCTCTTATCCGTGGTTGGAGTCTAGTATTTGCATTTTGATTAGGTTATGTATTTTGTAAAATTTTGAGATTTCCTGCGACCGATTCAACAAGAACCGCGTTCCCAAATCCGAAGAAATAATAATGTGTATGACTTAGTTCTTATATAGGCCTATGGAATAAAATTCTTTGTCTTTCTGAGTATTCTAATAGATTTTTAAGATAATTGTGTTGAATTTGATCGTCTTTAAGCCTTTTGGCTCAGATGAAAGTAAATAATAAACGTTGGTATCGTCTTTTCTTCGGGGCACTTTTTATTAGACGTCTTAAGTGACAGAACTGTAGCCTACTTTTATTTTACAATTAAAAAAAAAGCGTTAACAAAGACTTTTCAAGCTGAATATGCTATACGGAAAACGAATAGTTAAGTTTGCGAATTTTTCTTTGTTGTTTTTACGGCCTTAAAGCCTACATTTAATTTTATACCATGTAAGCCTTTTTTACCATCCCCTCCCCACTATTAAAGAGAAAACACAGACTACTTATTTCTTGATATATGATCCCGTCCTCTATTTTTTTTATTGTCGAACTACTGTCGCGGAAATTTAAAAGAAATAGGTCACGTTAGTCTGATAAATTATATTTAGTTTCGTAACTTAGAAAACGGCATAGATTCTAGATCTATTATAAATTATACAAGGAATCTATGATTCTATGAAGACCTTGCTATTCTAAAGATGCGCTTAAACCTGTCCCAAACTTGTTCATTGGACAAAGCTGGTTTAGGCCCATTCTTGTGGTTGCGTGTACATTCAAAAGCACATCAGGGAGTTCGTAACTTCAATACACATGTAGCTAAAGATCTAGATCTATAGGCCCTATAGTAGCTGCAGGGAACGTTCCATTGTAATAATAACTGTACAGTTAGACAGAGAAAATTTATTTTAATATTCTGATTGCTTTATACGCTTTCTCGTTACACATAGAGTGAATGTTTAGTGTTACAAACATCATAATAATATTATATTGCTAGACTAACTATCATTGTTTTGCAATTGTACTTTTCTAGATTTAAATTTAATGTCAATCAACAGTGTAGAATAAATTTAAGTCCCTCTCCGAACCAGATATAAAATTATATACTTGGAGAAAACGAAACGAAATATATCACATACTTGGGTAAAACGATAATAAAAGAAGATACAGTGCACGCGGTCAATACCCTATATAAAAAAAAGGTTGACAATTAATGTCACGTGCAAGTATAGTCGATTTTCGACACGCTTCGTAGGGTTTTGGCTGAATAGCTACAGGCAGCCCCTTGACCTTGATTAAAAAAAAAAACACAAAAAAAAAAAAACAGGCGATGATTGAAGTCTAGATATAAAAATTTATTGTGCACCATCCTAACCGAGTCGACATATTTTGCCGACTGCATTTATAAAGCATTTCATACTCAATCAACCGATGTATTATGAAACGTAGTTTAGACCTATCACACTCTGCCCCAACACGTTTAGGCAAAGAGTTTAATGGACAATGGTGCGAGTTCGTAAATTAGATGGCACCACAGCCATGGATTAAGGGAGACAATTTATTTGGGATTAACCCATCCTTAGCTCTCTAGCAATGCTTTTGGGGATTAACCCTTCATCTGCTACCTGCTAACAAGGCTATGATATATTTCTCTAAAAGAATTCCATAGAAAACTTTATGTCTCTAAAAATCGGCTTCTTGCATAACTACAAACTAGAATTCCTTGTATCAGTTTGGGATTCGAAGTGGCTTTTCGGACCCGGTAGACTTAGTGATAAATATTAGTATCCATTTCATGCTAAAGAGACCCGGGTCCGAATAGCGGCAGCCTTTGGGATTGTTCGCTAGAGCAGCGTTTCCCTACCTAGGCTATGCTAAACGTACTTCAAAAGCTCTAGGGCAGGGATCGGCAACCTACGAATGCGTGCTAGACATGGCACGCAGGGCGATTTTCTATGGCATGCGAATGACCCCCTTCCCATGAAAAAGCTATTCAAGTCTCTTTGACAAGAAATTGAGTGCTAAAGCAGTATGACTTTTAGGATGTTGGCAAGCCAAATGAATTAAAAATCCCACTTTGGCACACTATTATGAAAAGGTTGAGAACCTATGCTCTAGGGCAGGGGTCGGCACCAAAGGCACGCGTGCCAGACTTGGCACTCAGAACACTTCAGGGGCACGCGATAGACCGCCAGGTAAGAGATTTTGTAATGCAAGTCAAAACAACGTACTTCAGCATAATTAAGACAGAGGAGCTTTTTTAGAAGTACATTGACGCACTCAATGCAAAGTTTTCTGAACAAAAGGCAAGACTTTCAAATTCATATACTCGTGTCTCCATAGGCCTAACATATCAACCCATACTGGCATCATCTTTCTACAAACTAATTTGATCTGGATCTTTTTATGGTGGAGGGATATTGACATTTTTTTCACTTTAATCATCCGAAAATGGGCATCGAAATGTTACGATTTTCGGGAAAATCTTAAAGCTGCTTAAGAAAGTCATCTGCTATTGTCAACTGCACGGCATCCACTATTCTTTTAGCTTTTAGTTCAATTTACACTAGAGAACATATTAATCGCGCATGAAATCTCTTTTAAGCATACAAAGAGGTTACTTACATTTGACCACTCAGAAGTAACTAAATATATACCTGACATTGAACAATAAGCAAAGGGCAATCAAGGAAAAGGGAAATTAATTGATACATGCTAATTACATTCGAAAGCGTGTTTATCCTCATCTCTTTTAATTAAGCATACATAATTAATTCTAAAACAAATGTGTTTGTTTTATTATTGTAATAAATATAAGAGGCTTATAGGCCTATACTAGCATTATATTATTGTTGTAGTTATGAATGTTTAAAGGCAGAAAATGTTTATTTACAACGTAAATTAATTTTATACATATAATTACACATCGAAATAAGACTAACCCATAAAAATTAAACTAAGTTTATATTTGATTTATATTTTGATATATTAAAATAAATATAAGTGATATCATAGAATTCATAGACAATAATACACATGGACCGCTTGCTTTAGTATTTCTGCTATATGATGACTCGAACCACTGATTTTCGTAATTTCCGATTCGTTGTTTCCTTTGCACTTCCGTTTTATTGAATCGCTTCGATTTTCTCAATGAAAAATTAAAATTAAAATGGAAAGTTCTATACAACGGAAACATTTAAGAAACAACGAGGCGCGTAGAAGTAATTTAAGACAGTCTTATTGGTTGCGCACGGAAAAAAAAAGTACATATAAGCTCTAAAAATAGAGCAAGCGGTCCATCTTTTTATAGTCTATGGTGATATCATACCTTATGAATTTCCACACTAAAATTTTGCGCATCCTTCTTTTTTTTTCTAGCTTTGGCCCGCAAAAAAAATAAAAAAATAAAAGGTAACTCGCTTTGTTTCGGCTACATTGTGTCGTTTTCATTATATTTATTTCGTAAAAACGAACATATCCGAAAAGTTTATTTACCGTCGTCTCTTCTGGTAGAGGCAGCCATGTTGGACGTAAAATAATTTCCTCGATTCGCAAATTGGTCGAATGAATTCGTGACTATTCCAAACGCTATGATGCTGAAAATTTGATAGAATGTATTGTTAGTCGGGACAAGTCTGCTGGCCAAGTTTCGGCTCGATTGGACGACGGGAAGTGGTAAAAAAAATCGATGCAAAGTTTTGCAAGCAACCAGACAGACAGACAGCGCAAGATAATAGAAAGGGAGTAAAAAGAGAATTTGTATAAAGAAATAATAATTTATAAGTAGCACTAGTTATATTAAAAATGAACTCGTTTGGAATCACTAGCATCAAATATGGAGAATTTAATTTAAGGGAGACAATTAACCCGTTTTATTTGCGTTAATATTTCTAATTTTTCTTTTTTGTTCCTTTTAAAAAGAAGGCTTGCTATTTAGATCTATAACTTTAAAATGATCAAACTATATAAGATATTCGAAATTTTATATAAACAGTATATGACCAAAGAAAGTATATATACATCTTAAACATTACATTAACTACCCAGTGTGTATGATTACTACGTATCACTTCCGCTTAACTATATTATATTACTTCCTTGAATGCGGGTAAATAAAATATTATCGGAAATCGCAGGATGATATCAAAGTTTTGATCAAACAAATAATGAATTTATAGCTATTACTAGAACTGTTTCTTGAGAAGTAAATTTATCATTAAATGTTGATACAATAATTAATTAATTGGTCATTTATATAGCGCCTCACTCCATGCTCAGTGCGCTCATAAAAACGAAACGACGAAACACTTAAAATAGTTTCAAACACGGTTTTTGCCGATGGAGGCATGAAACGACAATAACATTCTAAAATAGTTTTAAACTAAGTTTGTGCCGATGGAGGTGTACTTGATCGACATTAACCATTAATATGTAAGTTGAATAATGAAATATTATCTTTTTGAATCCATTCGTAGCTAATACACAAACAAACAGGTTGATTTGTTATTAAATATAAACCGCTTTAATGATTTTCTATATAACGACCCTTTTTATTTGGTCTTGGTCTTGCTACGGCACTAAATAAACTGTCTTATAAAAATAATATAGTTGAGCACTTTGACTTTTTCTTTCATGCCGTTGGCACGCTGAATGATTTAGAAATCCTACTTTGGCACACTATAAGCAAAAGGTTGCTGCCGACCCCAGCTCTAGGGTATTTAATTTACAACAATCTGTGTTGCGCGGTTCCGATGAGCCCCACTGGAACAAAAAAAAGGGGGGGGGGGCTCAGTTGCGAAAAGCTAAATCTAAGAGTATGGAAGATAGTAAAGCCTTGGGAACTGCGATACTTCGTTATTAACTATATACACATGCTAGTGCTAGTTTATGGAAAATAGTAAAGCTTTGGGAACTGCTTGATACTTCGTTACTAACTATATACACATGCTAGTGCTAGTTTATTTATTCTACACACGCTTATTGTGTTCGTTATGTCTGTGTGTGCGTTTGTTGTTATTCCACTATGCAAATTGTAAACCAAACAAAACCGAAACACGCACGGAGAGGAAGTATTTAAATCACTAGCAATGAACACAGGAAATGTAGTTCTGAAGACGTTGACACGGCGAATTGTAAAATACAATTCCTGGTGGAATTTTCACTTCAGTCTAAAGAAAAAATAGAGTAAAAAAAAAAGTAAATATTGATTTTCTCATTAATGAGACTTTTAAACTTCCTTTTTGATATTATATGCATGTCCTATGGCATTTTAAAAGTAAGGTTTTAGTTCAGATCGATTGCCAAGATATAGACTCTAACTACAGTAACATTTCTGAAATTATGTTTATTGTGTGTGGTAAACTTTTCTTAACTTAGTTTGAAAATATAACTTATAAGAACAAACTTTTTTTTCATACTTAAAATCTAAACAAAAAAAAAAAAACTTCAAAAATATTAATTGATGTTTTGAAGTAAATATGATACTACATGTGTTTAAAGTAATGTCCCAGTGTGTCATAAACTTCGTGGACTTGACCTCTTCATTGAGAGATAGACGACACTATTGCCGGCTACACATTTCTAATCTGCTGGCCCTAAGGATTCGAAACAGGGTGAGTGAAGTGGACAGACAGTGTAACTAATGCAATGCCCGTCTGTCATAAATCAAATCTATTTATTCGACGATTCCTTAGCATATTTCTTTTTGTGTGTGTGTGTGTGTGTCGACAGCCTATTAACTTCATCGTAAGGTCTTTTAAGCTTGTGATATCCTACCTTGATCTTCGCCGCTAATCTAGTAGGTAATAAATGACACCCAAGAAAGAATGGATCGCATATGTCATCTTTTTAAAGTACAGAATCAGGCCTACGCCCTAAATATCAGTGGCGTAGCCAGGAGTGCAAAGTGGGAGGGGGGAATAATGCACGGTAGATGGAGATAGTAAGGGGTACATAGGTGGGGGAGTTGTGTCTGAGGGAAGTTGTGTTCGATAGAGGGCAATTGTCATCGAGTTCTGAACTGGTGCAATATTCCACACTACAAAAGTAATAAATTAAAAACTTAAGGACAAAAACACTCTCCTTATCCTTTTTGCGAGAACAAATGCATATAAGTACTCTTTCTTCTCGAGCGACATTCGGGCATTCTGAACAACCCAGGAAAACCAAACTGCAAATTATGAACACGTGACCATATCTATCTACACTGTTTTCTACCAAACTCCGGCCCTAAATATATATATATATATATATAAAACTACAAAAATATGTCTTTATCATACCAGGTCGTCACCAATGCAGACTATTTAGTTGTAGTTGTTTCTTTCTTTTCATACTAGCCAAAAAGAAAGTATAATGAAGATTGAACTAAATTCGATGACATCCAGAATAGTATTGTGCAACGAATTTACAGAGGCGTAGCAGAACATCTTTGGGGACTTGACTTCACATGTATTACTAAGCCATAGGCCGCCAATAATATAATTATAAAGTTAGAGGTATATATAACTGTAAGTACCGGTATATACGTGATATTAGTTGGGGAGAGTAAAAGCTAGGTGGGCATTGTGCTGGTCACACGGTCCCCACACGTGAACGCTGCAAACTGACCTTCCGACTGCGAAGGAATCATGCATCATCCACTAAAAAATATCAAAATACCCACTACATTCGAGCCACGTCATAGTGTCATTTCCTAAGGATGTCCTCAATAAAAAAAAGAAGGTTATAACAGAACGATAGGCAAAACTTATTTGTTCCTTATTCCACTAGTATATCCACCATAACTCAGTTTGTTTGTCATGTGTGATTTATATATATCTAGTTATTGAATCATGTACTCTATGCTTTTTTTAAAAAACATTTTGTTACAATTATACATGTCATACGTACACAGTGAAATAATAACCAATTTCATAACTAGAATGAAATTAATTGAATAGGCCCTATCATCTTATTATTATTAAATCTAACTCGATGAATGAACAATTAGCCTCAGTCTGGTTAATAGCCATTAATTGTATCACTTCAAAAATATGACTTTATCCGTGAAGTAACAAATATAATTAATATCACAGACTAAATTTTAATATGGGATATTCATATATTTGTGCCATGTTAACTTTGTATTCATTGTATCACTTCAAAAATATGACTTTATCCGTGAAGTAACAAATATAATTAATATCACAGACTAAATTTTAATATGGGATATTCATATATTTGTGCCATGTTAACTTTGTATTCGGGGATGTCTTTCCGTGGTTTAATTTATTTCTATCCTAGCTTAATTGACCACTGGTATCTTTAATAATTATAGCATTCCATTAACGTATCTCCAACGGAAAACCTAACAAAGATGACTTTAATCAGAATATCATTTTAGCCTCACTTCAAATCGTTGGTTGGGTAATCAGAATTTCATTTCAACCTCCCTTCAAATCGTCGGTCGGGGGTCAAAGGTAATATTTTCAACATAAGGCGATGTGTCATAATCAAATTTTCAAGAAATGTATTTTTGAAAAGAAGATCAAGATAGTAGCTACCAATTATTCATTTAGTCATGCTCGAGAGGTCTACAATTTAATTCAACAATCTCAAGAGTATACAGTAAACCATTTCGCTAAAGTCATTGGTGGATTGTTTTTTTAGCTGATGAGTAACATTCAATTGATTTGTATTTTGTCCTTGTAAATTTGTATGGAATCAATTTAACAATAAAAAGGCTAACACTAAACAATCTTATTAAATCAGCTTTACTCTAAATACAGCTATCCGTTTATCTATCTATGTATTTAGCTTATTTATCTAATTATCTATGTATCAATCTAATGTCTGGTTGTCACTTTCTCTCCCCATTTATAAAGATACTATACACAGAGAGAGATTGATACATAGATATAAACCCATTTGTTTCATCCTATCCATAATAATAATAATAATAATTGGTCATTTATATCGCGCCTCACTCCATGCTAATGCAAGCATGCTCAGCGCGCTCACAAAAACGAAACGACAATAACACTCTAAAATAGTTTTAAACAAGGTTTCGGCCGATGGAGGCACGAAACGACAATAACATTTTAAAATAGTTTTAAACAAGTATTTTGCTGATGGATGTGTACTTCATCAACTTAGTTGAAAAGAAAAGTCTTCAAATTCTTCTTGAATGCTTTTTTTGACACAGAGTTTTTCAGTGTCTCAGGTAAGCCATTCCACAGTGTAGGCGCCACAGATTCAAACGAGCGTACACCAAGAGTCTTTTTTCTGTGACCTTCCAAACCTGGAATTTCCAGGAGAGATTGTGTTGAAGATCGCAGCATCCTTAACGGGACATGCTTCGGTATAAGCTCTTTGAGATATGCAGGTGCTGTGCCTTCCACGCATCCATAGGTAAGGGACATAATCTTATGATCGATGCGCTTCGTCACAGGGAGCCAGTGGAGCTCTTTGAGAATTGGAGTGATATGGTCATGCTTCTTTACTCGTGACACAATGCGTGCTGCAGTATTTTGAACTTTCTGAAGTCTATCCAGTTGTTTCTGGGGTAAACCCCACAGGCAACTGTTACAATAGTCTAGTCTTGACTGTATTGTTGCAACAGCAAAAGCATTGGCTGTTTTTTGATTAATCAGAGGTCGCAGCTGACCCAGGGCACGAAGATGGAAGGAGCATGCCCTGACCACAGTACTGATGTGTGGACCCATTGTTAATTTACTGTCAATGATAAAGCCCAGGTCTCTGACAGTGTTGGACAAAAAGATATCAGAGGCCCCTACTTTAATAGATGGAATATCAACTTTCCTAAGATTGAAGTTTGAACCGCACATAATTGCCTCAGTCTTGTCGTCATTCAGTTTGAGTTTGTTGGCAGTCATCCACGCTTTCACCTCTAGACAGCATTCTTCCACCTCATTAACAGCGGCAGCACAAGCATTATGATCAGGATGGAAGCTTTTGTACAGCTGGGTATCATCCGCATATAGTTTGCGAGATAATCCTTGGCTATCAATTATTCTGCCAAGCTGGCTAGTGTAAACAGCAAAAAGGATAGGCCCTAAAACTGAACCTTGAGGTACGCCACAGATGAGAGAAGTGGCTTTTGATAAGGTCTGATTGATAGAAACTCTCTGAGTCCTGTCTGCCAAGTAGGAAGTAAACCAATGAAGTGCAGTATCAGTGATGCCCATCTCGTATTGAAGTCTTGATAAAAGTAAGTCATGGTTGATAACATCAAAGGCAGCACTGAGGTCCAACAGAACTAAGATAGTCAGATCACCACGGTCAGCACTACATAGAACATCATTCATAACACGTAATATTGCCGTCTCACAGCTATGCCCAGGACGATAGGCAGATTGAAATTTATCAATCAGGCCATGTGTGGTTAGATGTTGTAAAAGCTGCTGAGAGACAACCCTCTCAAGAAGCTTCGATACATAGGGAAGGTTAGATACTGGCCGAAAACTCTTGCAGTCACTAGGATCGAGCCCCTTTTTCTTTAATAAAGGCTTGATGACAGCAGTCTTAAACATTTGTGGGACTGTGGCTGACTCCAGGCTACCATTTATGATACGCACTAAAACTGGAAGCAGAATTTCAAGGCAGTCCAACACAATCTTCGTTGGAATGGGGTCAACAATTGAGGATGTAGGTTTAGATACAGAAATAAGACGCCTCAACTGCTCTTCGGAAACTGGGAGGAAATTTGACAAAGAAATTCCAGAAAATGACTTCTCCAGAGTGGGTGGAGTAGTATGATTATCAAAGCTGTTTCTAATCGTCTCGACTTTTTCATTAAAAAATTCATTAAGAGCCTCCGCAGCCTGCTCGCTGCTCATGTCAGGCAAAATTGGACTTAATTCATTTTTTCCAAGAAGATTCTGCACTATGGAAAACAGTTTTCGATAGTCAGTGCCCGCAGCCTCCAGAGCAGACTGAACTTGCTTTGATTTTGCACGTCTAATCACATTTGTAAGCTTGTTCCTTGCTATCTTAAACATCTGTTTATCCACCTCAAGGCCACTCAGTCTCCAGTGTCTCTCTGCCTGACGTCGGGCTAATTTAGCCATCCGAACGGAGGGTGTAAACCAAGCGGTATTGGGTCTATCTCTAACATACAATTCAGTCCTAGGGGCAAAAGTCTCCAGCATGGAAGATAGAGTATTATTGTAGAGTAGAACTAGTTGAGAGATGTCATCAGGTGGTGATATAACCAAATCTGATCTTGAAAGATGATCGCGAAATAAGTCCATATCTATATTTCGTAACTTCCTGGCCTGAATTTTCTTTATTGGAACAGCAGGCATTTCCATATCTGTGGTAAAGGTAACAAGAAAGTGATCAGATATAAGATGATCTTCAACAATTACCGACTTAAGAAAACCATCATTGCAAGATCGTGACACAACCCAGTCTAAAATATGTCCATCCTTGTGTGTAGGTTCCGAAACATGCTGTACCAGGTTTGCCGAGTGCAACAATTGAACAAAGTCGCGAGTGTGCCTATTATCTGACTCATCCCAATGAACATTAAAGTCACCAAGAATGAGGAGATTCTTAGAACTTATGGACGACATCCATCCATCTATATGTCTAGCCACAAAAGCCCTTACCTTCTATTGCCGCACTGTCCACCAGAAACCACTATATTGGCCAAGTAATTAAGCCAATATTTAGATTTTGGTCAATCATTGGGCTTGTATTGGCCAATATAAGTCTAGTAGGCCTACAATGTTAGGGGTTCGTCTGCGTGTCCGCTAGTAGGTAGGCCCACATATGCAACTGACTACCGGTATGTGTCAATTTTCATTAAGCTTAAAAACAAAAATGAACTAAAACTGTCCGCATTACCAACCAAGAATAAAACCATTGAATCATACAACTGATATTCCTTCTACGAGTTCAATTACAGGACAAAAGTACTTAGCCTAAACCCTAAAAATAATTGTTTAATCAAGTCTGCAAGCTCCGAAGTTTGAAGAACTCTTAAATTTGTATTGTGAATCACATCACTTCATCTTAACCCTTGTATCCAAATTTAATGAGTCAAAAGCAATAATCTGTAGGAAGTATATGTCGGAAAGAAATTTCCCGCCTCAAGTGGGTGACGTCGAATTTATTCACGAGGGAATAAAAAGTAAAAAGTTTCAATCGTGTGAGTTCAGTTTGAGTTACTCGATTCTTGAGGTGAGTGATAAATATTCCTTCTGCTAGTACTTATACAAAGTTAGACTTGTTAAGTTCTGACTAAGCTTATTATTACTAGATAATAAATGTTAGTATAATTATATTTCGCTTATACAAACTATAGATTACGAATAGTTAAAGGTTTAATTAACAGGATTGATTTTTTTTTACTAATGAAGTTTATTTAGAGAAAAACAATGTACAGTTAAAGTTTGCAGAAGTAGATCTAGTCTTACTTATATTACTTATAAGGAAATATATATCTATGCTTAGTGTAGGCCTTTATTTCGACTAGCTATAATTATGTCTTGAAAAAGAATTATATATGTATATAAATATATATATATATATATATATATATATATATATATAGGCCCTATATATTAGGCTATATGTCTTAATATTATTAACATATTAATTATTAGAAACCAGAACGTTGGAATGGCAATAAGCTATTGAATAAAAACGATGTCTAGGCTATATTTAAATAAATGTAGCCAATTCATATTTTCATAAATCGACATATATTGCGTGTATGTAAGTCTATTTTTATTTTTAATATGATAGAAAAGAATATAGATTTACAACTGACAAAGAAAGTGTTTGAGGTAGATTTTGCATGGACAGTTAAGCCCATAACAAGTTCATTTATTGTCAGTTTTGAGGCATACGGATTTCTTGAAAGGACGGACGCACTTTATGTGTGTGTTCGGTAGAGCATAATTGATATAATTACAGATGGGAAATCTTTTTTTTTTTTTTTGGTTAAGTCATAATCAAGTCAATGTGTAGCTTTGTCACGTTCAGCAACATTCTCGACATCTAAACAAGGAATTTATATTAATACTAATCTCTCACTGGAAAATACTCAAGACATTTTTTGTCTAAAAACAGCAAGAGGGCAACACTAAGAGATGCAAGGAGGCATCCCATGTATCCAAAGCTACGTGGACAAGGAATTGAAAAATACTCCTCTCATCCAACTTCTAGTTGGGCCTAATACTAAAGCGCCTGTGTAAAATAAATGTAGCAGAGAGTGCCTACAGTGCACAAATGTTGCAGTGAGTGCCTACATGTCAAAAGTGTCGCAGAGAGAGAGAGAGCCTAGATGTCATAGATGGCACAGAGATAGTTCCTAGGTATCACAAATATCACAGATAGTGCCTTCGTGTCGTGTCTGCCAGAGAAAGTGCCTAGCTCACTGGGGATTTTGGCTGCCAACTATGTCCTGTATAATGCATACTGGCCTTCAAAATCCCAAACGAGGAGGCTTTGTAAACAACCAATCAGATACATTTATAGACACACAGAGAGATACAAGATGGAGCTCTACACGAAAGAGATTAAATTTTTTTTAGAAATCAATAAAAGAACAACTAGTAATATGTATACACTAGACTTTATGCAGGCCTATATTTGTAGCTATACTTAAGTAGACGTCCAGTTTCTAAACTACTTACTACTTACTTTCTAAACTATATGCAGGCTTATATTAGTAGCTATAATTAAGTAGACGTCCAGTTTCTAAACTACTCTATAAGTAAAATTATAAACAAAACATTCAACAGTAGGCCTATAGGAAATCAACAGTAGGCCTATAGGAAATAAACAGTAGGCCTAGATCTAGATTATAGGAAATCAGGATTGACGGATGCAACCAACTTTTACACGTTTTTATTATTATGTTCCTGGGTTTTTCTGACAGTTAATAATTGTAGCTTGGGGTTACTTTTAGTTTTATAATTTATTCTAACATAATATTCGGCATAATAAAAAAAACACTTATATTGTTTGTTTACAATCATATTTCACCGAAACAGTTGTGTTTATATTTGTATGCACGATATTACATTGTTTTACTACTTAATCTATATTTAGCGTCATTCAAAAGGCTATAATAGAACAATTTTGGCCAAACCCGGATATAAAGCTCTTCCCCCTTTGTGTTTTTCACATATTTTTCTTCGTTTACAGTCTGGGTTTTCTGGTTACAGAAGCTAAAAAAACAACAAACAAAAGATTAGAAGCCAGAATAAATAAAATAGTGACAGCGTTAATTTCATCGTCATGAACTTGTCAAGGGGAAGTTAAATGCCTGTCAAAGTAACAAAAGAACTGTAAATAGTTATGTGTAATATGTTTACCGGTTCTCTAAAGCCCTGAAGGGACCGCCCTGGTTCTCTATGCATAATATTTGTGAGTGTTCGGCCATTTTCAGGTGTGGCCAACCCAATGCAATTTTGCTTTTAAATATTGTTGCCCATGTCGATTTTTAGTGTGGTGGTTGCCTATTATTATCATGTCTTTATCGGTTGCTTATTGATTACTAGTCCTACTTGTTGTGAAGTAAAATAGCTGGGGACTCTTAACCTCAGTGGGTTATCATTGTCAAAAGAAGTTCTGACTCTTGACATCGAGATATCGTTGTGCAATATTTCACCAGCTTCTGTCTTCCGAATGGTGAGGGAATGGGGTGTTGATTAGTGGTCAGGCATTAACTGTAGAGGTAATGGCGTAAGGGCATAAAGTATGATGTATTTGTGGAAGTTGGAGGAGCGGTTGGCTACAACCATGTTTATGTAGGTTAACATAATATAACATCTATAAAATGAAACAGAAAGTCTTCTCGGGACTATACTTAAAAATAGGGGCATATCACTTTGAAAGGAAACTAAAATAAAATTTAAACGATTTATTTCACCATTTAGTCTACTAACTTTTTTGGATACCGTGTAGCAGTGGCGTAGCTAAGGGCAGGCGAGGGGGCGGACCGCCCCGGGTGACAGCATATGGGGGTGACACTTTGTCATCTTCAACAAAATTTTTCAGCCAGACTAAGGTGCGAAAATAGTCTGAAAAAGTCATGAACAATCAAAGGATGATCTGTTATGCTTGGAGAAGTGAAAAACACTGGCTTCAGGACTCCAGCTGCAAACAACAATCGATGCAGCAACCATTTCCCTGGTTGAGAAAGAGAAAAAGAAGTTAAGAGACATTCTGCTCTGAGTTTTAGATGTGATACTTTTCCTTGCACGACAGAACCTGTCATTTTGAGAACATCGAGAGGATGCGTCATCATTAAACAAAGGTAACTTCTTGGAGCTTGTTGAATTGTTATTTCACTACGATGTAGCGTTAAGAGAACATCTTGTCAGACTCTAGCAAAGAACAGACAGTCAGGTAGTATGCTACTGCATTGACTGGCGATATCCTCGAGAAACTAGAAAACCAAGGACTGGATATTCAGTTATGTCGCGGTCAAGGGCACGATAATGCAGCAAGCATGCAATCCAAGGTGGTGTGCAACAAAAGATCAAAGACATTAATCCGAAGGCAATTTTTGTACCTTGTTCCAATCATTCTTTGAACCTTTGTGACAAACATTCGTTTGCTAACAATCCGTCTTGTGTAACGTTTTTAGGAAGTCTTGAGGCGCTGTACACTTTTTTTGCTCTGTCGACCCATCGCTGGGATGTACTAGTGAAATACACAGGTCTAACAGTGAAGAGACTATCCACAACTCGCTGGAGTGCACATGATGATGCAGAGTAGCTAGTGATACAGAAGTTTAACCAGTTTGTGGAAGCCATTGAAGCTCTGTGTGATGTCAAAGAAAGCGTCGAGACAAGAGGCGCTGCGCACAATCTGTTGCCAGCTATATGAAACTTTTCTTTCATATCGCTCTTGTTTTTCTGGGGTGACGTTTTCCAAGAAGTCGACTTAGCACAGAAGTACATGCAAACACCAGGTATTACTTGCAACCAAACTAAGGGCTCTCAAGGTCTTTTTGGAAGAGCAGCGTACGAAGGTTGTTGACAATGCCGTCCAGTAGGCACTTGCGAAATGTGAAGAACTTGATATCCCTACAGAGAAGAGAATCATAACAAAGAGAAGATTACCAGGAGAGGGGGCAAGAGATGCTGGATTGTCATTGCACCAGGAGACCAAGAGAGCAATGTTAGAATGTCTGGACCGTTTTCATATGGAGTTAGATACGAGAGGAAAGGCAGTGAACGACATTTTGCTGACTTTTTCTGCCGTTCAGCCAGACCATATTATTGTCTGTTACCAAGCTCACATCCGTGTCTGATGAGCTGTCTGAAGAAGACCTTTGTCTAAAAATACCACGTTTAAGAAGCCAAGCACTGGACTGTACTGCAATTCCTATGGTTTATCATCAAGTGGGACTTTGTTGAATCATTGCTATATCTTACGCTGTCTCTAAGATTCTTTCTGACAATATGTGTTTCTGTGGCATCGTGTGGAAGAAGTTTCTCCAAAATGAAACTTATAAAAAATTACCTCCGGTCAACCATGAGCCAGTCGAGATTGTCGGATCTGGCTGTTCTGTCCATTGAAAACAAGCTTACAAGACAAATAGATTTTGACGATGTCATTGACCTGTTTGTTACAATGAAAACAAGAAGAAAATTCCTTCTAGGACTATAGTGTCGAAGGACATTCTTTTGGTCTGTGCATTGCCGTGTTTTGCATTAAGATGTTCTGAAATTGAACAGTTGCATTTTAAAAATCGTTGGATTTGAACTATTTGTTTTGTGGCATTGGATTGGGATTTTGTCTTGGATCATACATGTAAGCAGTAACGTACCGGTCAGTAGAGTAAAGTAGAGCCTAGAGGTATGTATGAACATTTAGCTACACCTTACCATTCAGCATAGGGTCATGTGGGGTCACTGGGGTGACATTTGAACGGACCGCCCCGGGTGACGTTTACTCTAGCTACGCCACTGCCGTGTAGGCGGCCTAGTAAATCTGGTAGGGTCATGCTATTTACAGGAATATTGTAGGCTTCTTAATCTTCGTTCTCAAAACTTATGATTTAGAGGATTCGAACAACAAGTTGGATAGTTGTAATGAACTGCGCTGTTGCTGTCAGTTGCTCCAGTCCACCATACAGTTTTTGTCATTAAATGTAGCTTCCTGTGCCGTATGGCCGACCCGGTAGAGTCGTACAAGGAGCAGATCTGAAGGACATGCTCCTGATTTTCGGGATATGTTCCGCAGGGGCACATTTCGCTTGCTCCAATTCGTAGTTTGCGGAACATGTGTTGCTTCAGCCTGTTATGCCCAGTCCTTAGTCTGAAGATGATGTGTTGAAATTGGCGGGAGAATTTGAAGTAATCTATCAATCTTTGGGTTGTTTTGGTGCAGCTTAGATCGTTTTTTGGATTCCTTCCCACTTCATGACATATAGTCTAGTTCAGGGGTCGGCAACCTACGCAACGTGTGCCAGACATGGCACCCAGAGCAATTTTCCATGGCACGCAGAAGACCCTAAAATTGGCAATTCCAGTCTCTTCTACGAAAAAAATGTAGTGCTAGATCAGGTTGGCTTCTAGGCTGTTGGCACACTATTATCAAAGGTTGCCGACCCCTGGTCTAGTTCATTCAAGTTTCTGGTACTCATTAGAATAAGTAGTCTCAGGTTCACCAAACTGTCTTCGGAAAAAAACTACCGTTTACCTAGATTCGAAACTAAATGCAAGGATGCCAGTAATCTATGTGCCTTTTATCATGCGTTAAGTCCAGTTCTAACCGCCATTTTTTTTAAGGCTCTCGTTCTTTCTCCTCACCGAAGTTCGAAAGGCTTCGGCTCGAAGGCTCACGGTCCGTAAATCGTTCTCAGATGCTGTTTGACTTTTAATTGGTTCCGGTGGTTTACACACTTCGGCCAGCTTTGAGGCCTTTTGAAAATTTAAATAATTTAAAAGCAAAACAACAATTATATCATGTTAACACATTAGAATAAAGTATTTGTTAGCATTCAGCATGGTACAAAAAAAATTCTATGAAATTGAACGTTCACCAGTTCAAAATTAACCTGTTTTAGCTCTCTACCATGCACCCCCCTCCCATTTTTTAAACCTTGCACGCTTGCTCTCCCGCCACGTTACATTATTTTCTCACAATGCCCCCTACCGCTCACTAACTAGCACTATTAAGCCCGCCTCCTACCGCTCACTAACTAGCACTATTAAGCCCGCCCCCTACCGCTCACTAACTAGCACTATTAAGCCCGCCCCCTACCGCTCACTAACTAGCACTATTAAGCCCGCCCCCTACCGCTCACTAACTAGCACTATTAAGCCCGCCCCCTGCCGCTCGCTCACTAACTAGCACTATTAAGCCCGCCCCCTGCCGCTCACTAACTAGCACTATTAAGCCCACCCCCTGCCGCTCACTAACTAGCACTATTAAGCCCGCCCCTACCGCTCACTAACTAGCACTATTAAGCCCGCCCCCTGCCGCTCACTAACTAGCACTATTAAGCCCGCCCCCTGCCGCTCACTAACTAGCACTATTAAGCCCGCCCCCTACCGCTCACTAACTAGCACTATTAAGCCCGCCCCCTGCCGCTCACTAACTAGCACTATTAAGCCCGCCCCTTACCGCTCACTAACTAGCACTATTAAGCCCACCCCCTGCCGCTCACTAACTAGCACTATTAAGCCCGCCCCCTACCGCTCACTAACTAGCACTATTAAGCCCGCCCCCTGCCGCTCACTGACTAGCACTATTAAGCCCGCCCCCTGCCGCTCACTAACTAGCACTATTAAGCCCGCCCCCTACCGCTCACTAACTAGCACTATTAAGCCCGCCCCCTGCCGCTCACTAACTAGCACTATTAAGCCCGCCCCCTGCCGCTCACTAACTAGCACTATTAAGCCCGCCCCCTACCGCTCACTAACTAGCACTATTAAGCCCACCCCCTGCCGCTCACTAACTAGCACTATTAAGCCCGCCCCCTACCGCTCACTGACTAGCACTATTAAGCCCGCCCCCTGCCGCTCACTGACTA
Organism: Anisus vortex; assembly: GCA_949126835.1. NCBI lineage: Eukaryota > Metazoa > Mollusca > Gastropoda > Planorbidae > Anisus > Anisus vortex. Next base: position 18,046,979 of record OX421494.1, read on the forward strand.
GCACTATTAAGCCCGCCCCCTGCCGCTCACTAACTAGCACTATTAAGCCCGCCCCCTACCGCTCACTAACTAGCACTATTAAGCCCACCCCCTGCCGCTCACTAACTAGCACTATTAAGCCCGCCCCCTACCGCTCACTAACTAGCACTATTAAGCCCGCCCCCCTACCTTGTAACCCTGGCCATTGCTGACATATGTGTATGCAAATAAAACAATGCACATACATTTATTTAGTCTCTTAAACTCAATATAATATAGATCTAAGCAACACTGCGACAATTCCTTAGACTGTTTATTTTTTTCTTCGGTTCACCGTTTCTATCAATTAATAATCGGGATAAGTGTGGGCCCTAATTAAAAATATTATATTTTTGAATGTTATACAACAACGTCTAACCTAGTTATATTATTTTTAAAAAAGCGTTCTTGGAAAAACTCCTCAAAAAAATGTATAGGCCTCTTGTAACCTGGACTTTTATTTTAAAGAAATAAAACAGAAATAAGAACATGTATATTCATGGAAATGTAAAAATTATGAGAAAATATATTAACGTTAGGTTTATGGTGAACTCCTTATGGGGTATCTAACCGTTGTTAATGTGCCAGTGTGATGCAATGAACATGATTGGCTACATTTCTAAAAGCTCAAATAATATAACCCAGGCTTGAACAAATGCCTATTGATGTTTTGAGTACATTGGTTTAGTGTAATCTCTTCCCGCCCAACCCAAGGAATATTCATAAAACAATAAAACAACGTCTTTACAATAATATTATTTGGTATGCTCCCAAATAAAGTTTTATTATGTTAGTTCTAATCATTAAATAAACTTTCAACTGAACCATTGTTTAAACAAATTGGTGGTGTTTGTATGTCCTTAACGTATCTTTTGATCCATGAACTATAAGGCGGTAGAGTCGCAAATGTTAATCGGATTTAATTAAAATTCAAAGATTTAATAAGTTCGATGCTGTTTCCTTCTGTCTTATATGGGCCATCAACTTTTCTTGAAACAGTCCGGTCGTGAGATTAGTCAGGCCAGTGGGAAGTTAGCACTTTACGGTGTGAGTCAAAACAATTCACGAGAAAAATCTCATTGTGTTCAATGACCTTAACCCTTAACCCCATTCAGACTAATAAATAAGTAGGGGGCGAACAGCTTAATCTAAGTCATCGGGAAAAGATTGAGGGGAGGGAACCGATGATGAATTTTGACAAACTTCTAACTTTCTTAAGACTTGTCGATGTGTTTGTATTTTCCCGGGTAAAAAAAAATATCGACTTTCGAAGAAAATTAACAAAGCGCTAACAAGCACACGAGAGTATGTGTTTGCAGCCTATATGTGTGTGTGTGCAATATAAATGCACTTGCATTGGCGCTTGTGTAGGATGTGAGTGTTTGTGAGCTAGAGGTCGTTGCAATAAATAATGCAACATTGACATATAGGTAATGATAAAGGGTTTATGATAAAGAAGGTTAAAGTATTAAACGAGGAAAATAATCAATTGAAATATTATAGGCTAAACGTTGTCCTTTTTTTAAAACTTTATAAACGCGTTTGTCACTAAATATATTGTGGACTGTACGCGTAAAAAAGAAACGTTATCGCAACAAACACAAACTAAAAAATATTTAAGTTACAACTATATTATATTCTACTTTGATGTTGTATGTAATCTACGTTGAGAGGAGAAACAGAACACGGAGCAGCGTTTTAGGAATAGAAACACTTTAGTATAATTTAATGTCTCAATGTTTTGTTTAGATTTTATGGTTTATATAAGGTATTGCTCATCTAGCATAATATGGCCTAGTAAAACTATGGTTTATGAAAATTCAAATGTTGTTGAAAACACTTGTGCATGATGTGGTGGTAGGCTATTATGTATTTGTTAGTCTTCCGCTATAGACTAGTCACTAATGGGATCATCAGCGTTACCCGGATTGTAATATTCACCAGAGACGTGGTGTGTGGAGTTTGGGGACCGTCCATGAATGGCGTCACGCACTTAGGGGAAAAAACGGGCGTCAATAATTTGTGACAAGGAAGGGGGCAGAAGTTGTTTAAATAATGTAAAGTCATATAAAAAATGTGCATTTTAAAATGAAATGTCAACCTTAACAAGGGTCCCTTAATTAACCACAGTAAACTCTTTAAATTGTTTATTGTAATACTTATACGAAAATGAGAATAAATTGAATAATATGGTGTTTTTCTTTGTAGGGGGGAGGGGGCAGTGTTTTAGTAAGGTCATATTGGAAAAAAAACAAGAAATGAGCCTGACTTTTTGTAACGTCTGGGGGGAGGAGTATGAGTTAAAAATAGAACGAAATCGTCATTTATTAAAGGCCTCTTTCTCAAATCCAACTGGCCTTGATTCTTGCATAAGGCATATTACTGTCTTTCCAATGTTTTCACTCTTACACAAAGACAATATCACTTACCGGTCCTACGTTACATAAGTAGGGGGAAAACAGCTTAAATCTAAGTCATCGGAAAAAGAGAGGGGAGGAAATCGATGATGAATTTTGTAAAATTTGGAATTTTCTTAAGACTTGACGATGTGTTGGTTTTTTTGCTGGGTAAAAAAGTATCGACTTTCGAAGAAAATTAACAAAGCGCTAACAAGCACCAAATTTTTTAAATGTCAATCTCTCTATATAGATTATATAGTCGCGTCAACTCACATTGCTTAGTTCCTATTTGGTTTCTCGTGGAACATAGGGCCTCCGCAACAGCTCTAGATCTACAGCACTCTCGATTTTGGGCAGCCATTTTAATTTCACCCCCATAAAAGGTTGCAGCTTGACATTTCCTCTTCGCAGGAGCGTCTCCAGGTGGTCTTAGTGCGACGGACCCGTCTCTTTCCATGGGGGTTCCATTGCAGAGCCTGCATATCGGGTGATGTCCTGTGGGGGGTTTACGTAGGGTGTGCCCAATCCACCGTCACATTTGCCTTGCGATCTGCTGTTTGTTTGCCGGCACAAGTCGGTGTTCTTTACCTTTTCTGTCCACCGAATCTTTAGTAGGCTAAGTTGCGGAGGCAGCCATTGACAAAGGTTTGGAGCTATTAGGCCTATTGCTCAGAGTGTTGGTGACTCCCCAGGTCTGAGAGCCGTAGAGAAGGACTGACTTTACGTTGGTGGTCGACTCACATAATCGGGTCTAAATGTACGTTACACGTCAAAATACGGTCATGGGTTTTAAATACGCTTTTGTGCCAGTAAGAATACGCCTATGAAACATTACAGATATGTCTACCCAGATATGGTTTCATGGTATAAAAAAACGGGAGGGCAGAGAATGCAGAGCTATTCTGCCCCACACATCACACAAGGCAAACGAAAATAGAAAATTGGTTGCAAAATATAAAAAAAATGAGCGAAAGTGAAAGTAAAATAATTCACTACCAATCCTGTAAACCCACTGCGGAAAATAGACTCACTAGAATTCACTAGATGATAAAAATAATGTATTTAATTTGTTCCGAGAAATCCAGGCTGTGATTACACATAATGTGTATAACGACATATAGATCGAGATCTACATATAAAAACAACAACACAGATATGTGTGAACTAATGGATTCCCAGCCGCCTATGTATGAATTAACCGCGGTCAGTCCCGCAATTGCCCCAACTGTTTCCACTCATCATGACTTAAATTCTGTGTTTTGATAAATAAAGTTTCCTTTGCAGAAAGTGTGGATATCTTTAGACTTTTCGCGATGTCCAAAGTCCAAATGCGTGCTAAGGGACTAGACGAGCCAGTCGCCATAACTTTTTTTTTAACAAACGAAAGCCTTATAATATGTTACTTATTCCTTTTAAGGGTTTGATAGATGTTTAGATTCGAGTATGCCCAGATCTAATAGGCCTACCGTACCATTATTTGGGGAACGTCTATTTACAATGAAAATTAATTAATTAATTACAACTAGACGTTGGTCACGTAGGCTACTAGGTATCTAGACCTACATAATGCTACAATATTCTGAAAATATTGTTTACATTTTATTCAATCACATAATGTGGACGTTATATTATTATAATGAAATCAACTGAGTGTAGTAATTTTTATAACTGTGAGAAGCACTGTGAGTTTCGGTTTCCCTACAGCTACTTTGCGCTTTCTTTCAATATGTGACAACGACTCAAGCCACACCTGCTTTTAAAAGAGAGCACCCCCTTCCTCCCCAAAAGAAAACAACACTCTTGCAAAGCAGTCCTCTGCCAATGCTTCGCGGATTACACGCAAGTGCAGAACTAGATTTCCGGGTAAATGTTTCAATAAAGAATGACCTAGTTTATTTAAAATACGAATCTTAGGAGAGATTTGCTACAAAAAAAATTGATCTAGATTATAGAATTTATCGCGTGATTGTTTGTCCGCATTACACCCCACCCATAACCGCACCTTAACTCTAAATGTTTAATGGTAATGAAGATTGCCTTTTACATTTAGGGCCTACAACGTAAAATAATTAATTTAAAAAAAAACGATTAAACATGTATTTACAATAGGCCTATAGTCTAGGGCCTAGGGCCTATGAATATTGTAGCTATTGTATTAAAAAGCCTTTGCCGCCTTCCTCATATTTCGGATGTGCATGCTCGGACTGTCTATGAATCGAGAACCACTTTCAAACACCAAAGTCCATAGGCCTATAATATATATATATAGAAATCTAAATCTATTAATTGTCTGAAAATACAAGTCCATAAAATGAGAATAACTTGAACTGCTGAAACTTTTAGGGAATTCCCCGAAAAATATCTTCCCGCCAAATGACACAGGGAGTGTATGTTACTTCCTGCTTCTACAAATCTACGAGTGTTACAGTTACATCTGATAGTATTATTTACACAGTTGTCTCCTAAGCATAAAAAATGACTAGATTAGTCAAACAAGGTCAAAGTAGAGATTCTCAAATTGGAGAAAGAAATGGAAAAGTCATAGATGAAGCCAAAAAGATTCCACTTATTTTTAATTAACGATATATTGCATTTTATTTGACTCAAGCCCACATTTCACAACTAGGCATGTACTATAGACTAGATCTAGAGGTCTAATTAGCTTATCCGAGGAAGATACAATATAGAAACAGAATAAAGATGATTAAATATAGACCTAAACATAGGGTTGTCTTATCTAGCTGGGACCTCGTCGGGACACTCTCACATGGGGGTGTAGAAATGAAGTAAAAAAAGTATTTTATAAAATTACTATTTATTTAGCACACAATTACATGGAACTTGTTGCGGCAGAAGTAGTTGGTACACCATATTTTTCTTAAGATTTCACCTTTTTTCAGCAAGTCATTTTTCTCTTTTTACTTCCCTTATTTTAAGTTGCAATTTCTGTCTGGATGGTTGTAATCATCGTGCTTCGATTTTTCGACCACTTCCCGTGGTCCAATCGAGCTGAAATTTGGACAGCAGACTTGTGGCGTCTAACAATACATCCTATCATATTTTCAGTTAAAACGACTTAATAATACTACACTTATGCCAATATTCATTTCTTAAAAGGAAAGTATAAGAAAAATTTTGATTTCGCGTTAAAAATGCCTGTGCAACTTTTTATAGTTTTTCGGCACAAAGCTAGAAAAAAAAATATGCGCTAAGATTATTTTTAGAACAATTCATACGGAGTAAGGAGATATTTTTGAGATTTGCGACACAGATATTTTTTTCTGTACGTTTCATTTGCAGTAGTCAATCAATTATTTAATTACATGATGGTAAACTTAGTTTGCAAATAAAGGGAGTATAATAAAAACTTCGTTTTTATGGTTTTCTTGTACTTATTTCTTAAACTCCATTCAGGTCATCTTGTGGTTAAACTGGCTATGTAAGATTGATTCCACAGTCCCTGGTAGCTGGCAGCAGTCGATTATTTCTTTCAATTAACTGAGGCTGGATTTACATGTTGCACTAACAGATAGCGTTACTTCAGTAGGCCTACCTGATCCAAGCTCGTAACAGTATTTTGCGAAAGCGGGACAAAATTGGGTCTTGTCGGGATGTCGGGACAAGAAGGTCCATAACGGTGACGGTCCCCATATATCGGGACGGATGGCAACCCTACCTAAACATATAGATCTAGATCTATTTACGAATAAATGTCAGAATAAAACTAAAATGTTCTAGATCTAGACTAGATCTATATGTATTGAAATTAAATAATCACCCAACCCAATCTTGCATCGAAATGGACACTGACGTGCTTAAAATTGCAAAGGTGTGTGTGTGTGTGGGGGGTGCACGGTTTGCGTTTGCAAGGTGTGTGTGGTGTAGGCTACGTGTGTGTGTGGGTCAGACGGAAGGATCTACATTGGCAACATCTGCATGCCCACTGATATAATAGTTGAATAGGTCAATATGCGCAGGGCTTGTAAGATAAGCCTAACTTAATTTAGCTCACACTTTTCTTGCGCAGATATCTTTTTAGCCTATAATAATAATAATTGGTCATTTATATAGCGCCTCACTCCATGCTAATGCAAGCATGCTCAGCTCGCTCAGAGAAGAGCCTACATTTTCTTTCTCTTATAGTAGGCCTACTAAAAGAGCTAGTAGGCCACAATAATATGGGACAAGGTGATATTTCGACAGCGAACATGTAGGCTACTGCCGATATGAAGGTCTTATGTTTGAATTCCGAGCCTAAAATAAAGTTCCTTTTAAAAAGCTCTGGTAAATCCTGGACTTTTTCTTGTCTGAAGGTATCCCACTAGTAAACACCCAGCTCTGCGATTGGCCTGGTAAATGTTGGTGCAAGTAACATTTTCCACATAATCCTCTTGCATGCTATAACTTATCTTATGTTACAGGCGTCCCTTCTAAACAGGAAATTATTGCATCCTACGCTTTTCCATTGATATATAGTCTAATCTTGCATTAAAGTTTTAAATGATGTTAAGTTACTATTTTTCCTGGTTTGTTCAGGCAATCCATTCCATTCCCAGATGCCACTTGGGAAGAAAAAGTACTTATAAGCTATGCTTTGTTCTATTCCTTTTTGTTTTACTATTGGTAACAAAATTAATATTTTTTCTTATATATTTTAATGTTTTAATTTTTAAAAAGTGTTTTAAAGTGTATCTGTCGTTGTGATTAACTGTCCATGTGATTAAGTATCCGCGTGTTTAAGTGTCGTTTGGTTAAATGTGTCCGTGTTTAAGTGTCCGTGTTTATCAGTCGCGTGTTTAAATGTCGGCACACCGCTCCAATTGAACAAAATTAGTGTTCAAAGATATTTCTATTACTTTGTCATAAATCACACCATTACCAGATAGGCCTATCTTGCATTGAATTTGAAGTAATATCAAACACAATTCGTTTATTAAAAACAAAACAGCAAAAATATCATTGCTAATGTTATTGTTTAGAAACATTTCTACATCCTTTAGGTTTGAAAAGTTTTATTAGTAAAAATTAAATGGTAGGGAAACCTATTCACAAATTGTCTCTGGAATTACTGTAATTGCAATACTTTTGTAAGTCTAGATTTATAAACCAAAAAAGTAAAATCTAAACAAAATATTATTGAAATAAATGTGAGTTGTACATTTTCTATTAAATTCCAAGAGCAAATCAATGGAGCTTGTTCTTTAAAAGAATTCCCCAAAAAATTCTTTTTTTGGCAGTAATAGAGTCAGCCTTGGACAGCAGAATATTCAATTAGCCTATACACACAAAAAAAAGTTTACACAACTTTAAATGGTTATGGTCTCGAGAAACGAATTGATACTTATGTGGGTGATAAGTCCTGCAATAATATACATGTATCATCTTAGCCCTTAGATTTTATGAAGTCCACATAAGCCTACACTTCTTTGCCTTCTTCTATACAGCATATTATAAGATGATTAAGACCAGGGGTCGGCAACCTTTTGATAATAGCGTGCCAATGTAGGATTTCTAAATTATTCAGCGTGCCAACAGCCTGTAGGTCAACATGCTCTATTTTTTTTTAAGACATTTTTTTTCGCGCCGTAGCAAGACCAAAGCCAAAAACAACGGATCTTATTAGAGAAAATGGTAAAGCGTTTTATATTTAATGCAAAATTAACGCATTAGTGATATTCATTTGTTTATTCATTTATTGCACACACAAAATATTTCATTACGTAACTTTGATATTATGGAGCACGGTAGCCGAGAGGCAGCGTTCGACTGGCGTACCGAAGGTCTAGGGTTCGAATCCTGGTGAATGCTAGGAATTTTGCCCGGGTCTGAAGGGTGTCCCTGAGTCTACCCAGCTCTGATGGGATACCTGACCTTAGTTGGGGTAAAGTAAAGGCGGCTGTGCATAGTGTTGGCCTGTTGGCCACACACTCACCTAGTATGCCGTGGCCACGGAAACTGATGAACGCTGCTTCACCGGCCCTATGGATCAATTTGGTCCGACGGGATACTTCACTTTTACTTTAATTTTGATGACAATTAATTTAAATGGAATATTATATGAGTATTGAATATAGTATCTGCCTTAATATTCCTTATAGATTTTCTCTATTGTAGGAAGGATGTATACCAAAACTATGTTGAAAAATTATGAATATTCAACGGAATAATTGCTTAGTAGGCTGATCATACAAACTGAGTAGTTATTGTAATGTTTAAAAATGTACATAGAAATTGTTTAGTCATATAATATTTTTTATTTCAACTATCTTTTATAGTTCGATCCTTTTAAAGTTATTAAATTTAATGTAAGCCATTTTTTAAATAAATAAATATAAGAAACATTTTAAAACTATTCACACAATAAAACGTGTTAATTATCTCCCTTTAATTAAATTAAAGTTTCCAATTTATTTTAGTGTGGCCAAGCCAGTTATGGTTTCAAATAGAACTTATAAGACTTATTAATTATTATTTCTTTACAAAAATCAAAGATTAAGATATTCATTTAGAATTTAGAGGTATAGACTTAATTTACGTTATACAGTTGTATGTTTAGAAATAGACTTCACGGCAAGATATTCCATATCTCTAAATCTATATTCAGTATCTCTTTCTCGTAGTACTTGAATAGCCTGTAAATCAATAAAGGATGAGAAACTTTAATATTGACTAGCTGACTAGCTATAGGCCTAAATTAGCAATAGATTCAATCACAGATCGCAAGTCGAATGATGAAATCTTCGAACCAGTGCCGGGATCGACACTTCTAGAGGGCGGCAAATATAACCAAAGTTCAAACCAGAAATTTTAGGAGAGTTGAACTGTTGAAGGGCAAATACAATTTGAAATTTGAAACACAAATTGTGAACAAAAGGAATAATGAAAAGGCCTAAAGATGGTAGAAGTTAACATCTTATTTATTTATACAAATGTTTCACTTTTAATAGGCTCACAAAGGTTTCATAAAAGATAATAAAAATTACAAATTGCATTCTTAATAAAAAATTGCATTTTAAATTTCTTTAATCATAATAAATAACTAAGTGCAGGCACTAAACCAAGCAGTTTCAGTCGCTGAAACTTTTGCCCTGGGGCGCTACATATATAGGGCCTAAGCTTAGGCCTAAAGAATTGTGAGGGCCCTGACTTCGAACTCAAAACTTTAACAGTAGACGTCCAGATTGATTGTCATGAAGTCTTAACACGTCATTAATCATACTGATTTTGTTTAGATTTACATTTTAAAAAATCTCCTGCTTTGAGGCCTCTCGCGTGCCATTGAAAATCACTTTGCGTGCCAAGTTTGGAATGCGTGCCTTAAGTTGCGACCTATGTAATAGATCATAAGTTCTCAACGGGGGAGATATCGCCCCGCGGGGGGGGGGGGCGGTGAGAAGCTTTAGGGGGGCGCAGACATTCCCAGGGGCGATTGGGGGGCGGTGAAGGGCAAGTGGGTGGTACAAACGTACCTGATATAATTTGAACACCTCAGCTATTTGAATCGATTAGTTTTTGTATGAAATGCAATGTAAACGCAAGTGCTGCTAAATATCTGATATCCCCATCGATATCCCCCAACAGTATGCCTACATATTATTATATTAATACGAAATAGGAATCGCAATGACTTTACGATGAAGTAGGGGTCAGTGTTTGGCAAATATAGTGTGCGGCCGGTTGGTCCTGTGGTTGGTTTACCGGACTGTCAACCCTGCTGACCGATGACTGTCGCCCTAACATCTGCTAATATTAATGATATTTTGATCTCAGCTTGTAAAGTTTGTATGGTATCGGCAAACGTCGCTGATCCTTGGATCAGTTTGTTCCGCTCTCTGCTCAATCACTCTCACGTCAAGCATGAGAGCCGAGTGCAGACCAGCTGTAGTCCAGGCCGACCATAAGAGAGCCTATACGAGAAAATGAGCAAGCTCCTAATCTCGCAAGGCTCGGGGGGTTGGGGGATGACAGAGACCTCACACACATGTGTGAAAATCTAATCGCACAAGGCGGAGAAGATGTGTGCAAATTCTAATCGCACGAGGCGGAGAAGATCTACACGTTGTGTGGGGAAGCCAGAGTTTACCGAGATGTCTTAATGTGTTTTAAATTCTCAATATTATATGTAGCCTACAGCGGTATAAATAAGTTGTAATCATACAAACTGGGTAGTTAATGTAATGCTTGAAAATATACATAAAAAATTATTTAGTCATATAATATTTATAAGATTTTCAAATACGTTTTACAGTTTGATCATTTCAAAGTTGTAAATTGTAAGCCATTTATTTTTTATAAAAGAAAAAAAAACATAAATATTAGCTCAATTATCTCCCTTTAATTATTTATTTTTTCCACATTTGATTCAAGAATGATTCCGAACAAGTTCTGTTTTGTAATATAAAAAATATTACTGATTATTAGACCTAAGGCTTTTGCAACGGAAATTGAAACACAAATAGACAAATTGCTAGCAATCAGTGCTAGCAACACACCAGGCAAACGATTCACATTAATGTTGATTTATTTAACCCTTTGTTGCATAGCGTCCAATATATTGGACACTTTTTCGAATTTTTTAATTCCCATACCTTTAGCTTTATGCAAAAGATATTTTGTTCTGTGTCTTAATGTTTCTATGGACCATGTTTTTTAATAGCCAAGAGCCGGTACTCTTGACTACTTTTTTTTTCAATAACAATTACAATGGAAGACGTTCAAAGCCTTTAAGAGGAAAGGGACATTTTATTTTTTTGTACTCAACACAATACATCTAATAATTTAAAAATCTATTGTAAGTGTGTATTTATGTTACAGCTGCATAACTAAACATATTCTAGCGTATATATTTTGATATTTATAAGTCAGAATGATTTTTAGTGCCATGTCCAGTTTATTGGACACCATGCATACAAGGAGGAAGTACTATTTATTGGGTTGTCCAAAATATTGGACGCCATGCATAGGAGGACTCTTACAGTGTATTGGTAGAATATAAAAAAAATGTAGTATGTATGTAGATATCAAATAGAATGACAAAAGAGAAGAATGTTTATTTTATTATATTGTACAAAGCTCAAAAGAAAACTTATATTAAAAATATAATGTAAATGTAACCTAAAAACTTTGAAAAAGCATACAATGAATTAAAAATAAACGTTTAAAAAATATATTACTTTATTGGCTTTGCTAATTTTTCTCATTTTTTATTATAAAATGTATAATTTACAAACTGATACATGCTATATTTACATGTGTTTAATTGCTAATTATAAAAACTTTCAAAATATGTAGTCAAATTATGATTATACATTAGAAACTACTAAAAATAAAATTATTTGTCTATTTCGTCTTATGAGGACAAAATGGATCCTGGCGTTCATGGCGTCCAATATAATGGACATTCTGACCCCACCCCCACGGGCACGATAGGTCAAAAATTGTTTTTTCAGAGTTATTTTTATGTTGATAGAAGGCTGTGTACCAAAAATCAACTCTGTATCTCGACTCCTTCATACCTCATGCAACAAAGGGTTAAACTTTAATCCTTTTGTTTAGGCAATTTTTTGACCTATTAATTCTTACAATATGTTTCCTTTTCAGTTTTTTGTTTAAGATAATTAAGCACACAAAAAGTCTAGTCCGCCTAAACAAATTGCAGAAACTATAGTCCAGACGGGCGGAAAGGGAAGGGGGGGGGGGTGGGCGCTAAAAGAAATTGGAGGGGGAGGGGACGGTGAGCGGAAAAAAATTGTAAAAGGGGGCGGTGAGCAGAAAAAAGGTTGAGAACCTATGTAATAATTCATACGTTTTTTTATTCAATTCTGATAATGTTAGATTCTTTCTTCTGTTATAAATCAACATATATTTCTAATAGATTCATGACAGCAGTTTAAAAAAAAAACAACTCAAGAAAGAAAAGGTATTGGTTGCTGGAAGTTTTCTCCCCTTCATCCTTATTTTACTTAGGCATTTAGTTTTTCATAATATTAATGTTAAAACTTTAAAGTTTGTGATAATATATATTATGATATATTACTAGATTATAATAGTTTAATGGCATTTCATAGTATTAATCTTTTTCTATTTGCCAGTCAATGCAAGACAAACATACTTATATATCGGTTTTAGTTGTTCTGTATTGCTTTATAGTGTGTTGGTAATGGTAGGTTAAGGGGGGAGTAGTGTGTGCCTGATGTAGATTAGCTTAGAGCACTTAATTACGAAGTGATCTACAGTTTCTTCATCTCTTGTGGATAGTGGTAGTGTCTGCAGTTGGGTGCATGTGATGGCTTAATTCTATTTATGTGTGAGTTGAGTGCTATATGTCCTGTTCTTAACTGGAATATAGTGTGTTGTTTTTTATGAGAGAGAAACTTTATTTTGTCCTGTTAGTTGGGCTTGTTCATTTCTCTGTACATTTTTCATCCAGTTGTTCCTTGTAGATAGTTCATAGTATAATTTAACCTGTTTTATAAGAGTTTCAAATGTGTTTTTTTAAGTTTAAAAATACTTTTCAAAATATTTATTTAAAAAAACACAAACTGAATTAAAAATGTTTGTGAAAATTCTTTTTATGTTTAATTTTTTTATGCAGTTTTTTTTTGCGATTGAAGAGTTATATTTTTAATACCGTAATTTGTCTAACAAAAATTATAAGCTATGAGTTTAAATCTAATACATTTATTGTGGACATCTTTATTTTTAGTTTATGGTCGCATGAAACACAAACATTCTAGAGGAAAAATATGACCTAGTAGTCAATAGAACTAGATAAAAAGTGTTTTAATTTTTGTCATACCACTTTATTGATAAGATTATTACACCTGATCTTAAACTTTTGATCAGTCTTAAGAAAGAATACAAAACAAGTAAGAAATACAATTAAATCAAAAACATTTGATGTATGGTAATAAGATTGTTATAAAAACAAATGATGGATTTATTTTAAACATCTTAAGCTTTAATAGAATCCAGCTTTCTCTGGTAAAAAAAATAAAAAAATGTATTCATTTTTGTGTCAACTTTTGTAATTCACATGAAAAACTTTTTATTTCAGAGTAACTAGAAACATCCTTTTCCCATGAATCACATGACTAAAAATCTCAGCAGAAGACCTTCATTGAAAAAGTTATTACCAATAATATTTCAATAACCTCAAAGGTCCTTTATTGAAAAGGCTTTACTAAGATAATGCAATAATCTATGTAATATTAGAACCAAACATTGCAATAGTGTCAATCATGTACCATGGTCTTCAGACGCTGTACTGAGATCTTTGTGGTGGAGGGTGGGGCACTATAGGAGGTAGAGGAGAAGATTCTCCAAAGGGACGGAGAATAGGAGTGACTCTGTCTAGCAAATCATTCACTGTGAATTCTGGGTTTGCTATTGCCAGATTGATCTGTTTGAGTCCTTTCTGGTTCTCCTCCAGTAAATCAAACTTTCTATAGAGCTATATAAAAAAAGAAGGTAACATTATTATTATATTATTGTATATGTTACAGACGCTTCTCCTTTATAGAAGATTTTTTTGTCCTATGATTATCTTATGTTACAAATGCTGCTTCTGTACAGAAGATTATTGCATCCTACACTATCTAAGGTTTGAGTTTAGTCTTGTGTATTTCAATAGATTTTTAGCTGAAGGTAAGTTATTGGTTTTCCCGGTTTGTTTGGGCAACCCATTCCATAGCTGGATGATACTTGGGAAAAAATGGAAATTACATGGTATATAAAAATAAAGATTACTTTAAGAAATTTAGCCTACGTATATGGCTACTAAAAAATCAGATAAACCATGGCACTCATAAAGGTCACTTATTACAAATCAAGCAAAAAAGTGAATTTAGTAATGAAAAAAAAAGTTTACCAGTTTTAGTAACTTAAAAGAAAAAAATCATCACCTTAGAAAATGTGATCATAAAATAGAAGAAAGATAACTATCTGGTGGTATACTATACATCATAATTGTTTTTTTAAAATCCCGCTTAAAATAATTAATCAATACTACTAACCAGTTATATAAGGGTCAATTTGTGGTAAGCTGAACATTATCTTTAAATTATCTAGCTTTAATATAATAAGATAAATGAAAAATTACCAGCCCAGGTCCTCTCTTGACTCGACATCCTTCTTTAAGAACAACACCTCGAGACAATTCCATTTGTTCTATCTGTAGATTATACCCAAATATATTAACACGAATCTGTACATACTCTCTTGACCAATTTAGTTTTTTTATATCATACTAATATTCGTAGCAAAATTTTAAAAAATGATTAAACTTAAAAAAAAATATTTATATTTCTCTAAATGAAACGTATGTATGCATTTCTGGTGTATGTGTTTTACGTTGTGTACCAATTCATGTAAAGAAAAAAAGAACAACAATGAATCAGATGGAACCAGTTTTTTACAATTAAAATTAATGAGCTGATAAATAATTATTTTACAAATAACATATTAGTCTGTATAAGAAAATATAATTGTATTTGATGAACAACAATAGTAACATCATCAGTTCTAATAGAAACCATGAGAATGGGTAACAAAACATTTTTACAAATGAAATGTAAACAAGTTAATACAAATCAAAGATAAAAACAACATCGAGTTGAATACCACTGGGTTTATATTTTCTGCCGATGTTTTTATAGAAGTAATAGAATTGCCTTGAGTTTTCTTACAAAAGGAAATAAAAAACATACACTTAATGTTAGAATGGGGTTAACAAAAATATACTAACTATTGCACTTATTTATGTAAGACTGTCTTTGGTATTAGATCCTCCAATAGTAACAGAGATTGTGAAGGGCAGACTTTGTGGGACAGGGCACTTAAAAAGAAAACCTAAAAATGGAGGGGTGAAGGAGATATATAATCAATATCCTACAGAGAGACAACCAATGGGAAGATCCAGGCTGAGAATACTGAGATGGCTGATGTGTAGCTGGATCTATGACAGTCTATGATCCAAGAATGGAAGAAAAAAAAAGTGGAAGGAGGTGGTGATGCAGGCTTATTCTTATAAGTTTACAGACGTTCCTTCTAGATAGAAGATTATTACGTCCACTAGGCCCAAAACTCCTGCAGGGCAACAGGGATCAGTCGGTGTCAGGGATAGAACCCGAGATGTGTCAGCCGGCTTAAGACCTCCATGAGCTTTAGCATCACAGGAATGGATGGGAGGGTATTGGTAATAAAAAGAGTAATTCCTCTGTATTTGGCTGTTTTGAGCTTGTTTGATTTTATTGTCAACGTAGTTGGCTGTTGAAAAAGCAAACTGGTTGCTTATATAACAAGATACTCTTGGCAGTTGATGCTTACTTTCAATCAATTGACTGGTTCCAAAAACAACCCAAAACTGGGTTAACAGCAGAAAATGAAATATATATTTATTGACTGACTTATTATAAATACATGTACTGTTAATATTCATGAAGCAGTTTACAAAGAAGTAACTAGCATTCCATCACACAGAAACCCTTAGCCCTTAAAAAAAAATGTCCACACAGGAAACTTTAAACACTCAGTAAATAAAAGTCCACACAGAAATGTACATTTTTTTTAGGTTCTCGTTAACTGTTTCTATAGATATCCAAGTCTCTTCTCAGTCTTTAATAGTCACTGCACTCTTATTCAAGTTGCATCACCATGCTAATTGATTATTATCGGGGGGACTTTTAGACCGACTATCCCTGTCCTTTCATGGCCTTTGTATTATAGATTATTATAAATACTGGTAAAAGATCAAAGAGGACTATCTAAAGTCTTCACCTAAGAAAACACCTCACTAAGTATAACTGAGTAGAGCTGCAGTAATCATTGCAATGAATGATTTATTGGCGTCTAAGTTGAAATAAAAAAGACCCTAACGAAGTTCACCGAAAAAAAAACAAAAAAAAAACATCATGCACTATATTAAAAAACATAGAACAAAATAATAATCCACTAAGCCTTAAAACTAAAAAAAATAATCTTAAATAGATCTTCAAATCCTCCATTGAATCCTATTCAGAAAATTCAAAACTCAATTTTAACAGAAAATGACAAAACAAATCCTACATTAAAATCTCAACTATCAAGAAATAAGTGACATTTGTAAAATATTTCTTTTATAGATAAAATAATGATCTCAATACTCTGCAATACTTTTATGTGGTATATTTTGTCTCTCATTTGTCAATTCAATTGTTGTGACCTGTACATTTCTTCTATTTTTTAATAGCAGTCCAAAAAAAGTCTCATTTATAAAATAGTTTTAATACAGATTTATTTTTTTTAAGTTGAGGCTTTGCATTTTTTTAAACTTCTTTTTATGAGAAGCATTATGTAACAAAAGGTAAACTATACAGTGTAGCATTTTACAACAACTTACCAATCCTGGTGGAAGAGGTGTTACTGAGCCTGGTGATCGATGTTTAGATTTATTACTCACTGAAATAAAATAAAAGTTTTAATTTTTTAATATCTAAAGAGAAAAACAACGGCACTATTTAGTTTTTGGAAACAAATACAGCTTCAGGTGGCATTATTTGTCATAATAAATATAACTATTTTAAAAAATTTGTTAGAAAACAGAAATAAAACAGGACCTTGTGTCGCTTAATAGTTTTTACCGCTTTAAGTATTTCCAATATTTATAAAATCCAAATTTATAATGAGCAAATTAAGAGCTTTCTTTAAAGTTTTCAATGTGTTGGGTTGCTTATATAATACTGGAATGAGAATTCACCTTTTAACAAATGTTCAGTGGACGTTTTTATTGGGTGATTGACTTTAACCTTACTGCTTGCTTTCTTCACAGTCTCCAATTTACTTTCTAAGGCTGGGTCAACCACATGATATTTCACACTGATTCTTAGAACAGAAAAGAAACAAATTAATTAATTAATTAATTAATCAAATATCATGCCTGAAGTTCATATGTCTATAATGACTTAAGCAATGAGAAAGAAGGGTTTAAGAAATGCTTTCTTTGTTTGCTGAATGCTTATAAAATGATAAAACATTAGTCTGAAATTAAATATTTATTTTTTTCTAAAGATTTTAATGAGCAAAAGGTAACTAACAATATAACAATTTTGTTTTAATAATGTTGACCAAATGACAATTTGTGTAAAGTTTAAAACCTTTTTTTACAGTCTGACAAAATTGTTCTGTTCAATTTTTGCTAAAAAATCACCAATAACTATTTGATTAGATACAATAAACACACTATTTTAGCTATAAAATACATTAACACACGTTTTATGAGATAAATCGTCTAATTAAATGGAGCTGATGCATGAAGAAACTAAACAGTTCTGCTATAACAAAGCTTTAAAAAAAAAGTTAACAAGCATGACAGAAGGTAATAAAACAACTAACTTGTGCGTTGGTAATTTCTCTGCATCTAATTTAACAACAGCTATAACATTTCCCATTTCATCATATGTCACATCTTTATTGCCAGGTGGACGACCATTTTGTGCCTAGAAAAATAAAAGGAACCTGTGCTTATAATAAATACAAATACAAAATTATCATACTAAAGCATGTGTAGGGCATTTCGCTTAACCTTAAGACATTAAACATTTTGGAAAAGGTTGCAAAAATTATAAACCTTAAGTAGACTAGCACAAGAGGCTGGCATAGTTAAACTGGCTGTGGGCTGCTTTTCTATCTCTATATTCTCTTGGCTGTAGTAAAACTTAATTTCTGATTCTTCCAGAGACTCTGTCATCTGCCCTATTTTGGCAGGTTTCAATTTTCCTCTGTAGGGACGGAATTTTCTTTTAACATTAGATTCTGACGAGTGACTTTCTTTCATTGTAGTCACTTCTTCTTTGCTGCATTCAGTGGGTCTTCCAACATCTTCTTCAGTCTCAGAAACATAGTCAGGTAGTTCTACAACATCTTTTACCACAACCTGAGGGACTGGGGTATTAGAACTGACAAGAATAATTTAAAAGTAACACGTTACAATGGTATCCAGTTTATATCACTAAATATTACTTAATTTAGAAAAAACATCAATCTGTATAATTGAAATACACTATATTAAAGATGGGTTATAATTTAAAAATCATCCAATTGAGATGTAATAAGAACTGAAAGTTGTAAAATACTACTTTTTGACAGAAATAAATTTCAACTTTTCAAGGGAGATAACAAACTGAATCATCTTATTTAAAATTATGAAAGAGTAAACACTTTAATATTATAGGAACTAAAACAAAAAATGAAAAGACTTTATGTAACACATTTTCCTAATCTAATGGATAATATCTCTTATAATTCAAAACTGTCTATATTAGACTTAATTTCTTATTACCCTAAATCCTTTTTTAAAATGACTTTGAGAATATGATAAGCATAAAAAAATATAGGGGTTCCCCTTATTTTTATTCTTTGTTTCTTCCGTCAATTTGAGGTTATGAATTTTATTATTTTGAACTTGATAACTATTAGTCACTATTATATAATACAGTAGAAAGTAAACATACACTTCTTCCATTACTTCTGGTTCTTCTTCTGGTATCACTACTAGCGGTGTCAGAGGTGGAATGTAATTTTTTGGTACAGAGCCTTGGGCCCAGCAATCAGTGACACCTGGCTCTGGTTCTAATAAACATTAGAAAAAAGTGTTCATTAACAAAAGCAATTTAAGAAGCACTAAAGGTCTGGAATAAAGATTTTGAAGATTTTATTCTAGATCAGCAATGACAATTCAATGACAATGTGAAATAAAACTAAGAAATTAAACTAATAAATTGCAAACCGATGAGGATTTTAGGTTTTTGACTATTAAAAGAGTTGTTTTTTTATTGTGTTTTTTTCTCCTTCTGGTACAGCTATTATAATGTACTTTTTATAATGCACTATTTATAATTGTAATATTAAATAAAAATCAACTTTCCTTTTATTTAAATATGATAATTAAAAAAGTAATAATTTTGATATTACTTTTAAGCACCATAACGTAGCATTTCATAGCCTATGATGCCAAAGTATACTACACGCTGTCAAAGTGTTTACATGATCTTGAGTACAATAAATTTTGAGGATGCACAATACCTTCATCTTGTGTCCAGGTGGGGACTAGTTCACCATCTTTCTCACCACCATCTCTACTTAAAAACTGCCACTGTTTCAAATAAAATTTGGTTTTTAAAAATCAATTAGTAAGCATTTTGAGAAGAGGAGGGGGGTTCATTGAAACCATTAAAAATAACTTGAAATCAAGGAAGCTTTTGAACAGAAAAAGAGACATTTCAAACCAGCAAAACATTAAAGGGAAATAACAAAAAACTCGGGACATTTTAAGTAAGATCACAAAATGATGAAGTGGTGCACAGTAAAATCAAAGTAAAACCTAGTGTAAAGACTTGAAACTTCTTTACAACTCTTTCAGAAGACTGCACAAATAGAAGAATAGACTTGCCATTGCAATAGGAAGTATTATGATAAGTGAGAAGTAATGTATAGTAACTGATAAGTAACTGGTTGTACCTCAATAATTTCTGTAAGGGCATTTTTAGCTTGAGTAATTGTAAAAGGTAATAACTGACGCTCGAGGTATTTCTGATAGATAGCTGACGAAACTTTGTTTGCGAGTTCATCGACTATATCCAAGCAGAATTCTTCTGCG
This sequence comes from Anisus vortex, assembly GCA_949126835.1. Taxonomy (NCBI): domain Eukaryota; kingdom Metazoa; phylum Mollusca; class Gastropoda; family Planorbidae; genus Anisus; species Anisus vortex. The sequence goes on from OX421494.1 coordinate 18,067,028, forward strand.
CCATCCTTTTCAAGCATATTATTCCTAAACACAAAAGATAGAAAAAGATTAAATCAAATTAGTTTGTAGCGTGTCTTTGATTCAGAGTAAGAAATAAACATTTATTGCTAGTTATAATTGAAAATGTTTAATATTAATTTATAATTAAAACCTTCAAATTAAGTGCGAAGTATAGGAGTTTTTTTTCCCTCATATAATGCATTTAAATGAAATAACTCAGTTTTGACAATTGTTTAAAAAAAATTATAACATACCAGTCATTCTCATTAAATTTTCCAGCAACAATGTCATGAGTTGTGGTGGGAGTGGGAACAATAGTGGGGGGCTTTGTTTTCTCTGCAGGTCTTCCTCTCCCTAACTGTCCTCTAGACATTATGTTGATTAGACTTTTGTCTTTTTTAACTTTATCAACAGCCTGTTATCATATTTGTACAAAGTGGATAAACATGACAAAAGTTATAATTAACAAATGCGATGCAGGTATCTGAAAATGTATTTACAGTGTCAATAACAATATGTTATCTAAGGGATGATAGAATTATAAAATGAAATAAAGTGTTTGATAAATTCTGTCTTCATTGGTATGCTAGAGAGTGTATAGTAATATCTAACGGTAAATATTTCTGTACAATAAAATTCAAAAACTGCTTTTTATCTACCGGTAATAATCTATTTACACTTGTAGCTTCAGAGAAAAAGTGTATTTATTAATGTCATGGATATATCAATATGTGTAAGAGACTTAATTTATGTATAGTCTTGCACTTTGAAACAAGATTAAGATTTGAATGATCATTTTGATTTCTAATTTTTGATAATAGTAAAAGTCTGAAAAAAGTTAGAAGAAAGAGTAGCCTACTTTTTTTTTTCATTAAAGTGACATACATTGGTATAACCCTAGCATTTATCAGTAATGTACCGTGAGACACTCTGGGACTTCTTGGGTGTGAATTTAGTATAACATTACATTACAATGAATAACAAAAAATAGTCACATTTTATTATATTAATAATTATTATAATATTGATATCATTAATCATTAACTATCTAACTATTTCATTTGTGACTGTGATCAAGATTTAGATTCAAACTTAACTTAAAAATAGAATTTTTTGTTATTTATAATTTATAACTTATAACGCTTCTTTTTTATACTTAGATTTAGACTTAACTATTTCTAACTGTATTTTAAACGATAAACTGATAATCAGATAACATTAAAACTGAAAATGATGATAATGATATTAAATTATATAATTATATTATTATTTTTTATTATTACATTTTTAAATTTAATATCAATAGGCCTAGCCGAGCCTAAACTAAAAACTAAAATTAAAGAATAAAATAAATGTAGGCTACAAGTTACTGACAAGTTAAATATTACCTTTAATTAGTACCATTCCAATTAAATATGAGGTGGTATACTACCCTAATTTTAATGCAAAATATATTAACACAAATCTTTAAATTGTTTATATATACTAATGACGAATGTTTTTACTGTTTACTTCACTCCAGACTGTGATAAATGTTTGGGGGCCATTACGGCGGATGTAACCGTTGCCATGGACATCCAAAAAGCAGATATTTTTGTATTAATAATTTAAATCTAATTTTTTAAAATCTCATGCACATTTCAAGCGCGAAAATAATTATGTACTATATCCTAGGTATGTTCATGATAGTTATAGTAATAATACAATTGCATTTATTATTCTTCAAGTGAAAAATTATTAATTTCAAAATACCATAATAAAGATAAGTTTCCAAAGGTCATGTGACTTATCCTTCGAACATGGCGCTGTAAATTGTTTATCGTTGGCAAGGCCCGGGATAAAGAGTATTGCTATTGAATATCCAATTATCCAATCATGCTATTGGGATTTCTGTTCTAAACTTGTGTAAGGATATAATTTGAGTATTTTAGTATATCGCCTTTTAATACTAATGGTCATTAATGACTTTTAAATACTATTAATACAAGTATTAACTTACCGCTTACCTAACCTCGTTTAAAACTAAACTAAAACACTGATCAAAATGCAAGACTAGACTCATACTAATACTAATAGTACTAATACTAGTCTAGTCATACTCATAGTGTCATGTTCATGCACTTAGCCTACACTCCTACTGTGTAACTGTAAGTAGTGTAAGTGACTGTACAGACTCATACTTATAACTTATACTACTTATAGTAATACTATACTCAAAATCATAAGTCAAGTCATAAGAGTCTCATAAGACTCATAATAATAATAGTATAATAATAATAAAAGTCATAATATAATTATTATACTTTTTTTTATTAGTCATATAAATAATAATAGTAATTACTATTACTATTACTAATAGTATTCATGTACTGATGTAGGCCTACTAAGACAATGATTGCAGAGCATAGGACTCAGTAATCTTCTTTAGGGAGGCTATATAAGCCTATATAGGCCTAGTATATAGAAGTAGAATGAGCGTCTGTACCATGTAAGATAAGTTTTAAATATCA